>VDFB02047397.1:109752437-110002276 GCA_007258455.2 Sequoia sempervirens | reverse complement strand
GGAACATTGGATGAATCAGAGATTGTTGCTAAATTGCTCAGATCCTTTCCTACTGCATACAAACACAAAGCTATAGCTATTGAGGAGATTCGAACTATGACAAATGTAACCAGAGACATGTTGAATGGTAAGCTTTCTACTTTTGAGTTAAGTGAGTTTGGTGAATCTCTTCCTAAGATTGAATTTGCATTCAAAGCTACTATCTCTAGAAAATATAAGTAGAAATATGATATGGGAGAAAGTTCTTATAGAAAAATGTCCAAGTATGAGAAGGGAATGAGAGAAATTGAAGAAGAGAGAAAATTAGATGATCTTGAAGCACTTATTTTCAAGAGGGTAGCTAGAGGAGAAGGTAAGTATAAAGGAAAATTTTCTCTTATTTTTTTTCTTCTAATAAGATAGGTCATTTTGCCTCAAGGTGTCCAAAAATAGTTCCTAAGCCAAAACCTAACAAGCCTAGATTCCAAAGAAAGTGTTATTATGTTATTGATGAAGGTGTGACAAATGATGAATTTGATAAAGGGAATTTAAGTGAGGATGAATGGGTATTTATTGATATCAAGGAAAATGATCCAATACCTATTGAATCTGCTAGTTGCACAAATGTGAAGAAACCTCTAGCTCCCAAAGTTGAAGAAAAAGATGAATGGGTGATTGACAGTGGATTCTCTCATCGCATGATAGGTGATAAAAGAAAATTTGCGAGCTTGGAAAAGTATGATGGTGGTGTTGTCAGATTTGGTGATGAAAAAGCTGGTGTAATATGTGGCAGAGGATCCATTTCTCTTGATGGTAAGCATAATATTGATGTTCTATATGTGGATGGTTTGAAGCATAATATCTTAAGTGTTGGACAGATGGTTGACAAGGGATACAATCTTCAATTCAAGAATGGAAGGTGTAGAATATTGGGGAGTTCCAGAAATGTGATTGCATTTGGTACAAAAACAAAAGGTAATATCTTTCACCTAAGTGCTGCTAGTAAAATTTGTTTTATTGCTCAAGTTGATGAAAGTTGGTTGTAGCATAGGAGAATGTGTCATGTAAACTTTGACAATATTATCAAGATAAGTTATACTTAGGCAGTGAGAGATCTTCCTAAGTTGATAAAACATACTAATCCTATATGCAAGGAATGTTAGTTAGGGAAGAAAATTAGAGTTTCATTCCAGAGAAAACAACATTGTTCAAATGAAGTGTTGGAGCTTGTGCATACTGACTTGTGTGGTCCTTCTAGAGTCAAAAGTTTACAAGGAGACATGTATTTCATGTTACTTATTGATGATTATTCTATATTGATGTGGGTTACTTTCTTAAGGGAAAAATGTAAAGCTCTAGAGAAATTCAAGATTTTTAAGGCTATGGTTGAGACAAAGACAGGTCTAAAGATTAAATTTTTGAGATCATATAGAGGTGGTGAATTCACTTCTGGTGAGTTTAATTCTTTTTGTGAAGAGAATGGGATAAATAGACAATTATTTGCCCCGCGGACCCCTTAGCAAAATGAATTTGTGGAAAGGAAGAATAGGACAATTCAAGAAGTTGCTAGGACCATGATGCTGGAAGTAAATGTTTTGCATATCTACTGGAGAGAAGTTGTGAGTACTTACGTTTACACTCTCAATCGGGTACTTGTCAAAGGTGATACTAGTAAGACTCCTTATGAGTTATGGTATGGTCATAATCCTACTGTTAGATACTTCAAAATATTTGGGAGTAAATTCTATATCAAAAGAGATGAAGATAAAGTAAATTTTGATGCTAGAAGTGATGAAGGAATCTTTCATGGTTATTCTACTAAAAGTAAAGCCTATTAGTGCTACAATAAGATATTGAGGAAAGTAGTTGAAAGTGCTAATGTCAAGGTTGATGAAGAAACAACTAGACCATCTAGAACTTGCAGATATGATTCAAACGATCAAAATTATAGTTTAGATAAAGGAAAGAAATTCCAGACTCCAAATCAAGTTTAGATCATTCCGGTGAATCAGGAAAATCAAGAGGAAGGAACTAGTGAAAGTGTAGAAGTGAGATCACAAGAGCCTCAAGTTCAAGAATACCCTAAGACTCCAAGGTATGTAAGAATAAATCATTCAGAAGATTATATTACTGGTGATAAGAACAAAGGTGTTCAAACTAGGAGAAGAATTGTAGAAGAATATTGTTTGATCTCAAAGATTGAGCCTAATAGTGTCAATGAAGCATGCAAATATGAACATTGGGTGGAATAAATAAAAGAAGAACTACTGCAAATTGAGAAGAATGATACATGGATTTTTGTTCCTAGACCTAAGGACAAAAATGTAATTGGAACTAAATGGGTATGTGCAGGATCATGATGGGCCAAAATGTGGCGATATGATGGGTATTTGTAGGGTATGTGGTTGACGACTTTTTCTTACCCAAAATTAATGAAATGAAAAGGGTTTTTAAACAAGATTCTCAATTTTACCCCAATATAAATTATTCTTTACTTTGAATTTAATAAATAATTATTATTCATTTTCTATTTGAATTACAACTAAAGTCTGATTGATAGTGATTGAAAAAATCTATAGCTTTCAAATGGTATCACATTTTTAAATCAAAACATAAGTCACATTCTATGCTCATATACTATAGGATTAAAAAAAATGAATTTCATGAAGTTTTGACCAAGTTAATAAGGTGGTTAGACGTACGAGTTTTTATATTTTTTAAAATTTGTAAGAAAAAAATCATAATTAATTATTTACTTGGAAAAAATTACAAAAAAATATGCATCACATCGGGACATGAGTCATCTACTTATATCTAAAATATTATAAAAATATATTATTATTTTATTGTGGTTAGGGTGGTCAAACAGACACCTACTTATTTTTTCCCTGAAATTTAAGTACTACTGCATTGAAATTTTGAATTTTCACCAAATAGAATTTGTTTAAAAAAAAATAAACCTAGTAGTTTAGAAACTACATTCAATTTCCTACAAATTCTATTCTTACATATTTTTTAAATAATATAGATAACTTATTCAAATTTTTAATCAAGTTGCCTACCTCTGATTTTTCTGATTTTTTTGCCACTTAAGGGCCTGTTTTTTCCATGATGATCCTACATATACCCAAATGGTTCTTTTAGAACAAATTGAATGAGCAAGGTGAAGTTGTTAGAAACAAAGCAAGACTTGTGTAAAGGATATTCTTAGATGGAAGGAATTGACTTTGAAGAGAATTTTTCTCCTATTGCTAGGATTGAAGCTATGAGACTATTTCTTGCTTATGTTGCTTACAAAAACTTCAAGGTTTATTAGATGGATGTCAAGTCAACATTTCTAAATGGTGAATTGGAAGAAGTGTATATTCAGAAACCTAATGGATTTCAATTGACTGATTAGGGAGATATGGTTTTCTATATGAAGAAAGCATTGTATGGGCTTAAGCAAGCCCCAAGAGCATGGTATGCCAAATTGGAAAAGTATTTGTTGAAGCTTGGATTTAAGGATACTTTTGAGTATCTCAGAGGGAATATATGGGTGATTACCCTTCCTAATCAGAATTAAGATGCGTTGACTCTCATTAGTCTGTGCATTTCATAGTCATATCTTGTGATCTAGATTGATGTTGTGGTGGCTACTACTCAGGGGGAGTAGCCAGATGTTCAAAAATGTGGTTCAGAGCTTGTGTGGAGAAATATAATGTGTATCTTTTTTATTGATGTCAAAGGGGGAGAAGAGTCATGTGAAAAAATGTGAAAGAGTTAAGGAGAAAAGAGTCAAAATCTAAGGGGGGGAAAGTGCTAAGAGAAAGTGTCATTGATGGTGTTTTTCACATCATGTGTTGCCATCAATGCCAAATAGGGAGATGTTATGCCTTGCATAACCACCCTATTTTAAATTTTATTAACATGGGACCCTCTTTTTCTTTCGCTCTTTGTGTTTTGCCCCCTTTGATTTTTGAGGTTTATCTTTGCCTTGGCATGTGCTTAATATGTTTATCTTGTTTGTCCAAGAGTTTGTCCCAAGTTGAATATTGAAAATCTAATGTTTTGGGTGAGGTTCGAGTTTTTACCATGGTTAAAGATTTTTTGGTCTATTAGGATTTTCCCAATTCTCTTTCAAACTCTGGTTTCAATGTTGTTGTTTGGGTTTTTGAGCCAGTGCGGGATTGTCCACCCCATCCGTATTTTCTTGGATTGCACTCGAAATATAGCTCAACCCATTTTTCACTATAGTTTAGAGATTTCTAGCCTTCCCAGAATTTTGCTTGGGTCAAATTTTTCCAGATTTCTATCTGGCCATCAGGTTTTTGAGTTTGGTCAATTTTGGAGCTTTATGCCATTTTTCTTTATCATTTGCACTCTCTTGAGTTGAGATGTTCATCTTGTTGTGCTTTAAAATGTTATGGTCTTGCTTGGAGTTAGAATTCTTATATGTTTGGGCATTTCATGGCTTGCCCTATGCATTCAAGGTTAAAATCTAGGGTTTCATGCCTAGGGTGTTTCCATTTCATCTTGATCTGCTTTCGATTGAGCCTAGGATTTGAAGAAGATCTGTAGGAGGTTCGTGTTAAGCGATTTTCGTGCGTAGGGTCCTCAAATTTATGACCTTTGGTCAATTTGAGTGAAGTCGTGGCCAGTTTTTGGGTTTTCTGTAGACCTTGGGATTTTCCTACCCTGTCGGATTTTCCTGGATTCCTTTGGTTTCCCGGAAGTGTGCTGGCATTCAGAATTTTGGGTCATCTACGAAATTTTTGTCTAGCAGGATTTTTCTGAATTCTCTGTTGTGCTTTGTAGAATTTAAGAAATTAGATAAAATTGATGAATCTAATGATGAATGTTTAAACATATCTTGCTTTAGCTTTATAAATTTCATTGTTGTATGCTTCTTGTGTTCATTTTGATGATCCATTGTTGGTATTGGTGCCTCACTAGGAGAATCTGCCTGGTTTGGAATTTTTTGAAATTCCTCCCAAGTAGGTTTTCCCCAGTTAGCTCGTAATCTTGAACTTCTTAGTTTTGATGCTTAAGTGTTGATTTAATAGTTTTATCATGATTTTGAGCTAAAAATTTGATGAAATTTTGTCAAAATTTGGATTCTCACATTGGTATTTGATGAATGCAGGTTGAGTCTAGCAAGGCAGCGACTGGAAAGGGCTAAACGA
Source organism: Sequoia sempervirens (assembly GCA_007258455.2). Taxonomy (NCBI): domain Eukaryota; kingdom Viridiplantae; phylum Streptophyta; class Pinopsida; order Cupressales; family Cupressaceae; genus Sequoia; species Sequoia sempervirens. Next base: position 109,997,132 of record VDFB02047397.1, on the reverse strand, counting down.
GACACAAAGGGATCCTCCATCACTAAGGAAGAAAGAATGAAGTTGTACGTAAAGAGTGGGATTCTTGATGTTAGGATGACGTCAGTCTACTTTGAGGTTTTAGATCCAAATATGAACACCCTACTACAGAGGAACTAAGGCTATCATGGGATACAATAATTGGACACCAACTAGATGGTGCAGCGACCTACAGTGTGGTCATTAATGAATATCAATCCAACAAGAGACTGGGACAAGACGATGGGATAGATCTGAAGAATAATATCAATGCCATTGAATGGTGAATTTGGGTTTTTCCTATGCCACTTGTGAATGGCTTGCAGAAGATGTTCTTGATGACGAAGGCCAGAATGGAGCAAGGTATGGGTGATGTGGGGGAAGAAGTTAATGCAAAGCTGTGTCAAAAGTCATGCTTCCTCTTTGTTTCGCTTTGCCTCTTCTTCACGTGTTTTTGGTCTGAGTTATGAGGTAGATCCTGGGCTGATCTAGTCGGTGCCCTTGCATTTAATGCATGTTTGACTTTTTTTCAAACTCTTCTAGGGCTGACATGTTCTGTGACCAACTTATTTGTAAACCCTAAACTGTGCCAACGCATCTGAAACAATTTATAAATATGGCATTTTGCCTCTTTTGTAAGAGTTAGAGGGTAGAAAAACTCAAGAAGTAGAGTAGGAGTTAGAAGTTATTTTATTCTAAGCAGTCATTGTAAGAAAAAAGACTCAAATTGTTGCTATCTTTGGGGATTCGATACAACTAAAGACATTGTGTTCTTGGTGAATTCGTTGTGTTGATCTATCTTGCATGATTCTTGCTATTTATCTTTTGTCAAGACAAGTTAGGAGAAGAGTTAAAAAAAAGGTTAGAGAAAGAAAGTTAGGGTTTTGAAAGGAAGTTAGACATTTTTTTTATAGTTAAGCGAAAAGAGGAGGTCATGTATCTTCTTGATTTTTCTTAGCATAGATGGAGATAATTTAAAGACATGGGTTTTCTGTACATTGGCGATCTTGCCAGATTTGTAAATGTTGCTTATCTATTTTATTAACAGTAGGAGTAGCCAAATTTAAACCTACTTCATATTGTGCTCTAGAATGGTATTCATTTTGGGTTAATCATTTGATTTGAAAAGCTTTCAAGGAATGAAATTGTATCTTATGTTTTGTTTGAATGATGATTTGCAATCTAATGTTAAAGTTTGCACTGTGAATGAATGAAACTTTGTATCAATTACAGGTTAATTTTATTTTGCAATTCTAGTTTAGGAATTCCTTGGAAGGTAACAAGTCTGATTAGTTGAATGAATCAACATTTTTTTCAGTTTGAAAACCTTGATCTATTTTTTTTCTATTTCTTTAAAACCACCGGTTAAAGTAGGTTTAGATAAATGTTTGATCTTGCAACAATCCAAAAGTGCAAAAATAGTAGGCCCCTTGAATATTACAACCATATTTACCACTTTGTGAAACAATAATGTTGTGAACCAACATCAAAGACCTTGGGAGGTGATTACATTGATTATTGATTGTCTCTTTCAGGAGAGGTGAGATACTTTTACTTTTTATCTTACCTGCATGTTGTGGGTCAATTTGGCACATAAATAGGAGAGTTTTGGATATTTATAATATGTGGTTGTCATTGATGTCAACACTATAGGCATTAATGTCTTTAAGGTTGTATATGTCAAGGATATTGAGAAAATTGTAATAAAATAACTTGCAAGTTGTCGGTGGTGCAATGAAGTTCAGTATGGTGGCTAGCTCAGTATATTGATGATAAGAGGTTGTGAATTAAAGGGTTTGTTTACAAGTATATATAGTTTATCCACATGAATTTTTAGAGGTTCACATGAAGATTTGATGGAGTTATGAGTATCTGTGTTTTGACAGTTGTTCTATTGTTGTAGTTGGTGTTCCTGAAAGAAGATGATGTGATTCTAGTAATTAAAGTTGTTATAGATACTTATGTGGTGATTCATGATGCTTGTGTATGTTTCTAGATCATGCTCTATCTATGTTGTTGGTTCGTATTGATCTTTGTGCTCGTGATTGGTGATTTTCTTCTGTGAGTTCATGTTTTTCATGATCATGGCTGACAAGGTGATTGTAGCATGTTGCGGATCTTTGACGCATAATTTTTGAAGGTGTTCTGTATTTGTGGATGTTGTTTTGGGTCCTTACTATGTTGTGGCCAACATTTTTTGTCTCACTTTGATAATTTTTTATTGTTTTGGGCTGATAGTTTGTACACATTTTATATTTTGTTGGGATGACATATAGTTGATGTTATCCTTAGTTGTGTATATATATGATCAATTTTTTATACCATTTGGAGGAAACGGTGTGTGAAGTATGCTGAGTGTTGTGTGTGAATAATGTTCTAATCTTTCGAAGGCATAAGTAAAGTGTGTAGAAGAGTGAGCAGATTTTATGTGTTTAACTAGAATTGTAATCAGGCATTAGAAGATGCTATTTTCTTAGTTTAAAATCTTTCGGATGTATAAGATAGCGAGTCTTCCTTTGGGAAGTAAGCCTTTTTAATTTGAGCAAGGAGCTCTAGGCAGTGTGCCTAAATGCATTTGTATTCCCCATTTATAATTATTTTATACTTTTAATAGAGTATAATCTTGTGGATTAACCTCCACCATGGTTTTTCCCCTAATAGGGTTTCTATATAAAAAATCTTGGTGTTATGTGTGTTTTTGATGTAGTGATGGTTTATGATTTCATGTTTATCTATCAGATATGAGAATAAGTTTAATAAGTATAATTTCTATGACAACTGATTTACCCCCCTCTCAGTTGTCTACCCTTATGTTGCCAACAACACCATCATGCAAGTGGTTTTTCAACACATATTTTATTTTTTTAGTGTTTTTAGTAAAAGATCTGCGCACTTGGTTTTTATTTTTCTATTTTTTAGAGGTAGTAGGTACACACACTTGGTTATCCTACCATTCATCTATCTTTGTTTCCGTGCATTTGACCTAAATGATGCACATCTAGTAAGTTTTGCATAGGTATTTTCTAAACCTTTTTTACAATGTCACACATTTGGCTAACAAGGCCATGCATCTGGTCTATGTTTTAGGGTTTTTAGATTTTTCTCATTTTTAGTTTATCCAATCTTAGTGTTTCTATTTTTTTTTTTCATTTTTTATTATTTTTCTTCAGATTTGGTTTGAATCTAACCCTAGATCTAAAGCCTTGCATATATATTCCTTGTTTTATTTTTGGTGTTTATCTTTTTGTTTGTGTAGGGTTCATATTTTTCTTTAAATAAGGTTTACAAAAGAGGCCAGTTTGGAGTTCTTCATCAACCTATAGTGATAAACAAAGCATTGGACTCCTCATTCCACCTTTCTAATCCCTCTTTTACTCTTTTTTTTTGCAAGTTTATTTCATAAAAAAATAGTATTTTCCTTCATTCTTTAGATAGAACTATTTGGTGTGTCTTCTAAGATCTACTCTAAGTATTCCCTCCTCTCGCAACCAACGATGAACTTTAGGATCAGAAAATAGTAATCTTATTGCTTGTGGTGTGTCTTCCTCACATTTTCATTTTGGATTTAAAATTAACTTACACTTTGTGCTTTGAGTATGCTCTTCTCTTGGAGCTAAGGGTGATCTTGAGAATAGAAAAGAAGGATTTCTTGTTCTCACATTTGGATTTGGTATTAAAATTTATAAGTGTCCTTTAAACCCCAATTTTTTATCAAGTATGCTCTTCTCTTGTATCCAACGGTGATCCCAAGAATCAAAAAGAGTAAAAATTACCTTTTATTAGGGGCCTTCTTGGGGATTTCATCACCCCAAGGGATGACTTAAACTTGTGTGTTCCAATGGAGTATAAAAATTAGGAGGTGAATCGAAATATACACTCCTTTGGCTTGGAATATTTCTATTCAAGCTAAGCCTCTAAGAACCTTATAACTTATAGAACTGAAGGTGGAGAGTGGGTTACTCTCTCCTCCTGACTATGTGGGAGTCTTCTTTTTCATCTACAAATTTTATCCTCACATACCCTCAAGGTATCTAGAGGAATACTTTTAGTGAGCTTGTTCAACCTTAGTAAAACCTTTTTGGCCATACCCACTTGTGTAGGATTGTTGTTGTGTCTTTTATGTCTTCTTATTTAGCACCTATATCTTCTCTTGAAATTTAAGAGAGATATTTGAACATGGAAAACCTTAGGAAGTGTATGCTCCATGCTTGTTCTTTTATAATTTCATTAAGAATTCAAATTTGTAAAACTTGTTTGGGTATGTGCAAGATCATCATGGAAAAAGCAGGACCTTAAGTGGCAAAAAATTCAAAAAACTTAGAGTTAGGCAACTTGATGTAAAAAATTGAATAAGTTATCTATATTATTTCAAAAATATGTAACAATAGAATCTATAGCAAATTGAATGTAGTTTCTAAACTACTAGGTTTATTTTATATTTTAAAATCTATTTGGAAAAAAATTGAAATTTCAATGCAGTAATACTTATATTTTAGGGAAAACATAAGTAGGTGTCTATCTAACCACCCTAACCAAAATAAAATGATAATATTTCTTTATAATATATTATATATAAGTAGAGGACTCATTTCTTGATGTGATGCATAATTTTTTATAATTTTTTTCCAAGTAAATAATTAATTTTGAATTTTTTATTACAACTTTTAAAAAATATAAAAACTCATATGTCTGACCACATTAACTTGGTCAAAACTTAATGAAATTAATGTTTTTTTAAATCCTATAGTATGTAAAGGATAGAATGTGACACATGTTTCAGATTCAAAAAATGTGATATTGTTTGAAAGCTATAGATGTTTCCCAATTAGCCTATCAATAAGGACTTTAGTTGTAATTCAAATAAAAAAATGAATAATAATAATTTATTAAATTCAAAATAAAGTGTAATTTATATTGGTGGAAAGATGAGAATCTCCTTTAAAAACCCTTTTCGTTTCATCAATTTTGGGTAAAAAAAAGTCACCAGCAACATACCCTACACATACCCATCATATCACCACTTTTTGGCCCATCATGATCCTGCACATACCCATTTTCAAAATAAAAACAATCAAAAGAAAAAATTGAGACTTTGTGTGTCTTCACAAATTCTTGCAATTTTTTTTCTCTATATTTTTCAGTCATTAGGTGCTATAATTTATCATTTTTGTCAAGAAACGTAGCTTAAATGGTCAAAACAAGGTGTCAAGCCTATCTTCTTGTAACCCCTACACATCTATTTCAACAGTACCACACATTTGGTTATACAACTGGATATTTGGCTATTCTATTATGCAATTTCTTCTGACACACCTGGCTGACAATGTCATGTAGTTGGTTAGTGTTTTCTTGACTCCTTCTTGGTTTAAATATCTCAAATTTTTTGGAATACTGAGCTTAATTTGATCTTTAAAAGAATTATTTTGTTGTTCTTACTAAAATTGGAAGGAGTGGATGAAATTTTGATCTTGGCTTTTCATTATCAAAGCTTGTTAGGACTTAATTTGAATCTTGATCTTGATTATATTACTTGAACTCGACTATTTAGTTCAAGTCTAATTCTATCATTATCATTCTCTCTTTGTTTTTTGTGTACTCTTCTAGTTAGTACAAGAAAACTTTATGTATCTTTATCATCAAAAAGATTTATTTTGGGTCTTGATTTTTTTTTATTATTGAAGAATAAGTGTATAATTTTTGGAAATAAAATTATGTTTCTAGCTAAGATTACATCTTATATGCCCATTATGTGATCTCTATCAAAGAAGAATATGGAACCTCATCAATAAGTTGATAGTGGTATTCCTAAGTCTCTTGGGATGGATCAACATGAGCAAAGGTTACCCTTAGAGAACCCTTCAAACCAAACTAGGAGTCATGCTATTTATCCTAACATTTTTCACAATTTATCATTATAGTCTAGATGAAAATGTCTTGGTGCAAGATGAAGAAGAAGACATTGAGCAATATGTAAGAGAATTGGAACAAGATCGTAAAGAGATGAAAGTCTTGGATAAGATGTTTCAAAAACGCCATGATCACTTCCTTCAAAAATTTTCTTAAAATAAAAAAACAAGGATAAGGTCATCAAAGAAGTTGAAAGAAGGGGGACCTCTAAACCTTTGATAAACTTAGCAAAATATCAAACCTTAAAGGATCAAGCCTTTGCAACCTACACATATTCCACTCAAACCCAACCCAAAGTTTCTAAAAGTCAATGGAAAACATTTCAAGAGACCAATAGAGATACATTTAAAAAAAATTCAACCCAAATAAGTCAAACTTTGTTAAATTAAGGAAAATCCAACCCTCAAAACATTCCCCTCCAAAACAAGTCTCACTTTTCATATGAAAACCCTTTGATTCAAACCTCTGAAAGTCAAAGCCTCCAAAATCAAAACTTTCAAAAATTTTAAAATAAAAACTTTTAAAACTTCCAAAACCTTCAAAATAAAAAATTTCAAAATCAAAACCAAAACCTTTTCACTTCTATGGAGCAACAAATTCCTACAAGTCAACAAATCTCCATGAGTCAACAAATCCCTTCAAGTGGTTTCATGGAAACAAGTCAACCTAATTTGGTGGAAATTATAACTCAAACTTGTGGTCACAAGGACCTCTCCAAAATCAAAATTGGAACCTATAATCAAATCTACCTTCAAAATGATTTAGCCCAAAAAGTGCAAGCCTTATTTTTTTTTTATTATCAACATTCAAATGGGAAACATTAGTCAAACTTACACCATGTATGACATCTAACCCTATCCCTTTGATATATCTCTAAACATGATCCCTTTTCTGCATAATTTTCAAATACAAAATTTTGATAAATATAAAGGAAAAGGTGATCCCAAGGATCATGTGAGAGAATTCTATGTGGCTTGTCTTGAGATCTCTTATAATGACACCTATCTTATGTGTCTCTTCCCAAGAAGTTTGGGGGGCAAGCCATGGAGTGGTTTTCACACTTAGCCCCTAGAATTAAAACCTTCAATGTGTTAGCCGAAAAGTTCATTTCTCACTTTTCCTATAACATAAAGCATGAGACCTCCATCACTAATTTATATAATAGCAAGAAATGAAATGGAGAAACCTTTGCTACATTTATTCAAAGATGGAGGAATCTCAAATTAGAAAACTCCCTTACAGTATCCCTAAAAAGCAACTTGTTAATATTTTTACCCAAAAATAGAATCAAGAAATGCCATTTCACCTGCAAATTCAAGAAGGAAACTCATTTGAAGAAGCAATCGAAAGGCATGTGAATGTTGAAAAGGCCCTAATTACTAAAGGTAATGTGAAAATTTTCAAGGAAAATAAGGATAAAGAATCTTCTTCTTCTTCCCATGACAAGACTATAACTTGGGGAAAGAATAAAGGTGTGGTCAATGATGGAATTGTTGATGCTAAGGTTGTTACAAGTTCCCAACCTCCCCTTCAAATTGTTGCAGCTAGTGAACCTAATAGTCTAGGTAGTAGACCCCCAAAGAAAATAGTAATCCTAGAAGGATGTTTACCTGTTTAGGAGAACCCCTTGAGTTTTTCATGAAAAATATTATCATGGGAAGGGTGATGCCTTTAAAAATAGCAATGGAAGCTCTAAGTCCTTCAATTATATTGTTATAGGGGATGACTACATTGTAGCTTGCCTAACAGGTTTTCCCACCATTGCTACAATAACTATCCCTAGGGGGAAGCTGATTGTGCCTTAACCATTCATCAAGGTAAAGTAACCATTCAAGGTGAGTCATCTATCCCTTCTCCTAAATCCAACTATAATCTCCTAGAACAACTCAAAAATACCCCTGCTCAAATTTCAATCTTAGAGCTTCTTAAGATGTCCTTTACACATAGAGAAATCCTCGAGAAAGCCCTTCAAGAGTCCACCATTCCTAACAACATTAATCTTGCTAAGTTTGAATCCATGATAGCTACCCTATCATCTCCTTATCCTTTGACATTCATTGATAAAGTATTTCCCGCTAATTCCACCAACCACACTGAAACCTTGCATATCCAAGTCCTTGTTCATAAGCACCATGTTAAGAGAGTCATGATTGATGGTGGTGCCAACCTTAAAACTTCTACCCTTAACCTTCTTAAGCAATTAGGATATTTCAAGTGTGTTATAGATCGCACTAGATGTATCACTATTAAGGCTTATGACAATGTAGAAAGAAGGTCCAAGGGCTTAATCACTCGGCCAATTCAAGTTGGCCCTACTATAATGAATACCACTCGTCAAGTCTTGGATTTGGATCTCCCTTACAACATTCTTCTTGGTCGTCCAAGGATACACATGCCTCTAAAATATGTCCCATCAACCTATTATCAATGCATAAAATTACCACATGATGGTATTGAAGTCACTATTCATGGAGACCCCACCCTTTTGAGTATTTCCAACATCTTGAAGAAAAAATATCACCAAGCCTTGCAAGTCCCTAATAACATTGTTATCCCCTTTTCCACTCCATAACTTGATTCAACTTCCTTAGCCTCATCTTCCAATTCCACATCAACCTCATCCACCATTCCTGAGGTCGAAATCTAGGTCAAGGACAATGGCATGGGAGAGTATATCAAGCCTTTTATATGGGTCAATTTCATTCTTCACCTAAGGAGTATGGAAGGCCTAAGCCTAAGGAGAAAGTTTCAACAATTTTTATTAATAATTCTTCAACAAATTTCTCTAAATTGGGTGAGCTATCTAAAGAGGTCATTAGTGAATATATCTCTACATGGATTTATAAGGATGAAAATAAAGAGACCCCTTCATCTAATATTCCAACACATGAATACCCTAGAGGTTATAAGCATGCTAAGAAAATGGGTTATCAAGGAAAAGGCCTTGGGTGTAAAGAGCAAGGAAATATTAAACCTCTATCTATTAAAAAGTGTAAGAAAAATCAAGGTTTAGGTTATGGGTCCACAAAAGATAAGTCTCCTACAAGTGACTTTGAATCTTCTTTGAATGTAAAACATCCTAAGAAAAATACTTGTCAAGAATCCATGAACATTTCCAACCTATTCGATTACTTTTTCATTCACATCATTCAACTACATCATCTACTCCTACCTCTCCACCTCAATCCAAAAAGGTTAGACTTGTCTACTCTCAACTTGTCGATTGGGATCAATAAGGTTCTTTGGTTCTAGAAACTTCTCAGAATGATGAGGCTATTGCATAGTTCATTGGATTAAGAGATATAATTCCTCTAGGCGATCATAAGGATGGATTTATTATTGAGCTTGAAGATAAGGCTTATTTTGGTGTAACCTCTAGTCATAACTCTCATAGTAAAAGGGACATGAACATAAATATATCTTCCTCTAAGGATAAGTAATTAATGTCATTATCTAAGGATACATATGAGGATTTAGAGATTCCAATTATGACTAGATATCAAGAGAGAAACTTTATGTTGGTTGAGAAGTTTAAACCAATTAATCACAGAACATCTGAAGAACCTAAGGTCACTTATTTTTCTGAATCTTTAAAGCTTGAAGATAAAGAATATTTTTTTGAATTCTTTAAGAGAAGAACTATTAATTTTGTATGGCCTCACATGGAAATTCGTAGGATTGATCTTGCTTTAGTGGTTCACCATTTGATAGTTTATCCTGATGCTAAAATAGTTAAGAAAAATATTCATAAGATGCATCCTTAGATTGCCTTGTTGGTTAAGGTTGAGCTTTAGATGTTATTGGATGTGGGTTTTATTCAACCTATTGATTATCTTGAGTGGCTTTCTAACCTAGTTCTAATTTCTATACCCACTAGGGGCATAAGGATATGTACAGACTTCAGGGACCTAAACAAAGCATGTCCTAAGGATGACTTTCCCCTTCTTAAAATAGACTTGATTATGGATTTGATACTTGGACATAATATGCTTTCCCTTATGGATTGATTTTAAGGATATAATTAGATTATAATTGTTGAAGAATATCGACATAAACAACCTTCACTTGTCCTTGGGGTACCTTTGCTTGAATGTCATGCCCTTTGGTCTAAGAAATTATAGAGCTACCTATCAAAGAGCTGTGACAACTACATTTCATGATATTTTTCACATTTTCATGGAGGATTATGTGGATGAATCGATAGATAAATCTATTCTAAGACAAGCCCACCTTGCTACCCTTGAGGTCATCTTTGAGACGTTGGAAAAATATTTGTTGAGGCTTAATCCTAATAAGTGTGTTTTTGTGGTTACTTTTAGAAAGATGTGTGGTTATATAGTATCTCATAGAGGCATAGAAGTGGATCCTGCTAAAACCAAACTTATGGGTATGTGCAAGATCATCATGGAAAAAATAGGCCCTTAAGTGGAAAAAAAATTAGAAAAATCAGAGTTAGGCAACTTGACGTAAAAATTTGAATAAGTTATCTATATTATTTCAAAAATATGTAAGAATAGAATATGTAGAAAATTGAATGTAGTTTCTAAACTAATAGGTTTGTTTAAAAAAAAAACCTATTTGGTGAAAATTGAAATTTCAATGCAATAGTACTTAAATTTTAGGAAAAAATAAAGTAGTGTCTGTCTGACCACCCTAACCACAATAAAATGATAATATTTTTTTATAACATTTTAGATATAAGTAGAGGACTCATGTCCCGATGTGATGCATAGTTTTTTATAATTTTTTTCCAAGTAAACAATTAATTATTATTTTTTTATTACAACTTTTAAAAAATATAAAAAAATTGTATGTCTGACCACCCTAACTTTGTCAAAACTTCATGAAATTAAAATTTTCTTGTTTTAATCCTATATTATGTGAACAATAAAATGTGACACATGGTTTGGATTCAAAAAATGTGATACCGTTTGAAAGCTATAGATGTTTTTCAATCAGTCTATCAATTAGAACTTTAGTCATAATTTGAATAGAAAAAGAATAATAATTACTTATTAAATTAAAAGTAAAGCATAATATATATTGGTGGAAAGTAGAGAATCTCCTTTAAAAACCCTTTTCATTTCATCAATTTTGGGTAACAAAAAAGTCAACAGCCACATACCCATCATATTGCCACTTTTTGGCCCATCATGATCCTGCACATACCCCTATACTTGAGATGCCTCCCCCAATGAAACTAAAGCAACTAAGGACTATTAAAGGAAAATTGTAGTCAATTCAAAGGTTCATAGCTCAATTGGCTAATAAATGTCATCCTTTCATGCATCTTTTGCATAAGCTTGTCACATTCAGATGGGATAAAAGGTTTCATGAAGCTTTTCAATCACTAAAGGATTATTTAGCCTCACCTCCAGTCTTGATGCCTCCTATATTGAGAAATCCTTTGTTTCTTTATATTTCAGCTATTGATATTTCCTTGGGAGCACTTTTAGCTCAACATGATGAAAATTGGAAAGAGAGGGAGATTTACTACATAATTTGAACCTTACAGGACTATGAGATTGATTATTCAAGCATTGAGGTATACATAGTGTAGATGGTGTTTTTAGCACCGCAAGAACTTAGAAAAAATATAAGTATCATATCTCTCTTGAAAGGTAAATTTCTATCAACAAGCCTCATGGAATAACCCCAAGGTCTCTAGTGTCAAGACTTGACAATGCAACAAACAAATAAGTGATAATGTGAAAATATTAGTAGTCATAAGGGGCCTTACAATTCAATAATGTTAGAAGTACTTATCATCATATATAGCAATGTGGTGATGTTGGTTCAATCATAAAACTAGTTAACCTAGATTAAAAGAAAGATCAAAAGAGATAAAGGGTTGAAGAGATCTTTTAAACTAACTCCTAAGATCAATCACAACAATGATGAATGCTTCAAATAGATAGATCATGATTAAAACTGATCTCTGCTTAATCAAGATGAATCCATAGTATCACAAAAATAGTAAAATCTTCAAAGGAAACTAAAATATATTCAAACCATGAACACCCATGCATATACCCAATTACTGGTGCAACATGAAAAAGCATCCACAATTGAACTTAGCATAATATATGGCTCATACTAACTTTACACAACAACTTACAATAAAATATCCACCAAAAGTATGAGTAGGAGATCGATCAATCATTATTCACATTTCACCATTATCATGAAAGAACTAAGAACTAACATCTAACATTGAGAATTAAGAAGAAGAAACCATAAAACTCTTGAGGTTGAACACAAAGTTCATCAAACAATGACCCAATTGCATTAACTTCTCTAGTAATAACAAAACAAGTTCTAGCTCTCTCTCCTCCTACAACTATAGACTTACAAATTTAACTTTTGAAATCTAACTTAGCCAATTTTGGCTTTCCAACTCAAGTCCTAACCGATTCTAACCCCTTACAAATGAGAAGGAAAAGGCCTTTTATAGATTTTACAATTTTGAATCAATGACCAGGATTAAATAAATTCAGGGCTCAGATTACACTTCTAGAAGCATATGGCAGTTACATAAGGTTTAAAAACTCTTGGTACATCATCAACCAATGAGAAAATTTGGTTATGTTGTGGTCCAATGACATTGATTTTGAGAAAAATCCCATTGGAGGATAAATACAACTTCACATGTCTCTCTTTGTCAAAGGAACTTCTCTAGTTAGAATGCAACTAGTGGCATAGATTCTCATGTAGTATCACATTTTATATTGTAAATTGCAATTAAAAACCCCTCTAGTAGCTTATCTGCACACATATCCATATGTAAGTGTGTTTGAAAGTAGTCTAAAACTCCATCCCAAGGCACATTCCCATATGTAGTTGCATTTGGCTAATTTGAATTCTTCCCTTCAGGCACATTTCTTTATGCAAGTTTTTCAGGTGATAAAATTACCACATTTGAAAAACAAGACACCAATGTAAAATCTACATCATCTAAATCCTATGTTTTCAACAATCCTCTAGTAAGTCTCCAAGTGGCATAAATTGTGTATATCCTTATATCCCATTGGAAACTTGTTGGCATATATAGTTAGTCACTCTTGGGGATTCTTCTTTCTCATAGAATCTGTCCTCAGATAGATTACCCAAGCCTTCATCCTTTTAGAAAATCCATGTATCATTGGTTTCTCTAAATTTTGCAACTTTTGGGTAATCTGCCATGAAGCAGAATACTTGAACCTTCACCTTTTCGTGAACTTCATAGACTGCTATCGCTTCCTTCCTGAAACTGAATGATTTTGATAAATTGCACTCATACAAAAGTTGATATGCACCTTTAAAAATATTATTAGTGTAGATACAAATTCACACTAATTATGAATTCAATAACCATTTAATTCCACATTTTTAATTCAAGTGAATAATCAATCCAATGATGCCCAAAATTTGAGAGCAATGACATTTGCAGAGAAGATATATGGCATGATTTTGGGAATAAAATGCAACTGATTTATACCAAGGTGCAGGAGGATTCCTCTTTCAAACTCAACTTGCAAGGGAAGTCAGACCTGGGATTTAATGAGGTGAAGTGCAAACACAAGACATGAAATGCACATATATATAAACTAGCTTTCTTGCACTTGTGCAATACTAGGATGATCATAGTAATTGAAAATTCCATTTTCCAAGATAACATCAAGAACGTTGGGAAAATAAATTAATGTCAAGAACCTTAGAATTTGAATGGAATGAATTGAGCCAAGAACGCAGATCCCTTCCAAGTAGAACAACACTGGAGACCATCAAATGAAAGGAGAAAAAAGAGCCCCCCCTCCCCGTTTGATGGGGCATGTGTGCAATAGTTGCACAACAAATGGTGACTCCTACGAGGGAAATTATCTAGAGAATTTCGATGAAAAACTAGAATCAAGAACTCATAATCTATAGTTTTTATCCTCACATTAGGTCAACCAATAAACTAAAGGCTCAAATCTAATGAAAAAGCTAGCCTTTTATGTGTTAGAAATCCAAGTGTGTGTAGATGTATTAATTTCCCTCCCTACACTACAACGGAAACCAAGTTTAGTCGGGTTAAGCTACATGAAAGATTCTGACTCCAAAAGGAACCTGGATAGAGGCTTGCTGCCAGTCAGACATCCATAGCCTCGCTGAGGTTATCATTGTGATTCTCATGAACATAGCTCTATTGCTAGCCAAGCATCCATAGCCCTGGTAGAGATATTTATATCCTCTTGAAAAGTTGAATTTTCTTTTGATTTTCAATATTTTCTCTTTTCTTTTATGATTTTTCCTCTTTTCCTCTTTTCTTTTCTGATTTTCAACCTGTAAGAAATGAAGCTCATACTTAGGGCTAAGAATCACAGTGGCATTGAAGTAGAAATATAATATTTTTCACTTAACAAGACCTTACAAGGAACCTAGTAACCTCATGATTCTTAAGATATGTGTGAAATGTAAGATTTGAGAACATTCCAGAACTAACTTAATCCAATGACTTATTCTCTTTAAATGTTTAGCACATGTTACACTAAATGGAGGATTTTCACCATTCCATCCAAAAAGATGACTAGATTTTGTAAAATAAATACTTAACAAAGTCCCAGATAATTAAAATGGTTGTTGTGCACATAGAACACTCCTAGAAGAAAGAAGAAGGAACCCAATCCAGAGAAGCAATGTGGAAAGAAAACCAGAACCAAAAAAAACCAAAACAAAAGTAGACTTTCACTAACCAAAACCAAAAAGCAAATGAAAACAAAGAAAACAAAACCTAAAGCACTCTAACCTATAAAAAACCACAGGAAGACAACAAACCTAAACTACAGTAAGAAAAAAAAAAAGTAGAGCAAGCTACATTTATTTAGATCAGAATATGTACAAAGGGATTCAAAACAAATCACAAGGAAAACCGAGACCCACACCCATATGGTTTATCAATGCATGGACAAGCAACAAGGTGATAATAACAGTTCTCAAGAATCCAAATTCATCTTTATACACAACAAAATAAATCCTAGTATTGCAACACTTAAACTCCTGTCATAATTAGGGATAATTAGTAATTGGGGTAACTCGCTAGTACCATGATCAACTCACATGCAAGTGGTCTTCCCTAAGCCTCCATAACCAAATTGATAAGCTTTAGGATTCACAGTAAGGGAAGAAACAACCAGGTGTTCTATTTTTGCAAACTAAACATTGTGTTTGTCATCCTTCAATTGTGAAGAGCCAATATCCCTATTGCTAGGAGGTCTCCATTGATGGAGCAACATTCCTCTTGCACTCAAAACATGCAAAATAGAATTAAAGCTATTAGCAAGTAGCTCAAGGTGAAATTCAGATTGAATAAATTTAAAATTAAAATAATGGAACATTTCACCTATTTGCATATCTTCATGAGAAATTAGTGATGAAATTGTAGAAGCATCATCATGCAAAATGACTTCCACAATAGGATGTTCATCAGGATGCATCACAGACTGATATTTAAGCACATTTTCACCTAGACTTGTGTGGTCAAGGCCATCAATGGTGATTATAGCATTACTATTTTTAGTAGCATTCAAATTTTATTGCACATCATCATGAACAACATTAGCCACCTCATCATTAATACATAATATTTGTGAATTTTCAATTCACAATTCATCAATAGATCTAGAGGAAGAATAGAATTCGATAAATGAGACAACTCCCTAAATTCATATTTTATTGGTAGTGGTTCAGATCCTTGATCATAGCCATCAAGAACATTTATTTCTTCATTCATTGATTCCTTAGGTTCTTCCATACATTCATCAGCAACTTGTCAAAGCTCCTTCAATGAAAACTCATTTGATATAGCTTTGTGTGCATCCTCTGTATGATTTGACAATTACACTCATTCTTTCACCTCCTTAATTTTTGTCTGACATTGGAAACATGCAAAATTTGAATGTTCCTCCTTATGTATCTTGCACCAGGTTGGTAGCAACAACTCTTCTAGATGTACTATGCAACTTTGGTTCAACCAATCCTTCATGAATTTTTCAATAAACTCATCATAATGTGTATGCAATGAATCCTCATTCTAAATAGGGGAAGCTTCAATGATAACTTCTTTCTCTTGGGGCTCATCCTCTACTGTATTTTCCATTTCAAATCCTTGGGTAGCCTCTATAGGAGCAACATCCTCCATATCTGTAGATTCATTATTTACCTCTGCTATAACTAGTAACTTAGATTCTTCTTCTTTAAATTCATTCTCTTCCAGGGCCACCTCAATATCAGCTTTCAAACTATCTAAGAGATTCAAATTTACTATTTCCTCTAGAGTACATTCCTCATAAGACTATTCTTTTGACTCCAGTTGTCTCCCAACTTCAATGATAATGTCCACACATGAACAACAAGTGAACTTAGAATGGTACTCTTTATGTAATATACACCAATAGGATAGAAGAAAATTTTTCAAACAAAAATCAAGACTCAATTGACCTTTTATAAATTCTGTGTTTCAACTGAAAAATCCCAAAAGAGAAGTTCTCCCTATGAAGTGATTTGGATTCTACCCCAAGGGTGAGACATTTCAACTCATAAATTTGAAAGAAATCTATTATATCTAAGATTTTCAACATAAAGGCTCATTCATCTTCTAGCTATGTTGCTTTATGTTTGTCCTCTTTCTAACACCAATTTTTTGATGGTGTTTTTAGCACCACAACAACTCAAACATAATACACGTATCCTATCTCTCTTGAAAGGTAAATTTCTATCATCAAGCCTCAAGAAATAACCCAAAGGTCTTTAATGTTAGGTCTTGACAATGCAACAAACAACTTAGTGATAATGTGAAAATGGTGGAAATCAAAAGGGACCTTACAATTCAATAATGTTGGAAGTACTTATCATTAGATATAGTAATGTAGCGATGTTGGTTCAATCCTAAAACTAACCCAGATTCAAAGAAAGATCAAAGAGATAAAGGGTTGAAGAGATATTTTAAACTAACTCCTAATATCAATAACAACAATGATGAATGCTTCAAATGGAAAGATCCCCAATAAAACCAATCTATTCTTAACCAAGATGAATCCACAGTATCATAGAAACAGTGTGATCTTCAAAGGAAATTGAAATATTTTTAGACCATGAACAACCATGCATATACCCAATTACTAGTGCAACATGAACAAGCATCCACAATTGAACTTAGCACAATACATGGCTCAAACTAACTTTACACAACCTAAAAATTAGTAAGCCACCAAAAGTATGAGTAGGAGATCGATCATCCATTATTCACATTTCACCATTATCATGAAAGAGCTAAAAACTAACATCTAACTTTGAGAATCAAGAACAAGAAACCATAAAACTATTGAAGATGAACACAAAGTTCACCAAACAATGACCCAATTACATTAACTTCTCAAACAATTATAGAACAATTTCCATCTCTTTCTCTTCCTACAACTATTGGCTTGCAAAATTGAACTCCTCGAATCTAACTTAGCCAATTCTAGCTTTCTAACTCAAGTTCTAATCAATTCTAACCCCTTAAAAATGAGAAGGCAAAGGCCTTTTATAGATTTTACATTTCATATTCAATGACCAAGATTAAATCAATCCAAGGGCTCAAATTACACTTCTAGAAGCATTTGGCAGTTACATTGTTGTTTAATGACATTGATTTTGAGAAAAATCCCATTGGAGGATAAATATAGCTTCACATGTCTCTCTTTATCAAAGATAGTTCTCCAGTTGGCATGTAGCTAGTGGCATAGATTCTCATGTAGTCTCACATTTATATTGTGAATTGCAATTAAAAATCCCTTTAGCAGCTTATCTAGACACATATCCATATGCAAGTGTGTTTTAAAGAAGTTTAACACTCCATCCCAAGGCATGTTTCCATATGTAGTTGCATTTGGCTAATTTGAATTCTCCCCTTCAAGCACATTTCTTTATGCAAGTTCTTCAGGTGATAAAATAACCACCTTTGAAAAGTAGGACACCAATGTAAAATATCCATCATCTAAATCCTATGTTTTCAATAATCCTCTAGTAAGTCTCCAAGTGGCACAAATTGTGTATATCCTTAGATCCCATTGAAAACTTGTTGGCATATAAAGTCAGTTGTCTTCTCCTTTGTATCCATGATATCAATTCTCAAAATTTCTCTCATTCAATGAAATGAGTCTGTGATTATCAATTCCATCTCACTAGAATTTCACGCACTATGCCATATAGCTTCACAATACATTGAAATGCTAAGATTAATAGGCTTTCAGGTATTTCACGTTCTCGAGGATTCTTCTTTCTTGCGAAATCCATCCCTAGATAGATTACCCAAGCTTCCATCTTTTCGAGAAATCCATGTATAATTGGATTCTCTAAATTTTGCAACTTTTGAGGAATCCATCATGAAGTGGAATACCCAAAACTTCACCTTTTCATGAACTTCATGGATTGACATCGCTTCCTTCCTAAAACTAAACGATTTTGCTAATTTGCACAAATACAAAAGATGATATGCACCCTACAAAATATGATTAGCGCAGATAAAAATTCACACTAATGAATTCCATAACCATTAAATTCCACATTCATATTCAAGTGAAAAATCAATCCAATGATGCCCAAAATCAGAGAGCAATGATATGTGTAGAGCAGATATATGACATGATGCTGGGAATCAAATGCAACTAATTTATACCAAGGCATAGGAGGATTCCTCTTTCAAACTCAACTTGCAAGGAAAGTAAAACTTGAGACTTAAAGAGGTGAAGTGCAAACACAAGATCTAAAATGCACATATATATAAACCAGTTTTCCCACACTTGTGCAATACTAGGACAATCATAGTAACTGAAAAATTACATTTACCAAGATAACCAAGCAGCAACATTGGGAAAATACATTAATCTCAGGAACCTTAGACTTTGAATGGAATTAATTGAGCCAAGCACTCAGATCCCTTTCAAGTAGAACAACATTGGAGGCCATCAAATGGAAAGGAGAAAAAGAGGGCCCCCACCTTTGATGGGGAGTGTGTGTAAACATTTCACAACACCTAGCAATTGTCTTCACATCAAAAAATTTGAGGCACTATATGTTGAACAATAAAAACAAGCTTATTTCTAAAGTGGATCATCTAAAGTATCTTTTATCTAAGGCTGCTCTTACTAATCATATGGCTAAGTATGTGATGATGCTAAGTGAGTTTTATATTGAATATGTGGATAAATTTTTTATTTAGGGTCAAGTTATTGTTGATTAAGCAGATGTTCCTATAGTTAAGGATCACCCCCTTGTTGTAGATTTCTAGATGAGCATATATTTAATCTAAGGTCTTGAAACTTGTGGATATTATATTTTGATGGGTCCTATGCTTCTCATGGCTTAGGAGCAGGGATTCTCTTTATCACACCTCAAGGACACCTCAAGGAGATTGTGCATTCCTAAGTCTTATAATTAGTTGGTTTTCCCATATACAAATAATATTGCTCAGTATGAGGCTTTAATTACTGAGATTAGAATGGAAATTAAATACAAAGTTAAGGAGTTGCATGTCCTAGGAGATTCCATTTTGGTCATCATGAAAGTTAATAATAAGTTTCAAACAAACCTGATGAGAAGCTTCAACCTTATAAGAAGTTAGTGGAAACTTTTAAGTAGTACTTCACATCTATCATCTTCAATCAAGTTCCAAGATTGAGTAATAAGGAAGTAGATGCTATGGCTACTCTTTTTTCTCTTATAGAAATGCCTCAAAATCCTAATCAATATGAGATTCTAGTTGAGTAACTTTTTTGTCCGACATATGATGTTCTTGAGTTTGAACAAGTGTGTGAACTTGTTGGTCCTAAATCCCCTTTCTACTATGATACTAATGTTTACCTTAAAATGGTACATTTCCTCCACTCTTTCCTAACTCCTAAAAGAAAAAAATTATTCATAGATCATCCCACTTAGTCATTGTTGGTGACACCCTTTATTGCTGCAATCTTGATTGTGTCCTTCTTAGGTGTGTAGACTCGGAGGAAGCTAAAATTTCCTTACAAGAGATTCATGAGGGTATTTGTGGGGAATATTCTAGTGGAAACTTCCTTGTTAAAAGGCTATTATGAGCCAGTTAATTTTGGCCTACTATAGAAAAATATTCTCTAAGTTTTATAAGAAAATATAATCAATATTAGCAAAATGGAGATCTAATTCATGCACCTGCCCAAGAGTTACAACCTGTACCATAGAAAAAAGGAAACTTGATTGACATGGGAATAATTCATGATAAATTGGACTTAAGGAGGTCTTGAGTTGGTTTTTCGAGGTGTTTTACACATCCACACTAGGTCTTGGACCCTTTCAAATACATTTAACAATATCTTGTAAAGGTGTTGTAAAGAGTTGTAAAGGACTTTCATGATTTTGTAGACTTAATAATCTCATTTCTCCCTAATTCAACACTATAAAATGTGTTTTATAACATTATCACATCAATCTAGAAGGTTTTGAATTAAACTTAAAGCTAAACTAGTGTTGTAATGTGTCTTGCACATTCACATTGGTTCTTGTGTCATCCTAGGCTATGTGGACCTCATTTTAGTGTTGTAAAGTGTATTTAATCACACTTTCACATTGAATTCTATGTCCCAAGACCTAATTGAACTTTACATCATTACTAATAGGCCCCTATTACCCCATATTGTGCATCCCAAGGCAATATTTGATAAAATACCCAGCAAAGTTGCAATTTAAACCTTATTTCCTTATCTCCTAGCATCGTAGATGCAAAAATGACCCCTATGGGACCCATTTTCCATACATGGTGAATTAGTCCCATCTAGGTGGGACCCATTCACTATGGGTAGTGAATGAGTCCTATTTGGCCCAATTTTGACCTTTGAGCCGGAATAAGTAAAATTTAAGTTTTTTATTTTCACATGTCGGCCTTAGGGATCCAATTTATGGGATAATAAGATGAATTTCCTATAAAATCAACTCTCTAAACCCTAAATCACATTCATTCTTCCATCTCAAGTCAAACAAGTTAGGGCTTCATCATTTCAGGGCATTAAGATAGCAATTTTTGGACATTCAAGGGAAGATTTTTCATGTTTTGTTGCAAATATTCAAGATAAATCATCATGGAAACGTAATCAACTCCATTATTTTATTTTTCATTCCATTCTTTCATCTTTTTGGTTTAACTACCTAAAAGGGGTTTGATTAAGACAAACCCCCATGCCCTAACATCCAACATTTCTTCTCTTCTTGTGTGTTTGTAGATTTATACATTTTGGAAGCTTGTAAATAATCAAGAATCAAGTTGCAAAGTTGTTTAGGACTTCTCTTGATTTTCCAAGGAAAATTATCAACAAAAAGTAACTTTCAGGTTTGGAAATCAGAGTTTCAGAACCAGACACCTGGAGAAGTCTAAAGTGCAGTCTGAGAGCTCTAGACTCCACCTTTGAATATTTAGAAATTAAAAAGTGGAATAATTCACCATGGGTGGTGAATGAGTCCCACTCCAAGGTCATATTTTGGTTTTCTACATTTTTAGATACCCTTTTGTCAGAAATAGGTTCTAAAACAGTTTTGCAGAACTAAGACTGATTCACCCAGAATCACGAATGAGTACCACCAAGCCTAAAAACTACAATCAAAAGCATTCCAAAATCCATTTCCAATCTCCATCCATATTCCAGGTGCACACTTTCAGTTTCGTCAAGTTATGTTACAAATTGCATGCATTTCTAGGTGTTTTTGTATTACACAATGTGTTTTCAAACATTCTTTGTTTCCTTAGTTTCCATTCATTAATCAATTAATCTCATTAGTTTCTTGCATTAGCACATTGTATATAGGTATATTGCATCCATATTTTATTGAATTTGAGTGTAGACATGACAAGTTTGGCCCTTCTTTCTCCTTTTAGGTGAAAAACCCTATAAGCGCTAGAAAGACCTTGGATACCAAAAATCTATGCTACAGAACCTATAACTACTCCTTGGCCCTTTTCACATGGGGGATCGATCTTGTAGGAAAAAATCACTCTTCATCCTCTAATGGTCATAAGTTTATCCTTATTACCACCGATTAATTTATGAAGTGGGTTGAATTTGGAAAAGAAATAGCTAAATTCATCCTTAATTATATCATTTTTCTTATGGTGTCCCTCATTCCGTTATCACTAAAAATGGTAGGCCTTTCAAAAATAAAGATTTCAAAGACCTTTGTTCCCAATTTAGTATCCAACACGGTTTTTCTACACCCTATTACCCTCAAGGTAATGGTTAACCTAAGGCTTCAAATAAGAATATCCTTAAAATCCTTAAGAAAATAGTCAATGAAGCTAGTTGTGATTGGAATTTGCAACCTAATCCTACTTTGTGGGCCTATCACACTAGTATCCACACACCTAATGGAGCCACTCCTTACTCCCTTGTCTTTGGATCCAAATCCATTTTTCCTATTGAGGTTGAGCTCCCATCTTTGAGGGTATCATTGAAAGAGTTTGTTGATGAAAAAGAATAAAGAGTATCGAGATTACATGAGCTTGAGCTTTTGGATAAATTTTTTTTAATGTTTTAAATCATTTTCAGCCTTATCAAAACTATCTTCACCAAAGCTACAATAAGAAAATTAAGGCTCGTAAGTTTGAGGTTGGAGATTTGGTCCTAAAATAAATTAAATAAATAAAAAAGATTGAGAAAAGAAAGGAAAATTTGAGCCTAACTGGTTAGGACATTTTATAGTGGTTTCAAACTATGGGTTATGTGCTTATCAACTTGCTTCTCCTGAAGGGGATCTTTTGGATACACCTATTAATAGTATGCATCTTAAGAAGTTCCATTTTTCCTTTCCATCTTGTTTTTCCTTTGAATTTTGTTGCATTTGTTCATTAGGTTTGCATTCCTCCTTGTCTATCATGTCTTCTTGGTTAGAATTATCCTTGTTCCCTTTCCTACACTTGTTCATCTTCATCCTAGCTAGGGGAATTTCTTTAGCTTGGCCTTGGGTGTGGGTTTATTGTACTTATTTTGGACATCACCTTGTTGGCTTATTTTGGAATTGATATTCTCATCTTTGGACTTACCTAATGTCTTGGAGCTTTGTTTTTCAGCTGTTAATTTTATCCTTTGTCTTAGCTTGACATTTTCCTATCTCTAGTATCTTATCCTATCTTTTCTTGTCTAGCTATCTTGTGCCTTATATTTTTTTGTCACCTTATCATAATTATTTGAGCTATCTCTCTTGTAAAAATATGTGTGGCTATTGGTTTGGATTGACAATTGTTGTCACTTTGGTTTCTTGACTTTATATTGAACTTTATCTTTAGCTTTATCTTTATCTTTATCTTTATATTGATTTAGGATTTTTCTTTTGTCTTTGCTTTTATGTCCCATTTTTTATGCTTTCTTGATGCTACCTAGGTCCTATCATATCTTAGTATGCTTAGAGTAGTTAGGAATGGGTTATGATCTTGATATTTTCTTTGTTGTGTTTGTTGTGCTTGTTGTGTTTGTGGGTTATCCTTGTGGTACTACCAACATGTTTTCCTTACCTTATATATGGTTGGGTATCTTCTTGTATATTCTATTCCTATGCATATCTGTTAGTTATACCTCTTGTGTATTAGGATTGTTATACTCTAATTCTATTTCCTCACATGTTCGGACAAGGTTAGTGAACATGTATTTTACTCACTTTGTGTGCACTTGGGATAGCTTCTTTCATACATCTACATCCTTTTCATACTTGATTTCATACCTTTATGAAATAGGATCCTTATTCTCTAAGTTCACTTCATCACATATTCAGACACTAGTAAATCTAGTATACAAGGATCTCGTTTCTTTGTCTATTATGTCTAATCCATGAAACAAATACAAAGTCATTATGGTTCCTTATAATTGGATGCATAATATCCTTGCAATATCAAAATAGGACTCTTGTTCACATTTTTTTGGCATAACCAATAATAAAAAGTCTCATATCATTTTCATTTTTGCATATCATGTCCTATCATTATCATGGTAATATCATTTTATCCTATCAATATGCTGCCCTATCTTATGTTATCCTATCATCTTGGGCCTTTGATCCTTGCTTTTCTTTTCTTGAATTTCCTACATGGTTAGTGTGCATCATAGTATCATAATCATAGTTTCATAGTAATAATCATCCATCATAGAATACCGTAGAATCATATCATGGGCATCCATCATGCAAGCATATAACTAGAAAATATACACTACATAATAAAATGAAACATAGATAACATCCATATGCATCATAACATAAACATACAAAACCATCACATGCTATCTATAAAATCATAATCATACAAAAAACATAATCTCGAAGTGTCTCTTCTATAGAAGTCTCAAAATAACCATGTCCATATACATAAACCATGTGTGTCAAACATCTACAATGGCCTATATACATCATGAAAGAATAATAATGCAATGGCCTATATGCATGGTGTATACATAATATACATGTATCAAAAATATGTGCATCTATCCTATCTCCTATGTGGAGCTCCCTCCCTGTGAACTCATGTGGATCCATGATGAGATGGCTCCAATCCTCTGGACCCTGCTAGCCATCATGGTGGCAATGGTGGCCCCATGCTCCCCTGTGTGGCCTATGTACCCAATCTCATTGATTGAGATCCTCCTAAGTGTGCCCTGTTCTTGGATAAGTATGATGGAGCCTATATCTCCAAAGGAACCTTCCTTTCATATAGGGTCTTGTAGTAGGTATCTTCCCTTGTCATATTTATGATACTAGCTAGGACCAAGTTTGTGGGCATCATTTCTAAGGCCTTTTCCTACTATCTCTCCTACCTCTCTAAATCCCTCTCTATGGTTACCTATGCTAGCTAGACCTATAGGCTGGCTCTCTCTAGTCTAGTCATGTCTCTCTCTCTCTTATAATTGTGTCTTTCTCTACACAAGCTTGATCTTGCTCTAAGAGTGTTGTATCTAGTCTAACTTATGAATTGTCTTGCCTTAGTACCTGTTGTACCTATTGTACATGTGGTACCTTCTATACCTACACCTACAAATGTACTAGAGGCTATCTCAATGGACCCCACCCTCCTCCATATCTGCCATCATTTCCATCATGCCTTCCCCATCCATCATCATCCTATCCATTGTGACCATCTCCTTGACCACCTCCTTTCCCACCTTCGAATCCACCCTATCCCAATACTTGTTCTATCCTCAGTTATCTTTTTGTTCCTCCTCTCCTCTACAAATGACTTTCCTATGCTGCTAGTCCCATGAGACTCTATATTGTATGTGTCGCCCACCATGCATTATATGTTGCATCCATTTGTGCATTTTATAGTCTTGTTACCCATCCCCACATAATTGGATGCAATCTCTCAAACTCTACTATGGCTAAATCTAGGTTGATCATCGCCCCCACTCTATAATATCTCTCCTAGTGTGTGCAAAAATAACATCTACCCATGGTACCATTTGCATCTCTCCAAACTATCTCAACACCTTGTTGGATAGGTATTGTTGAAATGAGTGTTGCACACACACACACACACACACCAATAGGTAGATAAATTATCACTCAAAGAACACATGAACCTACCTTTCTTGAAAGATCAACTAGGAATACCTAACTATAGAGGTAATCTTAGTTGATCCCAAGGCTCGAGAATGTCAAGTCTTTACGCACTAGGTTCACTTAGGGTTAGTTTTGTAAATTTGTTGTTAATCATAAGAGGTCTATAGTTTCTTAGTCTTACTAGTATCCAAAGGATCATAACAAATTTTTAGTTGAATCAAACATGTATCACTTCACAACTTCATGGAAACAAAATATTTGCACAAAATATTTCATGAATTCAATTTATTTACAAAGAATCAACAAATTTAACATAAATTGCTTTGTAGCTTCATGAATAGTAAATATTTGTAGGAATACTCTATGAATTTATCATTTTTAAAACATTTTATAGAAATATTTAACATCTACTCTAAAATAAAGTATTAAAGATCCTAAAATTTAAGGTTCTCCTATTTATTGTCCACACATACACCATGAAATAAACTAAATCAAAGAAAACCATCTTATACTTCAGTAGATTTATTCATAGCTAGGCATAGAATGATGCAAGAATTTTAAATAAACATGAGATCATTTGACATCAAATAGTGTCAATGTGCACCCAAATCTAGCACAACACATAGGATTTTCTAATAGGAACAAATAATCAACTACATAAGATTTTGTATCAGGAGATAGTTTCAAATTGGATTTGATATTAATAAAATTCAAATGGAGCATACATGTTTTTATACTAGAATGGTAAAAAAAATAGAAAAAAGAAATAAAACTAGCAAGAGTTCTAAGTTTAAGTCTCTGTCATTCCAAAAATTCTAAACTTAACTAATAAAGAACAACTCCCTACCTTTTATATGAACAAGGAAACCAAAGAGTTCCAATAGAGCACATAAAAGAGAATCAAAGGAACTAATCATAGAGTAGCACGTGGCATATTGAAGTTGGTATAAGAATCTTCTGGAATAAGTCAAAAGATATTTTGACTTCCTTCAACAATTGAAACTTTCTAGACTCAGGTCCTAGGATATAGTCAACATACCAAAATGGATTGAGCAATTCGTTGACCATACCCTCAAATAAAATGTAGAAACTAGTTAGATATTCAGAATGATCAAGTGGGTTTAGAAATTTTGATCTATTAACCTTGTGTTCCCATCTCCAAACTACTATTTTGGGAAATATGCATGTTAGTGTAACACTTCAAAACTCGTCATTACACTCATCCATCAAGAGAATCCTAGATCCTTGAGTCCTCGATTACCCATGCTCCTTCACCACACATGTCTCCTACATATGGGTTCCCAAAATGTGTATCCCATCCTAAGCAATGTTTTCTTATCTACTCGTAGCCTTAGTTTTCCTTACCATCCATACCCAAACCTTGTACACAATCTTATTCCTCCCGCACATAAAATTTCACATGTCAATTCCCTTTTAAAGCCTTCAATAGTAACATTATTAAAATTCAACACTCCTTAACATTAGTTCCTCCAAAAGACAAATCTAGAAATAACATGCTTTAACATTTTCACAAAATCACCAACTTAAAGCAGTTTCTTTGATAATCAATGCACCTGAGAAAAGTTGAGTGGCATGTTTAAACATTTGCACATATGCACCATTCACCTGGGTACTTGTGTACCTGACACCTGATTACCTGACTTCCTTTAAAACAATCAAGGCTTCTACATTTTCTTGGAACAAAACATAAAACCCTACCACTTCCTTCATTGGCCCTTTCATACCTATTAGATTTTAACATGTGGTTGCAACATCCTACACAAATTTCTCAATAAAATTATCTCGGTTATACATCCAATAACAAACTTCTTGAAAAATAAAATGCCTAGATTCCTAGTAACCATGTACTTTGGCGTGATTCATTTTAGCATCTCCAAATTCCTCTATGATTACCTCTTGAGTTAATTAGCCAGCTAAAAACTTTTAGAAGTAATGATTTTTCAACTTGGGTGCCCAAACCTTGCATTCTTAGGGAATGTTGTGAGACCATACAGAAAATTACAACCAACAAAACCAAATTCAAAAGAAACCCAAGAATCAATCACCTAGAGTAAATCAAAACCTATATATACTTTCAAAAATAACTTGTTACCCTTACTTGAATCCCAACATAAGGAGCATTAAATATTATTGAAGACTACCTTAGTGTGCATTGATTAATTACCATCCCAACAATTCAACTAAAGAGGCTAGTCCATTTACAATGAGTTATATAATTTGGAAATCCTTCTTAGCCAACTTGGACATTGCAAGGAAGCTAAGGTAGCATATTAACTTCCTACACTCATCTTGAGAGGAGGATTGTGCAAAAATACTACATATCTTTAATAGTTACAGAAACTTAAACAAAAATAAATATAAATATCATGCATACCACAACATAGTGATTTATGTGGGGAAAACCCCTTCAGGAGAAAAACCCCACACTCCAAAAGCCACCCAATATATTATTTAAAAATAATAAAGATTACAATATCTTGTAGAGCAAGCTTCTCAAAGGAGTATCACCAACTAGAGATGCAAAAGGGAACACGACCACTATCAGGCTCTCTGAATACATCACAATACACAACCATAATACAATTCCCTCATAAAATAGGGTTACCTTCTAGGGAAAGTCAAGCTAATAAATATCAAATGTTAGATTTAAAACCTAATGATGAATGGTCCATATTTACAATAATAAAATATAAATTAACACCCCTCATCATCATCGAATTAATAGTACCTTATGTATCAACAATAACTTATGTAATTGCAAGGTTGAGACACATTTTCCCCAAAAATTTCCCACTTGTCAAACTCCTTGCAAAATCAATGGGAGGGTGTAAACCCCATCTCTTAATTTCTAGGGGTTGAAAGGCCCATAATCTATGAACACCATTTGAGCCTCTATATGTTCAAAAATTTAGTTAAAGAATAAAAAAAATCATCAAAATATCTACCTCAACCAACTTTACCTTGGCATATTTTACCATATCTTTAATAAAATGATATTGTACATCAATGTTCTTGGTCCTAGCATGAAATATCGGGTTCTTGGCTAGACATATCACACTCTTACTGTCACAATAAATTTTAATTGCACCTTATTTTATTCCAATATCTAAACATTGTCTCTTGAGATAAATGGATTCTTTACAAGCATGAGTAGCTGCTATATAATCTACTTCAATTATGGAAAAAGCAACTACAGGGTATGTGAAAAATCATCATGGAAAAAATAGACACTTAAGTGACAAAAAATTCAGAAAAATCAAAGTTGGCCAACTTGACGTAAAAATTTGAATAAGTTATATATATTATTTCAAAAATATGTAAGAATAGAATCTATATATAATTTAATGTAGTTTCTAAACAACTAGGTTTTAAAAAAAAAAACAATTCTATTTGGTGAAAATTTGAAATTTCAATGTAGTGGTACTTCAATTTTAGGGAAAAAAATAAGAAGTAGGTGTCTTTCTGACCACCCTAACCACCATAAAATGATAATATTATGTTATAAGATTTTATATATAAGTAGAGGATTCATGCCCCAATGTGATGCATATTTTTTTGTAATTTTTTTCCAAATAAATAATTAATTATGATTTTTTTATTACAACTTTTTAAAAAAATATAAAAACTCGTATGTCTGACCACCTTAACTTGGTCAAAAATTCATGAAATTCAATTTATTTTTTATAATCCTATAGTGTGTGAAGCATAGAATGTGACACATGTTTTGGATTCAAAAATGTGATACTGTTTGAAAGCTATAGATGTTTTTCAATTAGCCTATCAATCAGGACTTTAGTTGTAATTTAAATAGAAAATGAATAATAATTACTTATTAAATTCAAAGTAAATCATAATTTATATCATTGGAAAGCTGAGAATCTCCTTTAAAAACCCCTTTTGTTTCATCAATTTTGGGTAAAAAATTAGTCGTCAGCCACATACCCATATATTGCCACTTTTTGGCCCATCATGATCCTGCACATACCCTACAACTTGCTGATTACTCATCCAACTAATCACACCACCAAATAAATTAAACACATAAGCATGGGTGGATTTTCTACTATCAACATCACCTGCCCAGTTTGAATTGAAAAAACCATGAATATCAAGCAAAATCTCATCTTCAGTCATATTACTATGATAACACAAGGAATAATCTAAGGTACCGCACAAATATTTGAAGACTCTTTTAACTGCATGTCAATGAAATTTACCAGGATTAGACATATATTTGGAAAGAACTCCTGGGTATGTGCATGATCATGATGGGCCAAAAAGTGGTGATATAATGGGTATGTGGTTGGCGACTTTTTACCGAAATTGATGAAACAAAATTTGTTTTTAAAGGAGATTCTGAACTTTCCACCAATATAAATTATGCTTTACTTTGAATTTAATAAATAATTATTATTCTTTTTCTATTTGAATTATGACTAAAGTCCTGATTAATAGGCTGATTGAAAAACATCTATAGCTTTCAAATGGTATCACATTTTTTGAATAAAAAACATGAGTCACATTCTATACTTCACATAATATAGGATTAAAAAAGAATTACATGAAGTTTTGACAAAGTTAAGGTGGTCAGACATACGAGTTTTTATATTTTTAAAAAGTTGCAATAAAAAAATCATAATTAATTATTTACTTGGAAAAAAATTACAAAAAAATATGAATCAGATTGGGACATCAGTCCTCTAATTATATCTAAAATATTATAAAAAAATATTATCATTTTATTGTGGTTAGGGTGGTCAGACAGACACCTACTTCTTATTTTTTCCCTGAAATTTAAGTACTCCTACATTTGAAATTTCAAATTTTCACCAAATAGATTTTTTTTAAATAAGCCTAGTAATTTAGAAACTACATTCAATTTGCTATAGATTCTATTCTTACATATTTTTGAAACAATATAGATAACTTATTCAAATTTTTACATTGAGTTGCCTAACTCTAATTTTTCTAAATTTTTTACCACTTAAGGGCCAATTTTTTCCATGATGATCCTACACATACCTTCCCACTGCTTGGGAAAGAAATTCAAGTCAATATCTATCAAGCATCCATTCAATTCAAGACCTACATTCAAGCTAGCCATTTCACACAAGTTTGAACATTTCATAACAAGGGTTTGGTGAGTTGCAACATAGCACTTTGTTCATTCATCACTCCCCTTCATTATTCCATTTCATTCCAAGGTTTAATTACCAACAAGGGGTTTGGCCAAGGAAAAACCCCATTTACTAACAAATCAACAAGTTTTTCTTCTCTTGTGTGTTTGTGTTTGTAGATTTAGGTTGACGACTTGAAGATCATTTGAAGTGCAACATTGTAAAGTTGTAAAGCTCCATTGCAAAGTTGTCATATTCATGAAAAGTCACCTATAGACCAGATCTAGGAGTTTCAAGACCCAAGATCTAAGAATAAGGAAGTGTAGACCTTGGACCTTAGGCTCATTCCAAAATTGTATAAATTCAAATCGGGACTAAGAAGAAAGTAAGGGCATCTTAGTCCTCATGGAGGTATTTTGCAAAGATTCTTTCGTATTATGTTCTGACATCTGAAGATTTTGTGTTTGCCCCAAAAAATAGTAGGGGGACTAAGAAGATAGTAAGGGAATATTAGTCCTCCATAGCATATTTTGATAGCATTTTTGAATTTCTAGAATCCCTATCACATTTCCAAAATTCCCAAGTACATACATCCTAACTTCTTGTTTCTTAATTTTGTTAATTGCACTCATTATTTAGCTTGCATTACTAGGTTTTGTGAGTTGAATGTTAAGTTATCTTTTCCAAGATTTTTCTTGGTGGTGAACCCTTCAAATTCTAAGGAATCTTCTTAGGTCTCCCTTGTTGAGAATTGACTCACCTTTGTGTTGATAGTCAATCCAATTTGGGATCCTAGGATTATCCTTGAATGAAATTGGAAAGCGGGTGTGCTCTACATCCTAAACCATATGATAGCACTTCCTTAACCCATTTTCCTATGTTTCATTTTGGTGAACCTAACATTTTAGGCATTCATTTTCTGATTTGGAGCTCACTAAGGTCCTAGATCTAGGTTGCATTCATTCTTGCATTGCATCTTGCATTAAAGTGAAATTAAATTTATCGTTTCTCACATTTGCATTAGTGAAAGTGCATATAGGTCAAGCATTTTTTTTTTCTTGCATAATCTTATCTCATTGAAAAACTGAAAAGTGCATTGTCAAATATTCTAATTGCATTTAGGAACATTATTATTGCATTCAAAAATTGAAAAAATTCAATCCAACTTTGAATTCAATTGCTTTTCATTAGTCAGTTTTTCTTGCATTCGTTTGCACACTTTTTTATTTCTAAACATCAGGTCCTTGAGTAAGCAACCCATAAACACTGTAAACAATCTAAATTTTGGTGTGTTTGAAAAACAAAACCTCTACTGGGACTAAAACGCCCTTATTGGAATCTTAGTCCCTCTGTGGGTTTTTGGCTCAGAATCATGTTTGGGTTGCTTGTTTTATGTTCCAGTTTCTGAAACCTCCAAATTTCATCAACAAGACCAAGATTCCATTGTTGGAATCTTAGTCCCTATTGATTTTGAAGTTTCATTTTTTAGGGTTTGAACGTTCTTTTCTATGCTTTTGTTGGCTTCTTTCAGTTTTCTATTATAGTCTACAGAATTACTATTATTTCAATTTATTTCATTTTAAGTGTAATTGTAAGCATAGGAGATTGTGTTCATTGCACTTTCTTTGGTTTATCCCTTGCATGAGTTGTAATTATTTGTGTCCTACTACTAATACTAAGGTGATTCGAAGTACGAGACTCATGGCATCCCATGATAAAACACTTGTTGTGGATCTTGGGTTATCTAGCTCTCTTACTTCTATTGTTGGTACTAGTTCACTAGGTATGGATTGTACATTTGATAACTCTTTTTCTATGCCTACTCTACCTACAAGTGCTATGTCAAGTGTTCAAACAATGGTTGATCATATCCCTTAAGAAAACATAATGAAAATGCATGAAGACCTAGCCCATTTACAAGATAGTGTGAGTACTAAAAGAATTTCCAACACTATTATACCTTCCATATATAGTATTCACCACATGATGGAAAGTGATGAAGGATTAGAAGTTGTGTAATATAGCTCAAATATTTGGAAAACATCTTTCTTTCACCACCAATGGTGCTCAAACTTCAAACAATATGCAAAACCGGGGTGGAATTCAAATTCCTCCCCCTTCCACCATAACCTCCATTCCCACCTATACAAATCCTCAAGTGACCACAATGATGCAACCAACTAGTAATGTTTTTCATACCTTGAGCATTTCCACTAGTGCTCCTTATACCTATGTGGCATCTAACCTTATATCTCCTCCCACAAGCTATCCATTAACTTGTCCTTCCACACACATACAAACCACCACCATATTCACCTCCATCCCAAACCACAAACAATGACCCTATCATTAACCACTTTTTACAAAACCTTTCATCCCTTCAATGCCAAGTTTCCACCATAAATCAAAATCAAAATGGTCCACCTT
Organism: Sequoia sempervirens; assembly: GCA_007258455.2. NCBI lineage: Eukaryota > Viridiplantae > Streptophyta > Pinopsida > Cupressales > Cupressaceae > Sequoia > Sequoia sempervirens. The sequence goes on along the minus strand of VDFB02047397.1, from coordinate 109,964,100 downwards.
CATACTATGTCAAAAGCAACCCATTATCCTTGGAGATATTGAGAACTCTAGTGCCACAAGGTATATAGATCCCTAGATTTGAGAAATATGGAGGAAAGGGAGATCCTACTAATTATGATAATTACTGCTTTATTTAGTGACTTTATCCTTGAGGAAAAAAAATTGGCTAAGATTTTTTCCCTGATCCTTGAAAGATGTTGCCTTTGACTAGTTTTCTACATTACCGAATAACTCAATTCATTCATTTAATGAACTTGTTGAAGCCTTTATTAGCCATTTACAAGTGCATATGGTTCTTGAAATGAAATTAGCTAATTTGATTAGATGTAAAAAAAAATGAGAGTGAAAATGTCATTGACTTTATTTCATGTTACCAATCACTTTATTCCAAAATTAGTGTGAAGATCCCCAATCCTCACCTTCAAAAAGATGTTCATAGAAAATTTACAAAGTAAGATACAAGACAAGATTACCATGATAAATTCCCTTCCTTCATGCGCTTATACACTGCCCTTTGAGATTATCAGAATTTCGTAGGTAGTCGCGAAGCAAAAACCACCTCTACCCATCTAGAAAAGTCTGAACCTTCAAACCAAAAACACCTACCATCCTTTCAAAAGACAAAATAAAGCTTTCCTTCAACTACATTTCACCTACCAACCTACCCAACAAGTTGATACCCAAGTAGCTACTATAAAGAAGAGTGATCCTTTTATCTTTGGGGATATGAAAAGACTACTTACTCCCTTACTTGACACACTTCAAAATATCATGACTCAACTAATAAACAAGTACATGCTTACCTTACCTCTTGTTCAAACTCTTAACCCTAGCAAGTCTTTACCTCTGAGATTTAGACACAATGCCTATTGTTCTCATCACCAACAAAAAGGACCTGATAAAAAACATTGCAAGAGTCTTAAACATCTTGTGCAAGACCTCATTTATTCTAATCATATTCAAATCAAAGGTGTGAATGAAAAACATAATAAATCTATAGCTCCTCTTAACCAAAACTTGCAAATCTTTACCAATCCCATGCTTAACCACAATATTTCATTTGTTAGGGCTAGTGAAACTAAGCCCCATGTGATGCGCGTTGACACAAATGATGATAACATAAACAATAATGAAAAAATCCTATGGATACTAATGACCAAAGTTCTATTAGTATAATGATAGGAGTGATTGAAATCGAGCCTCATAAACAACAAACCATAATTCCCATTGACATTACTTTTTCTTCAAAAGAAACAATAAAAAATGCACCTGATGGTCCTATTTACATAGCTAGAAGAATCAATGATAGGCCCACTCTTGGGATTTTAGTTGATCCCATCTATGGAGAAAATGTGATCACAGAGGAACTCTTATATGTGCATGAACTCACTCAAGATAGATATGATAAACTAACAACATGGATTAAAATGCATGATGGTTTTTCTCATGCTATGATTGGCTTGATCAAACTCCCTTTACAAGTAGGACCAAATAAATTAAATGTTTCATGTGAAGATAGGCTACAAATGGATTTTCTCCATGAATGCAGTCCCATTCATTGTCCATAAGTTCTTAAAGTTTCTAATTGGAAATGAAATATTCACTGTGAACCATAGTGGCTTTAGACCTCTAACTTCTCATGGAAAATTTTCTTTAGACTATTTCTAGCTTGAGCCCATGGAACCTATAAGACTCGATGAGGACTTCCTTTTCCTATCCTACTAAAATTGTAAAGAAAAATACATAGCCAAATTATCCCTTGAAAATTTTCCTCCACTCCTTGAAGAATACAATATTGAGCTTGAAACCCTTTCAAAAAACAAATAGCCATCCATAAAAAATCCCTTTCCTATTTCCTACGAAAGGCCAAGAGAAAACTAAACAGGTCCTAATCTACCTCCTAATAAAATTTATAAAGCCAAAGGGAAAGTGGTTGAACAACCTTCCCATAGAAAATAAAAATATTAACTTGACAGAAGAAATAAACAATGAGTCTCCTCCATTACCAAAACCAATCTAGATCCTATATCTGCAACACAAGGAAAAAAATATTCTATAAATATTATCATTCATCCTTCTATTGTGGTTAACCTGGATGATGATGAAGAAACTACTAAAATTGATGAGGAAGCATATAATGAGTTGAATTCATTATTTGCATCTTCTATGAGCCTATACGATAACAACCGTGATGATCCTCCTAAACTGAGTGATTCACCATGTGTTGAACCTAGTGATTCTCCTAGTATAGCACTTGACATGATCCCTCTCGCTAGTGATCTTCCTTCCACTTATACTGAACAAGACTGGGATGCAAATGACCTATTGGATGGTTGACTCGCATGTGCTTTACTAGAATTTTTGCTTTTTTTTTGGTTGATTGCATGTCTGTATTGTGATCCCTTGTATTGTTTAATGTTTCATCTCTATGTGCATTCCTCTATTTGTACCTTCATTCTTCTATATGTTGTAATATTTTTTCTCTTTTCATCGGTCTTTACTTTTCTTTATCCTTTCAAGTTTGTCTTATGTTTTCCTTTTTGGGATGACACAAGCTGTTGATACATTCATGTTTCTTCCATGTTGACCCAAAAGTTTTTTCTTTTTTTGCTCTCTTTGTGTCATTCTTCTAGTTCTATGTGTATTTAGGGAATGATGGTAGTTCCTAGCTCTCTAATATCATTGCAAAAAAGACAGATATTGATCCCAAATCCATAGATCCCTTATGTGTTTCTGTGGGGCAACCCTCTTTTCCTTTTTCTTTTTCATGTTTTTCTACTTTAAATTAATTTCTAACAACATGGTGTTTATAAATTTCTTTAAAGTGGGGGCATACATTGGTATTATTTTGGCATGATTTCATTTACATTTTTTTTCCATGTTCCTTGATGTGGTTTTCTTACTTCATGGGATGTGTTTTTCTTTTTGTGGTGACACTCGGAGTAATGTCATTCAAGAGCTTGATATATCTTAGCATATTACATTTCTCTTAGTGGTGATGTGACACATTACATTCCCTAAGTTGTAATTTCTTTATCCTTTGGTTGGTCCTCTCTTGGAGACATTAGGAAAAATGTCCCCTAAGATTAAGACCTCACATGAACTAAGAAAAACTCCTTTGAACATCCTCTTTCTTGCTGTGTTCATTTTCATTTTGTAAATTATTAAAGTCATGGAGGTATGCATTTGATATGGTCCCTTGGGGCTCGCCTAGTGGACAAATAGCTTCAATAGCCCTAGTGAGTGTGTATTTTCTTTTTGTCCTTATCATAGTCATGGGGGTATGACTCTTATATGGATCTCTTGAGGATAACCTAGTGGAAAACTAGATTCATTAGCCCTTGTGAGGATGCATTTTGTTTGCATAGTGGACATCACGTTCCACTTGTAAACCTATTTCAGACAAACAGCCTAGACTTGGTCCACAATGCATTGGATGACTTGATCTGTAACATTTTCTTTTTCCTTTTTTCCTTTTTCTATCTTTGATGGTGCATGCTAGCAATCTGGTTGTGGCTTCATATATCATCTGGAAGTGTGTTCTTTTGTGCCTATGTTGGTCTATCATAGGATCTTAATCCTAGGGGCTTGACCACCCTCTTGGTTATTGTCATCCTATCTTACTAGAATTTGTACATTTGAACCCATCTTGATTGTGTGGTTGACTACTTTAGTGTGATTTTGAAGCAAGTTCATCCTCTCACTAAAGTGGGGGCTAAATGTAGTGTAGGAAAATGCATACCCTTACATTTTCAAACTTTTTTGTGCCCGCCTTGCTTTATATATCCATATTTATGTCTTACTTCGTTCTATTTTTGCATCCAAAATACTAATAAGTTATATCTTTTCATGGCTAGTCTCAAAAAACACCAAAGGATAATTGGTAATTTAATGACTTTGGCTACATGTCCTTGATTTTTGGACTGGTACTACTACGCAACCTAGGGTGTCTTTTTTCCTCCAAAGGTCTTGGGACCCTCTTTTCAAAAGCACCTTAAAAAGCATCCTTTTTGGAGTCTATGCCCCAAGCTTCATGCCTTGAGACTAAGATGCCACCTAGGACATCTTAGTCCCTTATAGGTTATTTTCAAGATCTAATTCTAAATCTTGGTGAGATTTATCCTCCTTTAATTAGTGAATTCGTATGTCGGCTTGGTGTTGTGCAATTTTAGGATATTAAGCATGGATAAATATAAATACAAGGTTATTTTCACTCATTTTCATCCTAGAAGTTTCATGCAAGCATCCTTATAGCAAGTTTGAGTTCACAAGAGAATTCAAGAGCAATTCATCAAGCATTTGGAGCCATCATCAAGATTCAAGCATCATGTCAAAGACATTCTTGCATCATGTGTGTTTTTGAGCTAACATTTGTGATGTAGGATTTTGATTCAAGCAAGCAATTCAAGTCAAGATCTATAAAGCATCCATTCAATTCAAGATTTACATTCAATCTAGACACTTCACACAATTTTGTAGATTTTATAACAAGGGTTTGGTGAGTTGCAACATAGCACTTTTTTCATTCATCACTTCCCTTCATTATTCCATTTCATTCTAAGGTTTAATTACCAACAAGGGGTTTGACCAAGGAAAACCCCCATTTACTAACAAATCAACAAGTTTTTCTTCTCTTGTGTGTTTGTGTTTATAGATTTAGGTTTATTACTTGAAGATCATTTGAAGTGCAAAGTTGTAAAGTTATCATCTTCATAGAAAGTCACCTACAAACCAGATCTAGGAGTTTCAGGACCTAAGATTTGAGAAGAAGGAACTGTAGACCTTAGACCTTAGAATCACATTCTGAAATTGAAAAAAATTAGATTGGGACTAAGAAGATAGTAAGGGTGTCTTAATCCTCCTAGAGGTATTTTGTAGAGATTCTATCAGATTCTATTCCAACATCCAAAGATTCTATTTTTGCCCCTAAAGATAGCAGTGGGACTAAGAAGATAGTAAGGGTGTCTTAGTCTTCCCTAGCATATTTTGATAGATTTTCTACATTTCAAAGCCCCTATCACATTTCCAAACTTCATAGGTACATACATCTTAACTTGTTACTTAATTTTGTCATTTGCACTCATTATTTCGCTTGCATTACTAGGTTTTGTGAGTTGGATGTTATCTCTTCCAATATTTTGCTTGGTGGTGAACCCTTCAAAGCCTAAGGAACCTTCCTTAGTCCCCCTTGTTGAGAATTGAATCACCTTTGTGTTGATAGTCAATCCAATTTGGGATCCTAGGATTATCCTTGAATGAAATTGGAAAGTGGGTGTGCTCTATGTCCTAAATCATATTATCACACTTCCTTAACCCATTTTCCTACATTTCATTTTGTTGAGACTTCTCTTTGGTGAACTCACAATACAAGAAAGGAATCCTTAATCCTTAATTTTCCCATTTATTTGATAAAGAAAGACCTATTTCAATTTAAGATCTATCAAGCATTCATTCAATTCAAGATCTATGTTGCATATTTTCAAAATCCTCTATCATTTATCCTATGTTTCACACAAACACACAATAGGAAAAAACATATCAATAGTGAGTACACTAAAAATGCAAAAAAATGTCAAAATATGCTTGGGAGGACTAAGATGCCCTTATTTACTTCTTAGTTCTTGAAGTTTGGAAATGTGATAAGGATTCTGGAAATGCAAAAATGTTGTCAAAATATGCTAGGGTAAACTAAGACACCCTTATTGTCTTCTTAGGCCTGCTGTTGTTTTCAAGGAAAACACAAAATCTTTGAATTTCAAAATAGAATCTGAAAGAATTGCTACAAAATACCTCCAAGAGGACTAAGATTCCTTTACTACCTTCTTGGTTCTAATATGAATTTATGCAATTTCAAAAAATCCACCAAATCCACAAAAAACCTTTGATCTTGGCAACCCACCTTTTAAAATGGAAAAATAAGCCTTATGGGACCAATACACCCTTGGTGGCATCTTAGGCCCCTAAATACCTCGAGGAAAATCCCATAAACAAGTGTGAAAATGCAAGGGTATGCATTTTTGGTTTATCTTTGGAGAGATGAACAACATGCTCCACTACACATTACTACAAACTTGGTTCCTGGAGCACATTACCTGTACCAGACTGAGAGGATTTTCAATTTCCACCACAATGGGATACCCACAAGCCTTCAGTTAACCACTTAGATAGGGATTGTAGCATGGTGATGTACTATTTTGGAGGGTCAGATTTGATAGGCTGAGGTAGGAGCATATTGTATGGAGACCTTATTTGATGGAGCTCTTTTGGCCAAATACTACAAGATAGTTGAGGTGGATGCAGAGGGACACACTTTTGTTGGGATGGTGTGATCACATAGTGAGACCCTTCTACTACAACCAGATCATGAGACAATTCTGGTAGGTACAAAGAGGACCATAACTATAGTCTTCATACAGATCGTCAGTACAGAGAACCTACTAACTTGGGGACCTTGACGTTTGACAGTAGATGATATTGTTCAAAGCGATGGAGAGGAGGAGGATATAGATTTTCCCCCAGTCTCTAATGTTGACTATGTTGGTACCACATAGGAGTACGATGAGCAGTGGGAGGTGGTTCAATTGGAACCTATTTTTCCTATAGGCTATCTTATGGGCTTTGCATGACTCAGATTAGGGAGAGGAGGATAGAGAGTCAACGAGGGGGATAGATCCAGAAGACATATTTGTGGATGGGGAGGAGGAGTCATAGCAGGACAACTATGAGAGAGAGGAGGATAGTGAGGATATAGAGGATGAGTAGAGCTAGCCTATGAGTGATGACAATGACAGAGGTGAAGCTAGTCCTCCTAAACCTGAGTGGAGAGATACCATTCCCACATGGGTTATGAGGTCAAATTTAACATGTGCCAGTGTTTGAGAGCATGGGGAGAGTAGCGAGGGTTGTAATATTCGTACAGATCATGCTACAGACCCAAATGATGATATTTATTGCTATGTTTTATGTTTTTATGTATATCATGCTCCTGCATATATATATTATGATGATGCATATTGATTATTCTTATGATTTCTATCTTGTAGAGCTTGTGGTAGATCCTAAGGACCTCTTCCAACATGCAACTACAAAGATAGTGTCACCCCTTCCTTAAGATGAGGCTACTATCATAGAATACATGCCCCCATGGTTCATGGTGAAATACATGGACCTGTTTTAGCCTTATGTGAGGCTTAGGGGAGCATTCAATAGTGCATCCAAACACATTGATCAAGCTAAGGGTTGGTTATCAACATTGGAGGTGGAGTTGGAGGAGTCTCAAGTAGCTTAGAGATCTAAGAGAGGAGCTATCTTAAAGTTAGAGCTTGAGTGGCTACAAAGAGAGAATGCTAGACTCCAAGTAGATAGAGACCGTGCAGAGCAAGAGTTTTTTGATGCATTGGTATGCAAGGGTGAAGCACATAGGGAACTACGGGCTCTGTAGGAGATGGCTACCATGAGTAGATCCTGATCACAAACCATTATCTCTCAGCGAGTGTGCACACCAGATCCCAAGGTATCTAGCAGTCATAGGCCATAGTGACATTGTACTATTGATGAGATATATTCAAATTATGTATATATATATATATACATATGAGAATATTTGGATTTTTATATTTATATGTTAGATGACAATGTGATTTATTAAATAATCATTGTTATACTATTCAATAAATATCTCCATGATCTAACATGTCTTTTCTTTAAGCTTTCTTAGATTTATGAGGTAGTATGTTATGCTAAATTAAATGCACTTATGATCTAATTGTAGAATATTAAATGCAAATAAGGATTTAATCTAAGATAACATACATTTTAAGGTATAAATAGCATGATACCTAATGTAAGAACCTAAAACTAAATTGGACCCACTACTCTATTATTCAAGACACAAAAAAGTAGGTGTTAGGAATGAAGCAAGTGTGAGAGACAATGGAATAATACCTACTAACTCTAACAACGCTGCTTTAAAACTCATCCTATTAAAAAAAGATTTGGTATTACTGATGCAAATGTGTGACATTGATAGGCTCTCAAAGAAGTGTATCATTCATTTCGGATATTAGGTATGCTCCAGACCCATAACTTTCTTCAACTACATAAGGTCCGAACCAATTAGGGCTAAACTTTCCTTTCTCTATTGGGTTAGCATTGATGTTTCACTAATTCTCGTATAGCACCAAATCACCCTTGTTGAATGAACGAGGGATGACATGATTATTATAACTTCATTGAATTTTCTGATGGTAAGCTTGGAGATGTTCAAGGGTGTTGATGCACCTTTCATTGAGCATTTCAAGTTGGTGTAATTGTTGTTCCCTATAAGTTTTGTCATCAATTAGCCCTTGAAGAGCGATTCTTAAGGAGGGAGTCTCTAACTTTAGGGGCATAATTGCCTTGACACCATAAATGAGGTTGTAAGGTGTGTTTCCCATTGAAGTTATGATACTAGTATGATAAGCCCATAATGAATATGTTAATTACGTATGCCATTATTTATTATGTTTTTTCATTGTTATTCTTAGAATTTGTTCAATAGTTTTGTTAGTTGATTCAACTTGTCCATTTAATTATGGGTAATAAGGAGCTGAAAATTAATGTTGTTTATTAAATGTTTCTAAAAACTTCTTCACATAATTATTCTTAAATGGTGTCCCATTGTCTGAAACTAATTCACAAGGAAGTCCAAAGTGAGCAATAATGTGCTCCAATATGAAATGACATATTACATTGGAAGTTGTTGAGCACAAGGGAATGGCTTCTACCCATTTTGTGAAATAATCTGTTGTCGTGATTATAAATGTACGTCCAATGAATGAAGGTGGAGATATTTTTCCAATAATATCAAAACCCCATACCATAAATGGCCAAATGGTAGCTTTTGCATGAAGCTCAAAGGTAGGAGCATGAATTAAATTTTGATGCTCTTGACATTTATGACATTTTTTAACGTATTCAGAGCAATCTTGTTCCATATTTTTCCAATAATATCCCATGCAAATTATCTTTTGGACTAATGGTATTCCTCCAAAATGCCCCTAATAAGCACCTACATGAGCTTCTTCAAGTGTTATAGGGATTTTAGATTGTTTACGACACCTAAGCAAAAGGCCATCAAAGCACCTCTTATATAAGATGTTCGCTAGGATGATATATCTAGATACAAATTTTTGGATATGAGAGTGAGTGGTTTTATTTGTTGGCTCAGGAAAGGTACCGTATTTCAAATAATTGAATATTGGTGCATACCATTTACAAGAGTCTTGCATAGTGGCTAACAACACTTGCTTAAAGTTTTCATCTATTGCTAGTGCTTTAATTATATGGACAATAAATGTGAATTCAGTTAAGGCGTCATCAGGAGATATAAAGGAAGCTACACTTGCCATTGTATCCACATGTTGATTATCTTTTCGTGGGATGTTATCAATGGTATATGACTCAAAATTCTCTAAAAGAGTCATTGTGAGATCCTTATATTTTTATAAATTTTCATACTTTGCTTAATGATTAATTGTGAGTCACCAAATATTTCATATTTTAGGCTCCTAATGTGAGAGCTACATGTATTCTAGCAATTATAGCTTCATACTTAGCTGTGTTATTTGTGCATAGGAAGTTTAATCGGTATGACAAATGAATAGGCTCGCTAGAAGGTAGGATTAATATAACCCCTACATCGGAGCCCATTCTACGTTTTGAACCATCAAAGTATAACTCCCATGTCTCAATTTCGGTTGTTAACACATTCTCATTAGGGAAGGAGTCTTCATTTTGTGTTCCTATTAGTGAATGAACTTTGGCTAAATGGTCGGTTAAGGCTTGTCCCTTAATTGATTTTTGTACGAAAAATTTAAGATTAAACTCAGTTAACATCATAACCCATTTTGTGAGGTATCCTGATAAATTATTTTTGTTAAAGAGATGTTTTAAAGGATCAAACTTGGTTACCACCTACACTTCAACATTAAGCAAGTAATGTCTCAACTTACTAGTGACAAATACAAGAGCTAAGCATTGTTTCTCTAAAGGAGTGTATTGGGTTTCGTAATCAATTAACGTTCAATTAATGTAGTAAACAAAATTCTCTTTATCATCATTAGCTTTCTGAGCCAACATTGCTATGAGAGGAAGGGCTGATGCTGATGTATAAAGAATAAAAGGTTTACCTTGAATTGTTGGTTGTAATATCAGAGGATTAGAGAGGTATTCAATTAATTCTTGAAATTTTTTTGAAATTCTTCATTCCACTTGAATTGGACATCCTTTTTAAGAAGTTGAGTGAAAGGTAAGGTCTGATCTACCAATGATGCAAAAAAGTGGCGAATAACTTGAATCTTTCCTTGCAAGCTGCGTAACTGCGATATATTTCTAACATGAGGAATTTTTATGATAGAATCAATTTTATTTATTTCAACCTCAATTCCTCTATGCAAGATGATGAATCCTAGGATTTTTCCACTCTCAACTCCAAAGAAACATTTTTTTGGATTTAATCTCATATTGTACTTGTGAATGCATTCAAAGATTTGTCAAAGGATTTTAAAATTTTCTTTGTTGGATGTTGTGGATATGGTTGCTAATATGTGGTTTTCATTAATGTCAACACTATTAGCATTTGGTGCATTGAAGACTGTATATGTCAAGGATATTGAGAAATTTGTAAAAGAAAGTATTTCTAGTTCCTAGTGGAACTATGCAGGTCAAGAAGGCAATGTTTTCTATACATTGAAGATTAGATGATGTGGATTTGAGGGTTTAATTTTGAATGTTTCTAGATCATCTACTGGAAGTTTCAGAGGTCCACATGAAGTTTAGAGTATGTTGTGGTCTGGCAGTGTGTTGTTGGTCTCTGTCAGTGTTCCTGAATGAAGTTTGTGTAATTCTTGTTTTCTCAATTGTTGGAGATGCTCCTCTATTGTTTCTTGGTGCTCTATGGTGTCTCTAGATCATTCTCTATCTTTGTGGTGCATCCACATTATTTAGAGAGTTTGTGGTTGAAGATCTTTGTGCACATGTTCATTTTTTCTTGTTCCTGGCTGACATGTTGTTGGTAGCATGTTGTGGATCTTCGAGGTGTAATTAATTAAAATATTCTTGAGATGGAGATATTAATTTGGGTCTCCACTATGTTGTGGCTGACCTTGGTGGATACACATTAAAATTTTGTTTGTAAATTTGGGCCGACATTACAAATATATTTTATTTCTTTGACCAATGAAGTGGTGATGGAATTTCATGTAGTGGATATATAAGGACGATTAGTTCATTATTTGTGAAGGTGCTTCATATGCTCCTATGTGTGTGTGTGTGAATATCATTTGATTGTTGAGCAGAGTGTGAAGAAGAATGTGCGAAGTATGATGAAGTTTTGAGCTTAAGTAGAACTATAATTAGGCTTGTGAAGAAGCTATTTTCTTAGTTCACAAATATTGGATGGTTTTAATCCAAACCCTATTGTTGGACAGTGAGTCCTCTTTTGTAATTGAGTAGTGAGCTCTAGGTAGTATGCCTAAATGCATGCGCATTCCCTTTATTATTTCTTTTATACTTATAGTAGAGTATAATCTTTTGGACTAACATCCACCGTGGATTTTCCCCAACAGGGTTTCCACGCAAAAAATCTTTGTGTTCTTTGTCTCTTTGATGTGTTAATTGTTTATGGTTAATTGTTTATTCATCAGATTTGATATTAAGTTAAGATTAAAAAGAAGAATTTAATTTTCTGTTACAACTGATTCACCCCCCTCTTAATTATGTTTCCTTGTTTTGCCAACAATTGGTATCAGAGCAAATTCCTATGAACAAATTCTAATAGCTTAAGGTGATCTGAAATGGAAACAACATTCAAGGAGGACAGTCCTAGATTTGATGGCTCTAACTATTCACTATGGAAAGTTAGGATGCAATGCCACTTAATGTGTATTGGTGATGCTATCTAGAAGATTTCTAAAAAATGAATATATCATTCCTCAGAATTTTCCTTCTACTGCTGATGAGATCAAAGACGCTAAAAGCAATATTAGGGCTATTGAAGCTTTTGTGAGCGCCTTGACGGATTCAGAGATGGCTAATGTGGTAGGTTGAATACAACTCATGAAATGTGGATGAAACTGGAAACTTTTTATGAAGGAGATGCACATGTGAAGATGACTAAGCTACAAAGCTTGAAAGGAAAGTATGAGAATTTGAAGATGGGCGAAGATGAAAATATCACCTCTTTTATGTAGAGAGTAAATGAGATAGTGATGGGTATTACATGTGTTGGTGGTTCTATGGGTGAGGATGAAATTGTGGCTAAAGTACTCATATCCTTTCCTCCCTCATACAAAATGAAGGTTCATGCTATTGAAGAGATCAAATTAGTAAACAAGTTGACAAGAGATACGTTGATTGGGAAACTTGTTGCTTTTGAGATAAGTGATTTTGGTGAATCCACACCAAAAACTGAATCTGCATTTAAGGCTACTATGTCCAAAAGCAACCAAAAAAGATATAGTCTAGTAGATAGTTCCAAGAAGGTATCCAAGTATGATGAATAACTGAAACAACTTGAAGATAAAGAAAGAGAAGTAGAAGAACTAGAAGCGTTGATTGCAAAGCAAGAAGGGAAAGGAAGTGGTAAGTATTAAGATGTATTACCTTTTTTTTTTCATGTAGTAAATTAGGTCATTTTGTATAAAGATGTCCTGAAAGAGTTCCTAGATCTAAACCTAAGAAGTCTAGATTCCTGAAGAGATGCTACTTTGCTGAAGAAGTAGTGATTGATGAAGAATCTGATAAAGATAATGGAAAAGAAGATGATTGGGCTTTCATTTCTACCATTGAAAATAATCTGGTGGCTACTGAATCTACTAAAGATGAAAAATCTCTTGCAGCTCAGGTTAAAGAAAAAGATGAGTGGGTCATTGATAGTGGATGCTCACATCATCTGACTAGTGACAAAATAAAATTTATGAATTAGGAACAATATGATGGTGGAGTTGTAAGATTTGGAGACAACAATGCTGGTGTGATTCATGGTAGAGGATCCATTTTCCTTGGTGGTAAGGACAACACTAATGATGTCCTCTATGTTGAAGGTCTAAAGCACAATCTTTTGAGTGTTGGATAGATGGTTCACAAGGGATATGATCTACAGTTCAAAGACAGAAGATGCAAGACATGTGGAAGTTCTGGAAACTTGATTGCAACAAGAAAACAAACACAAGACAAGATTTTTCATTTGAATACTACTAGTGGAAGTTGTTTGATTGCTTAGATAGATGAAATCTAGTTGTGGCATAGGAGATTGTGTCATGTAAATTTTGACAACATTATCAAGATAAGTTATGCTCAAGCAGTAAGAGATTTTCCTAGATTAGTGAAGTCTGCTAATATAATCTGCAAGGAATTTCAAATGGGAAAACAAACTAGAGTTTCCTTCTGGAGCAAAAATTTTCGTTCAAATAATTTGTTGGAGCTGCTACATACTGATCTTTGTGGTCCTTCAAGAGTCATAAGTATTCATGGAGAAAGGTATTTTATGCTGGGTATTGATGATTACTCTAGAATGATTTGGGTTTCCTTTTTGAGAGAAAAATGTGAAGCATTGGAGAAATTCAAATGCTTCAAGGCTATGGCAGAAAATGGGAAAGTTCTGAAAATCAAATGCCTAAGATCTGAAAAAGGTGGTGAGTTCATTTCTAAGGAATTCAACTCTTATTGTGAAGAACATGGAATTAAAAGACAACTATCTTCTCCCCAAACCCCTCAATAGAATGGAGTTGCAAAGAGAAAGAATAAAATAATTTTGGATGCTGCCAGAACCATGATGATGTAAGGAAATATGTCTCAGATGTACTAGAGTGAAGCGGTAAGTACTGTTGTGTATACCTTGAACTGAGTAAATGTGAATGAAAATTATGGTAAGACCCCTTATGAGTTATGGTTTGGTCGCAAACCTACTGTTAAGTATTTCAAGGTCTTTGGAAGTAGGTGTTATATCAAGGGAGATGATAATCTATGTATGAAGTTTTTTGATGAGATGAAGAGTGAATTTGAGATGAGCATGATTGGTGAAATGAAGTTATTTTTGGGATTACAAGTTACACAGTTGGACCAAGGGATTTTCATATCTCAGTCCAAATATGTGAAAGAGCTACTAAAGAAGTTTGGAATGGATGACTCCAAACCTCTTGGTACTCCCATGGTGAATGGATGTAAGCTATCACAAAATGATGATTCTCCAAAGGAAAATCAAACTTGGTACAGATCAATGATTGGTGGATTGCTCTATTTGACACATACTAGATTAGACATTATGAATGTTGTATGTATGGTTGCTAGATTTCAAGTTGATCCAAAGGAATCACATGTGGTTGTTTTCTAAAGAATTTTCAGATATCTTAAAGGAACAATCACCTTTGGACTTTGGTATCCAAAAGATGATGATCTCACTTTGCGTGCATAAACTAATTCTGATTGGGTTGGTGATGTAGATGACAAGAAAAGTACTAGTGGTGGTGCTTTATTCCTAGGGAAGAAGTTGATATCTTGGTTGAGAAAAAAGTAGAATTCAATTTCTCTATCCACTGTTGAAGCATAATACATTGTTGATGTAAATAATTGCACTCAAGTGATATGGATGAAACAGATGCTGAGAGATATTAGAGTGATATATGAAGATCCTATCACCATATACTATGAAGATTAAAGTGAAATAAACATCTCAAGGAATCCGATACTACACTCTAAGACTAAACATATTTCAATTAAGTTTCATTTCTTAAGGGAAAAAGTGAATGAGAAAGAAGTCAAACTGGAATATGTTCCTATCAAAGAAAAGATTATAGATATATTTACTAAGCCATTTCCAAAGGATAATTTTGAGTATCTCAGAGAGATGCTAGGGGTAATCACCCATCTTGATAAGAACTAAAGATTCATTTATATGCATCAATCTAAGAGCTTCATTGCTATATTTTGATCTGGTTTGATGTTTTCATGGCTACTACTCTGGGGGAGTAGTCAGATGTATGGATATGTAGTTCAAAGCATGTGTTTGGAAACATCATAGTTACCTTTTCCATTGATGTCAAAGGGGGAGAAGTGCATAGTGAAAAATTCTTGTGGAGAAAAGTTCAGATGAGAGGAGAAGTACAAAAGAAGTTAGTGTGTTGGGTTGATGGTATTTTTCACATCATGTGTTGCTATCAATTCTAAAGGGGGAGATTGTTGGATGTTGTGGATATGGTTTTTGATATGTGTTTTTCATTGATGTCAACACTATTAGCATCTGGTGCATTGAAGATTGTATATGTTGAGGAAATTGAGAAAATTGTAAAAGAAAGTATTTCTGGTTCCCAGTGGAACTGTGCAGGTCAAGAAGGCATTGTGTTCTATACATTGAAGATTAGTTGATGTGTATTTAAGGGTTTAATGTTGAATGTTTCTACATCATCTACCAACAATTTTAGAGGTCTGCCTGAAGTTTAGAGTATGTTGTGGTCTGACAGTGTGTTGTTGGTCTCTATCATTTCTCTTAAATGAAGTTTGTGTAATTCTTGTTTTCTGAATTTTTGTGTATGCTTCTCTATTGTTTCTTGGTGCTCTATGGTGTCTCTAGATCATTCTCTATCTTTTTGTTGTGTCCAAATTATTCAGAGAGTTTGTGGTTGAATATATTTGTACGCATGTTCAATTTTTCTTGTTCTTGGATGACATGTTGTTGGTAGCTTGTTGTGGATCTTTGAGGTTTAATTAATTAAAATATTCTTGAGATGGAGATATTAATTTGGGTCTCCACTATGTTGTGGCCAACCTTGGTGGACACCCATTAAAATTTTATTTGTAAATATGGTCCGACATTACAAATATATTTTATTTCTTTGGCCGACAAAGTGGTGATGGAATTTCATGTAGTGGATATATAAGGGTGATTAGTTCATTGTTTGTGAAGATGCTTTATATGATCCTATGTGTGTATGTGTGAATACCATTTTATTTCTGAACAAAGTTTGAAGAAGAATGTGAAAAGTGTGAAGAAGTGTTGAGATTAATTGGAACTATAGTTAGGCTTGTGAAGAAGCTATTTTCTCAGTTCTCAAATATTGGATGGTTTTAATCCAAATTATATTGTTGGACAATGAGTCCTCTTTTGTAATTGAGTAGTGAGCTCTAGGAAGTGTGCCTGAATGCATGTGCATTCCCTTTATTATTTCTTTTATACTTCTAGTAGAGTATAATCTTGTGGACTAACATCCACCATGGTTTTTCCCCAATAGGGTTTCCACGCAAAAATATTCATTCTTTGTCTCTCTGATGTGTTGATTGTTTATGGTTAATTGCTTATTCATCATATCTAAGATTAAGTTAAGATTAAGAATAATAATTTTAGTTTCTGTTACAACTAATTCACCCCCCTTCTTAGTTGTGTGTCCTTGTTTTTCCAACAATCTTCACAAGTCATAGATTTTGCTAAGATTTCGTCAACATAGTCTTCCAATATTTTGTGAATGTAATCATGAAATGTCAAATTCATAGCTCGTTAATATGTTGCATCAAAATTATTTAATCCAAAAGGAATTAGAACCCAAAAAAATGTTTCTTAAGGTGTTGTAAAGTTTGTGTTATGTTGATCTTGAGGATTAAAGAAAATTTGATTATAGCGTGAAAAACCATCCATGAATGACAAGAGAGCGTGGCCTATGGTGGAATCAAATATGATATCAAAATTAGGAAGGGGAAAGTATTCTTTTAAATATTCTTTGTTCAACTCTCTAAAGTCAGTATACATCCTAATATGATTATTAGGTTTAGCCACCATTACAGTGTTTGAGATCCATGGTGAATAATCAATAGGCTGTATAAAGCTAGCTTCAAGGTGTTTTTCAATCTCCACTTTAACCAAGAAAGCTATCTTAGGGTTCATCTTTCTTATTTTTGTCTTACTGGTTTATAATTTTCTTCAAGAACTATGTTATGTGTCACAATCTTAGGATCTATGCCAAGCATATCTGAATAAGTCCAAGCAAAGATTTGATGAAATTCTTATAACAACATTACATGATTCTCTTGTTCTTCCCAATCAAGGAATTTACCTATTTGAATTCCTTTATCTTCTTTAAATGTGTCCATTGGTACATTTATTGTGTCTCCAACAAGCAATGGACTTCAATCATCCGATGGTTGTTCTTCTTTTTCACCATTGTTACTTATCTCCTTATCAAAAATTTCACGACCTTGTTGTGCATTATTATCACCGAAGGCTCCTTGAAATTTCTCTATACTTTTATCGCTTAGAAAATATTGAAGATTCAACTCATTTCTTGTTGTATCTATCAATTCAGGATGTTTCAATGTAAGAGATGTTTTAGAAATGTGCTTCAAGATATGATTGATGCTAAGTGAAGGATTTTGTGATGATTTTGAAGGATAATATCCAAGACCTCTTGTGTAATCTTGTGGGTAGGGTTCTATAGGAACACTTGTTCCTTGTTCATTTGCACCACATCCTTTTCCACTATAGCCTAGTAATTTCATAAGCTCATAACATTTTCCATAGAGCTTCTTCATCACTTTTAGATTTGATGGTGGCTTATAATTTTTTGTATCAAAATGCCTCCAGGAGGACTAAGATGCCCTTAAAATACCTCTCTAAAATACTTCTAGGAGAACTAAGGTTCCCTTATTGTCTTCTTGGTCCAGATCTAATTTTTTTCAATTTTAGAATGTGATCCTAAGGTCCAAGGTCTACACTTCCTTCTCAAATCTTATGGCATGAAACTTCCAGATCTAGCTTGTAAGTGACTTTTTGTGAAGATGAAAACTTTGTAGTACAACTTTTCACTTCAAATGATCTTCAACTCAAATCTTCAAACTAAATATATTAGATAAACGACCTCCTAGAGGTATTAAGGGCATCTTAGTCCTCCTAGAGGTACTTTACAATTAACGATCCAAGCAGTAACAAGCTAAAACCAAGCTCTTCCAAACCACTATATTAGAAAAGTTTTTTTTGAAAAAAGTCATTAAGTAAGAGGTGCAGATGTGTCATAAAAACAAGTTCCACCCTCAGTAGCCCCATGAGCTATGTCAAAATCCTTTCCTAGGAATGGATTGGGAGGCATCATGATTTCCCATAATCTTGAGCTAATATTGTCATGTATATGGCCACCTTGAATGGATTCCCTTACTAAGAACCAATTGTTTTAGTGGCCAAATTTTTATACAATCATTGATTTTAGGAGCTCAAACCTTTGAATCCGCCCAATGTTTACACTAATCATTTGCAGAGGCAAGAATTCCTCTTTAGGGAATTGAGACTTGGTGAGCCCAAGAAGTGAGTGTTGTGTAAGGGGGACCCAATTCCACCAAGTCTCTAGCTATCCACCTTGTTTAAGTGGCTGGAGAAATCTAAGTGGGGATATCAACTAGTGATTTCCTTGCCAACCTTAGGATTTTGCATATTATCTCTGAGTGTTTTTGAAATCAAACTTTTTAACACCAAGATCAAACTCAAGACATTGTGTTTTATGTGTGTGTCTTCCAAACAAACAAGCAAAAAAAATTACACTGAGTAACATTTTCAAACAAAACAGTTAAAATCAAGTTAAACTGTTTCCAAAATAAGTTTATGAACCATAGATTTTTTGGAATGAGGTTTATAGGCTACTCTTGCACTCTTAGGATGTTTCATCTAAAAGGAGAGAGATAAACCTAACTAAAAATAAATGTGGTTCACTCAATCTAATGTATGTATGATGTGATTAAAACTAAATGAGATGATCTAAATTCCATAAGTAATGTAATTAACTGATTATGAATGCAAAACCTAAGAAATATGCAATGTTTGAAAACATAATGTGATATGCAAGCATGAACTAAAAGATGAATGAATACAAAACATAAATGAAGAAGGATGAATAGAGTGTACCTGGGAAATGAATGATGAATCTAGAGTGATTTGAATGCTGACACAAATCAATTAAAATCACCAGCGAGACTCATTCGCCACTGATGGTGAATCAGTCCCACTTCTGGAAAAAAAATTTGGAAACTAGTTTGTGACTGTCGGGATCTAGAATTTGACAAAATTTACTTTTCCAATCTTAAGTTGGGACTCATTCGCCACTGATGGCAAGTCAATCCTCTCCCAATTTTTTTTGAAATCAGGGACCAATTTTGTAACACGAGATTTGAACTTGTCTTCTTGTTGATTTGACAAAGTCAAATTTGTAGAAAATGGACTGCAGATTGTTTCCAAGCTTGAAATAGGATGTAGTTGACTTGAATCACTTTCTTGACTTCTTGACCACCTTTCAACACCTAATTGCTTGAAAAATATGCATACACAAGGACCTACAAACACACATGAAAAAGGGGAAAAATGGTTAAGAGTTAGGTTATTGGTATGTGTAGAATCATGATGGGCCAAAAAGTGGCGATATGATGGGTATGTGTAGGGTATGTGGCTGACAATTTTTTTTTCACCCAAAATTGATGAAACGAAAAGGGTTTTTAAAGGAGATTCTCAATTTTCCACAAATATAAATTATTCTTTACTTTGAGTTTAATAAATAATTATTATTCATTTTCTATTTGAATTACGACTAAATTCCTAATTGATAGGTTGATTGAAAAACATCTATAACTTTCAAATAGTATCACATATTTTGAATCTGAAATATGTGTCACATTCTATGGTTCACATACTATAGGACTAAAAAAAAATTGAATTTCATGAAGTTTTTACCAAGTTAAGGTGGTCAAACATACAAGTTTTTATATTTTTAAAAAGTTGTAATAAAAAATTCATAATTAATTATTTTCTTGGAAAAAAATTACAAAAAAATATGCATCACATCGGGACATGAGTCCTCTACTTATATCTAAAATATTATAAAAAATATTATCATTTTATTGTGGTTAGGATGGTCAGACAGACACCTACCTCTTATTCTTTCCCTAAAATTTAAGTGCTCCTACATTAAAATTTGAAATTCTCACCAAATAGATTTTTTTTAAATAAACCTAGTATTTTAGAAACTACATTCAATTTGCTATAGATTCTATTATTACATATTTTTTAAATAATATAGATAACTTATTCAAAGTTTTATGTCAAGTTGCCTAACTTTGGCTTTTTTTATTTTTTTTGCAACTTAATGGCCTACTGTTTCCATGATGATCCTGCACATACCCTTATAGGGATTTGCCTTGGTCGAATCCTACTTTGGTAATCAAACATGTAATGAATAAATGGAATGAAATGAACAAGGAAAGATGAATAAACAACATGAAAATGTCCTAAACTCAACACAACCTTGTTCAAGAAATATGAAGATATGTCAATGGTTACTCCAAGATGCTTGATTGATGCTTGATTGAATGATGTAAAGTGCTTCAATAGATGATTGAATTCTTGAATGAATTTTGAGATTAGGAGATGTAAAATGAGGAGAAAAGCACTTATTTATACACACTTGTGCCTTAGTAACCCAATGATACCTCATCACAAGCCGACATAAGGTAATTTGAATAAAAACCCAAAAGAAAATTTGAAATATTTGGAATTTTGAGCCAAGAGCGACTCATTCACCAACCATGGAAAATGGGTCCCACCTTGGGTTTGTAAGTGGGTGTCAGGAATTAAGTCACATTTAATGTTGTTTTTTAGGTTTATATTAAAAACACACTTAATTAAGCCTTATGAGTGCATAAAGGGGTCAAATAAAACATAAGAAAGGTTTAAATAGTGAAATTAAGCCTAGAAAAGCATGAAATCTTGTTACAATACTTTACAATGTATTTCAAAATAGGATTTGATAAGTGATGAAAAGGTGAATTTTAGGTGAATTATAATGAATAAAGTCTAGAAAAGTGTAGAAATGTTTTACAACACTTGACAATACCTTCACAAGACACCATTATTTGAATTTTAAGGACCTAACGTGAGTGTAGAAGTTACATTGTAACATTAAATAAAATAAAAATGGACCTAGATTCATGAAAAAAGACCTAAAAAGACCATGAAAAATTTCCAAGAGCCATTTTTCTATGGTACATTTAGCCCCCACTTTATTAAGAGGATGAACTTTCTTGAAACTCACACTAAAGTAGCCACATGTGCATATCAAGAAGGATCCAAATGCACTTATGTCAGCAAGATGGAATGGAACTGATCAAGAGGGATGATCAAGACCCCAAGATGAAGATCCCATGACAAACTAAACATAAGAACAAAGGAACACAAGTGTGAAATGAAAGAAGAAAAGGGGGAATTAGATTGAGCTTCGATCATTTTTCCAACTAGTTGTGAATCATATCTAGGCTGTTTGTGAGAAAAAGAGAATGAATACTCATTTTGGGGTATCAAAACTCATGGTGGTCTGCTGGGTGAGAAAATAAAAAGAGATGAAGTACATATGCTAGTTGGTATGCACTCACAAACACATAGGTGGCTATGGGGAAAGTCGTGCTACTAAATGGGCTTCCCGCTCAACCATATCAAAGTTATTCCTCTTGATAACTTTAATGAAGTGCCATAAAAGAAAATGTCAATTTGTGCTTCATGAGACAAGCAAAGCTTCGTATGCTTGGAACTCATGAACAAAGAGAAAGGTACCACAGGCATGGAAGTTGCATTATCCAAGGTGGAAAAGATGTAAAATGCAAAAGAAAAAATGCAAAAGATGTTCAAACGAGTCTTGTTAAGTTCATGCAAGATTTGTCACTTAGGGAACATTGTTTCTAATGTCTCCATGAGAGGACTAATCAAAGAATAAAATATTCACAACTTAGGGGATGCAGTGTGTCGCATTAGGCTACTAAGAGGAATGTAATATGCTAAGAGAGATCACACTTTTGAAGGACATCACACCCAATGTCATCCACAAAGTGAAAAACACATCGTATGAAGTGACAAGGTTGCACTAAGAACCAAGAAAAATGAAAATGGAATTATGCCAATGTATGCCTCCAACTTTAAAGGAATTTCTACACACCGTTTTATGAGCAATTACTTTAAAGTAGCAAAGGAAAGAAAATGAAAAAAGAAAACAAGACATGAGAGCCAACTTGGAAATCCCCTATGCCAAGTCATATGTTTCTAAGTTAGGTTGTGTCATGTAAACAAAAAAAAGAGAAAAAGAAAAGGGAGTTTCCCCCTAGAAAGGAACACACCAAACACATAAGGGATCTATGGATTTGGGATCAATATGTTTGTTTCTGCAATATTTTTATGAAAGAGATCGGAACTATCATCATTCCCCAAAGCATATAGAACTAGAAGAATGATGTGCAAAGAGAGCGAAAACAAAAAGAAAAAATGTACATCTTTGGGTCAACATGGAAGAGACATTTTGGTCTCAATTCTTTTCATCATCCATAAAAGGAAAACCACAAGTGACAAGAAAAGGAAAAGGAAAAAGAAAAGGAAAAATTTTTGGGTCAAAATGAAGGAGACATTTTAGTCTCAATGCCTTGCATCATCCCCAAAAGGAAAAATACAAGAAAATAAAAATGAAAAAGGAAAAAGGGACCAATTGGGTCAACATGGAAGAGACATCTAGGGCATCTAGACACTTTGCATCATCCCCAAAAGGAGAAGGGTATGTGCAGGATCATCATGGAAAAAACAGGCCCTTAAGTGGCAAAAAATTCAGAAAAATCAAAGTTAGGCAACTTGACATAAAAATTTGAATAAGTTATCTATATTATTTCAAAAATATGTAAGAATAGAATTTGTAGAAAATTGAATGTAGTTTCTAAACTACTAGGTTTGTTTAAAAAAAAAAATCTATTTCGTGAAAATTTGAAATTTCAATACAGTGGTACATAAATTTCAGGGAAAAAAGAAGAAGTAGGTGTCTGTCTGACCACCCTAACCACAATAAAATGATAATATTTTTTTGAAGATCTTAGATATAAGGAGAGGACTAATGCCCTGATGTGATGCATATTTTTTGTAATTTTTTTCCAAGTAAATAATTAATTATGAATTTTTTATTACAACTTTTTAAAAAATATAAAAAATCGTATGTCTGACCACCTTAACTTGGTCAAAACTTCATGAAATTCAACTTTTCCTTATTTAATCCTATAGTATCCAAATCATAGAATGTGACGCATGTTTTGGATTCAAAAATTGTGATACCATTTGAAAGCTATAGATGTTTTTCAATTAGCCTATCAATTAGGACTTTAGTCGTAATTTGAATAGAAAATAAATAATAATTACTTATTAAATTCAAAGTAAATCATAATTTATATCGGTGGAAATCTAAAAATATGCTTTAAAACCCTTTTCTTTTCATCAATTTTGGGTAAAAAAATAGTCGTCAGCCACATAACCATCATATTGCCACTTTTTGGCCCATCATGATCCAACACATACCCAGAATACAATTTAACAAAAGGGAAAATAAAGAAAAAAGGACCTTTTGTGTCAACATGGAAGAGACATAGGCCATCTCTACACTTTGTGTCATGCCCAAAAGGAGAAACCAAAAAAAAAGAGAAAAAGGAAATGTACGACATATAGAAGAAGAGAGGTACAAATAGAGGAAGTGCACAAAGAGAGAGGAAACATCAAACACACATTATGGGGGAACACGATACACATAAAATCACACAAAAGAAAAAGAAAAAAGGAAAATATAAAAATTCTAGTAAGGAAATGCAATTCAACCATCTAACAAGTCATCCGCGTCACAATCATGTTCAGTGTATTGCGAGGGAGGTTGGTTGTCCAAAGGAATAATTGAAAGTGAGAAACTAGGAGATGTACTAGGTTCTTCACTTGGTATAGAAGATTTATCATTTAAGCTCATGGTAGATGAAAATAAAGAGTTTAGATCGTTATGCACTTCTTCATCTATTTTTGAGATCTCCTCATCATCATCATCAAGATTGATTACAATAGGAGGATGAAGGGTTATTTCCAAGGAAGGATGTATCAAAAGTTGTGGTTGTTGGATCAGTTCATTTTTTTCTGATGGCTAGACTGTACTATCTTGTGGCGGGTTGGGAGGAGGAGGGTGATCATCTATTGCTTATCTCAAAGGTAGAGGTCGGTTTTCTTTATTTTCTTCCATTCGAGATTGATGAACAAGGAGACGACGATGATGCCTATGCTCCCTAGCACTACAGTTTCATTTTATTTTATTTTGATGTTGTTAAGGGGTAAGAGTGGGTTGATCCATCATAGGTTCCTTTTCTTCCAAAGGGGGAAGAACGAAAGAAATCAAAGAAGATTGGTCAATCACTTTCTTTTTAGCTTTATACACTTGTTTAATGTGAGGAGGCATGACGAGATTTCTTTCGTTTTCTCTTGGTCATTTAAATGAGGAAGGGGAAGTGTTTATGGTGGGTTGCTCATGGGGTGGTGTTGTTTGTTCAGTTTCAGATTCAGGCTAAAGCATGTTCTCATCTAGAATAGGAGTAGAAGTGGACAGGGACAACTTACAAAGAGACAATTGGGCTATTCATTTGGCTTTGAAATTTTGATAGGTTATGAAAAAGAAATCTTTACAGGGGATGATGGGCTCCATAGGTATAGGAAAAAAGGATTCTAAGGAAAAATTACCTTTAGAAGACAATGGATGAAAACCGCTATGGTATATGGTAGATATTTCATTGCCATGCAAAAACTTCAAACAATTTTGAACAACTGAGGGGACTGCTTCCATTGAGTGAAGCCAAGGGTGGCCTAGCCACAAAGGAAATTGATCTAATTGTGGAATGATAGAAAATGTTACATCCAAAGTTTTGGGTCCTATCTGTAATAGAAGTACAATAGATCCGATCATAGGGCATGCAAAACTAGTATTTTTTTTAATCCATGCGGTTGGTTTATTATAATCATCTTGATAAAGCTCATGTAATACTACAAACTCTTCCGTGATCACGTTCTTTCCACAAGAAAGATCTATTATTATCCCATTGGTGGGCTTATCATAGATTCTGCCAGCTATGTAAAGAGGACCATCAGGAAGCTTTTTAAGTATATCATGAGAAGAAAAGGTAATATCAAGATATTTTTTGGCTGGGACCTTACGAGGGAAAATGCCTATTGTACCCACAAGTTCATTCATAGGATTAACTTGGGTAACATTTGGAGCTATATCAGGTTGGTCATCATTTGTATCAATGTTCATCACATTGAGTGTTTCAAGGTTCACTAGTCTTGACAAATGAAACATTGTGTTTAGGCATAGGGTTGGTAAAAAATTGTAAGTTATGGTTAGGGGGTGGAACAAACTTATTTCCTTGACCATTACCACCTACAATGGAGAAATGACCATAATCAGTGAGGTCTTGAACTAAGTGTTTGAGACGCTTACATTGTTTGTTGTCATGGCCATTTTGGCAATGAAAATGACAATAAGCATTAGGTTTAAATGTGGGTAGTAAAGGCTTGGTGGTATCATGTGGTTTAATAGTAGGCAAAGTGATCATTTTTTGCTAGAGAAATTGGTTCATTGCACTATGGAGAGTATCAAGTAAGGGAGTAAATTATCTCTTCGGGTCCCCTTAGGTAAATGACACCACTGCTTTAATAGCTACCACTTGACTCTGAACAAGTTGGGTTGGTTGTGGAGAAGGCCGATTGAACTATAAAAATCCTATGTTTGGTTTTCTAAAGTTTTGAGTGTTGTTTTGATTGGTTTGCTTAGACTTCTCAGCTTGGTTAGAGTGGAATTTGAATCATAACAAGAAACTGAGTTGTGATAGTCACAAAGGGTGGTGCATAAATGCATGAAAAAAGAAAATTTGATCATAGTTAACTTATCCTGAAGATTTATGTGTAAGTTTTCAATTAACATCTGTTGTAGATGTGAATCAAGAATCTTGACATCAATTTGAGCATACAATGACTAATATTGTGAAATGAAATTAGTTAGTTTTTTATTTGCATTTTGTTTACATCACATTAAATCAACCATTATCTTTTTAGGAGTCATATAAGCTTGGAAGTGACTTATAAAGGCATCCATAAGTTCATTGAATGATCAGATTAAATGATTAGGTAAGTTTTAAAACCGCTTTAATGTAGTGTATTTTAAGGTCCTAGGAAATTTTTTGGGTAACAGCTTACCATCGAGGACAAAATCACTACACAAGGGTGTATAAGCATTGACATGATTAGTAGGGTCTCCTTTATCTCTGTATTTCTCAAACCTAGGCATTTCAATTCCTTGTGGCATCTGTGTGTAAGATCTCTAAGGATAATGTACTACTATGAACATGATATATGGGTGGAGGATTTTGAATTTGGCTAATGGTGGAGATTTTTTGTTGCATGGATGAAACATTGTTAAAGAGTTGTGTAATGATGGGATCAATGTAAGTGGTATGAGGTGTAAGGGAAAATGGTGATGGAGTGTATGTAATGTTAGGGGAAGTGAAAGGGACACTAAGAGGGGTGAAGGTGGAAGAAGAAATATGTGATGGCACAAAACAACTGGGAATAGTGAAAGGAGTCACATGACTAACCTACTGGATAGTTGTTGTAACTTGAAGAGTGGTATAAGTTGGTATGGATGCTATGGTCGAAGGAGGAGGATTTTGAAGTCCTCCTTGGCTTACAACAATGTTGGCTAACTGGGAAGTAGAAGGAACATGTTTGTTGTATATCTTAGCTATTATTTTCATAACTTGTAAACCATCATCACTTTTAATAAAATGATGAAGGTTTTCTATTGTAGGTATGGTAGTGGTGAAATATTTTTCAAGGGATAAATCTTGTTGTAAATGTGCAAAATCCTCATGAATACTAATGACCTTTTCTTGTGGAATGGAATTGTTTTGTGTGTCAACTTTCATTGGATGGGAAGGTGAAGGCATAGTAGTGGTAGTATCCATACCTAGTCCACCATTGTCCATACTAGGAGTAGGAGCTCTTGAGATCCCAAGGTCCATAAAGAAAGTGCTATCGCAGGAAGCCATGAGTCTAGAACTTCATCTCACTAAAGTATTATCAATGGGGCACCAAACACTCATACAAATACCACAAAATATGGGGTGAATGTGAATAAAATTTAATCTAGGAGTGCAAAATGAAAATAATAGAAATTATGCAATCTGGGATAGAGAAATAACATCATAGAACATAAATGGAGTATAAAATGTGTAGGTGGATTGACTCGTCCAGGGTGGCGAATGAGTCTAGATATGATTTTTTTTTTCAAAAAAATTAAAGTGATTTTAATGCTTTTCAAATGCAAACTAAGGATGCAAATACATATTTTCAGTTTTTGAATGATATGATATGCAAAACAAAAGTCTAAATGAGTCTTTCACTAATGAAATTTTAAGAAACCCTAGGATCCAAAAACAAAACATAACCTAATTGAATGTTGATGCAAATGAAGTATAGGATGCAAGATGCAATGGAAATTAGAAAGATAAATTTCTCAATATGCAGGTTCACCAAAATGAACCATATATTTTTGGGAATGAGGTTTATAGGCTACTCTTCCACTCTTAGGATGTTTTACCTAACATGCAAGAGATAAACCTCAATAAAAAATCAATGTGGTTCACTCAATATAATGTATGCATGATGCGATTAAGACTAAATGAGATGATCTAAATGTAACTGAGTAATATAATTGACTGATTATGAATGAAAAACCTAAGAAATATGCAATGTTTGAAAACACAATGTGGTATGCAAGCATGAACTAAAAGATGAACAAATGCAAAACAAAAATGAAGAAGGTTGAATAGAGTGCACCTAGGAAATGAATGATGAATATGTAGTGATCTGAATGCTGAAACAAATTAGTGAAAATCACTAGTGGGACTCATTCGCCACTTATGGCGAATGAGTCGTTCTTCTAGCAAAAACTTCTAGAAACTAGTTTCTAACTGTTGGGATTCAGAATCTGACAAAATTTACTTTTCTAGCCTTAAGGTGGGACCACTTTCCACTGATGGTGAATCATTCCTCTCCCAAAATTCTATGAAATCAGGGACCAGTTCTATAACACCAGATCTGAACTTGTCTTCTTGTCGAGTTGACGGAGTCAAATCTACAAAAAATAGACTATAGATTGTCTCCAACCTTGAACTAGGATGTAGTTGACTTGAAACACTTTGTTGACTTATTGACCACCTTTCAACACCTAATTTCTTGATAAATTTGTATACACAAGTCTGCAAACACATGCAAAAGGGGGGAAATGGTTAAGGGTTAGGTTATAGGGATTTTCCTTGGTCAAATCCCACTTTGGTAATCAAACCCTTAATGAATAAATGGAATGAAATGAATAAGGAAAGATGAATAAACAACATGCAAATGTCCTAAAATCAACACAACCTTATTGAAGAAATCTGAAGATATGTCAATGGTTGTTCATTGATGCTTGATTGATGCTTGATTGAATGATGCAAAATGTTTGAATGGATGATTGAATGCTTGAATGAATTATGAGATTAAGAGATGTAAAATGAGGAGAAAAACAATTATTTATACAAACTCATGGCTTAGTAACCCAATGATACCTCATCACAGGCTGACATAAGGAAATTTTTAATAAAAACCTAAAAAAAATTGAAAATATTTTGAATTTTGAGCCAAGTGGGACTCATTCGCCACCCATTGAGAATGGGTCCCACCTTGGGTTTGTAAGTTGGTGTTGAGAATTAAGTCACATTAAATGTTGTTTTTCAGGTTTACATTCAAAAACACACTTAATTAAGCCCTATGTGTGCATAAAGCGGTCAAATAAAGCATAAGAAAGGTGTAAATAGTGAAATTAAACCTAGAAAAGCATGAAATCTTATTACAAGACTTTACAAAACTTGAAAATAGGACTTGATAAGTGAAGAAAAGGTAATTTTTAGGTGAATTGTAATGAATAGAGTCTAGAAAAGTGTAGAAATGTTTTACAACACTTCACAACACCTTCACAAGACACCATTATTTGAATTTTAAGGACCTAATGTGAATGTAGAAGTTACATTGTAACATTAAATCAAAGAAAAATGGACCAAGCATCATGAGAGAAAGACCTAAAAATACCATGAAAATGTCCAAAAGTCATTTTTCTATGGTACAGTTTCAAACCTTTGAGATCCTTTTTCAAACCAACTTCTTCTGATTCCTATTTAAAACCAAAAACTTGCTCAATTCACCTTGCATATCATCATTTCATTATTAGCTCACAATATTTGGTACCTTAGTATCCTCATTACTTGCATATCCTAACATCATATTAGGCTACCTTTTTCAAACTTTTAGGCTTGACACATTTTGGATTTTAGGATAGTAGTACTGTCTATAGCTTGGCACAAATCATTACTTCAATAAAAGATTGTCATTTGTCCAAGTCACTTTTTAACTTAGTCCTTTGTCATTTTGGTGATAATTTCCTACTCACAAGTCTAGTTGGGAAACTCACCATTTCATTATTTTCACTTGTCCTAGAAAAAGGTCATTTGAAAATCCTAATTGAAACATTGATTTACCCTTGGATAGTTAGTGATCCTATTTTCATATCTTCCAAACGTCTTTAAGCCCTCAAGTTCACTATAGGTATCCATCACCTCTTAGTCATTTGCATCTTCATACCACAAAATTTTAGACCTAAAAGATTATTTTCATACACTTTATACTTCACAACATCCAACTTTATCATTATCACTTTTAGTCTTGTTGCATACATTAGACATTTTTTTTCCTCAAAATACCAAAAACACCAAAAAATTAATTGCATTACATTTAGGAATACCTTATTTCAAAAATACCAAAAACATACTCTTAGTCTCATACCTTACACCTTCATTTTGAGCAATTCTTATATGGTTGAAAATAGATTGCAAAAGAAATGTCGAGCAATCGATCTCTTTCATGACGATGATTAACTTTACAATTACACTAGCACCCTCAACTTTGGAAAAACCACTAATGATCCTCACAACACCACCAACCTTGAGAGTCATGACCATGCCAACTTGGGATGTACATCTTATCAACAACCAAAGACATAAAATACTTATGGAAAACTCCTTATTAGAGAGAAGGATGTAAATGTGTTCATAGAAGAAGTAGAGGTTGCCACCAAAAATCTTGATGTTGCCTCTCTTATGGACAAAATTTTCATGTTGGACCCTCAACAATATTTAGCCAAAATTTTACATGGAGTTAAACTACCTCAAGGAGTTGATGTCAATACCCTATGAGCAACAACGTCACCCAAGAAAACCACATAAACAAGCTAAGGAAAATCTACACCACAACCTAACACTTACATATCCATTGGAAAAAAAACCAAAAGTACCACAACTACCAACACTTCATCCATCTTTGTGACACAATCTATGTCACAACCCATGAAATAAACCACATCACAACCATTATTCACAACACAACCCTTTAGCTCTACATTTACTCCCTTTGGGTCATCATCTAGGGTCATAGGGGCATCCACATCTCACATCTTTGGTATACCTAAGGAAAGAAGGGTTCTCATCCAAGGACCTCAATAAAACACAAACACCATGTCATGAGGTCATCATATCAATACAAACACCTTGCAAGGAAAAAACAAAAACACCCCACATAGTCAAAATACAAACAATTCCTGTGGTTATAATATTTTTTAACAAGGAAAAGGATCACAAACACAACATATTAACATATCATATGGCTACATACATGGATCCTTTTTTGGAAACCAAAATATACACAACAACACGCTCGACAAAGGCAACACAACTCAACCACTTCTCACATCCCAACTTACACATCAAACATTCATACTCATGGACACAATCAAAATCCACCATATATGCACAACATGTCATCTCAACAAAACATGGGACCACACAACTGAAATATGGGGCCTCATAAATATGTTGCCAACAATCTCATAATAGACGCATTGATTGCCTAGTTGGTTTCCCTACAAAAGCAAGTGCAAGGGATGCAAGTGTCAAACAAGAAGATGTACTCATCACATGATTTAAATCCTACCCATATAACACTAACATATACATTCCTCCTTCCCCTCTTGGGTATATCATCCCTATTTTCACCAAGTATAAGGGAAATATCAATCTTATTGAGCACATACAAGAATTCACCACTACCTGTGTTGATGTCGCATATGATCACTCCTACCTTTTGAGACTCTTCACTAGAAGTGTTATTGGGCCAGAACTTGAATGGTTTTCATTAATACCTAAAGGGTATATAAAGTCATGGGATGACCTCAACAATAAATTTGTGGAGAATTATGCTTATTACATTGAAAATGATGTCATGATTACTACCTTATGCCACTTGACACAAGATGAAGGAGAGCCTTTTATTACTTTCTTCCAAAGATGGTGTAGTATGGTGAGTCAATGTCTTGTCGAGATTCCTAAAAACCAAAAGGTGGGCATGTTCATAGAAATCCTCAAGCCAATGTTGAAACACCATTTACAAGTACATTGTTGTTCTGCATTTGCAAAATTAGTTGAGAAAGTCATGACACTATAAAAGGTCCTAATTTCCCAAAGTGAACTTACATATGTCGCGAAAAACATGCACAACCAATAGACCTCTAACGATAACAATTTTTGGCTTCGTAACAAGAATGTAACAAATGATGGAGTTGTAGATGTGAAATTTGTGAATAGAGAAGGTCCCACATTGACTCTCAAAGCACCCAACACAAAAAATAACACACCATATGTCCCCAACCAAGTAATTAACATGATACAAAATAATCAAGAATGAGGACCTCCAAGACAACCAATGCAATACCCATGAAGACAATACACCCCTTTACCGAAACCAATTGAATCTGTTTTGAAGAAGCTAGTACAATTCAATGTCATACAACTCCAAGAGCCCAAACCATATGGCCCAGGATAGTTCAAACCATCTTGGTGGGATGACAATGTCTTTTGTGACTACCACCACATCAAAAGGCACAAGACCTCACCATGTCGTTAGTTGAAGAACATGATTTGGTACCATAGAGGTCAAAGTACAATAAAAAAGTTCCAATCAAGACCATACAATCTTCAAGAATCTGCTACAATACCATGGTTTGGGAAATCCCTCCACCTCAAGTCAAAAGAAATACAATCATGCCAATTATAACAGGACTCCCTTTGATTACTCTAACATAATTGATCACCTCTATGATGTTGATGACTATGTTAACACAATCACCATTAAAAGGGTTCTTGAATGCACCATCACTATCCATAGGGCTAAGATTACTTTATCAAGTCCTTCTTCAAAGTAGAAAAAATCCAACGAACAATATAATATTTTTGACCAATTGGGAAAGACACTCACAAAATTTCTATCCTCAAGTTGTTGCACTTATCACCTAAACATAAATCTATATTCGATAAGGCTTTAATGGACACCTTTGTTTTTACTAACTTGGACGTTAACTGGTTTGATGCCATGGTTGGATACTTGGCCAATTCACTCCATGTCTCCTTTTCCGATAAAGAATACTCTACACAAAAGACAAACCATAATGACCCATTGCACCTTGAAGTACTTGTCCATACAAATAAAGTTAGTTGAGTCATGTTAGATGGTGGAGCAGAGTTGAACATTTGTACCTTAAAATTGGTTAAGATGTTGAGCTTCTCAAAATCATGTGTAGACACCACTAAGAGCATTGTCATCAAGGCATATGAGAACAAAGAACTATCATCCAAAGGAGTCATAAAACTATCTATCAGAGTTTGTCCTACAGTCATGGATACCACTTTTCAAGTCTTAAACCTTGACCTCCCATACAACCCTCTCCTAGGCTGACCATGGATTCATGCCATGAAGGTGGTTCCATCCACATACCATCAATTCCTTAAATTTTCACATGAAGGCACTAAAATTACAATTCCAAGTGATCCTGATCCCTTTCAATACTGTAGTAATTTGAGAGGGACCACTCAATTCCAAGTGCCTGTCAATAATGAGGCTTCATATTCCACTTTGTCATATTACATTGATCTATCTTCATTTACTAAAGCATCCAATTAATCTACCATACCATCGAAACCCAAGTTCGAAGTACATGATATGGGATGTGGTGAATACCACATGGACAAGCTACAAATAAACGATAATGCTAATGTTGTTGAGAAAGTTCAAGATTCCAATAATGATGTCAAGAACACTTCAGAAGGCCCACAAATAGATGGTCTTGCTTGGATCAAAAAATTATGGGATCTTGATGATATATCTTCCTTTACTCTATCTACTTCCACACAAACCTTGCATGTCCATGAGAACCTCATCTTTGGCTAGGATATCTATGATAACCTACTTTTTAAACTTGATCTCATTGAGGATATCCAAACATCATCCTTATATACCACTTGTCCTAGGCTAGGGTATGTCTCCCTACTATTGCCTCTACCAAGTCACCTTACCAAGTTAAGAAGGATGTGCAAGCCTCCATTGACATGAACATTACTAAAAAGGATCTAGTCCTAAAGTCTCCATTGATGACATCATGACTCCCTATGATCCACTAAACACTTTCATCACTCCATCCATCTCATCCATTTCACTCACGTCCATCTAGATCATAAACATGGATCAACAAGTCATATCTAAAGAAAAGGATGAAGGAAAAGCTCAAGAATAAAGAATGAAAATGCCTTTAAAAGGAGATTAAATATCAAAAGAGATGATGAAAATAAGAGAAAATAAAGAAGTCCTCTAGATAAAACAATAAGCTATTGGACCAATAAAAAATACAAGTCAGGAATGAGCAAGAATGTTAAGAAACATCCCGTAGCCAATGTAGAAAGCTATTGGATGAATCAAAGATAAAAATTAATAGTGAAAATAAAAAATCATTGGTCTGCAAGAATGCTCCTCCATCAAAAATCATTGGGGGCATCTATAAGTGCAAAAATTCAAATAAAGAGCTTGTTGATCCAAGGTCTTCATTTTCATCACTTTCACTCATTCCATACATTCCATTCAATCTGTCTATATTCGCATATCATTCCACCTCCATTGGTGGTGTTTTTCAATGTATCTTTGATGATGACCCCTTCACGTACTCTTGCGTATTGGTCACCCAAACTCCCTTTTGTCTAAAGCTTGGTGGTCCACATAGTGTGCACATTAGGGATCATACCATAGCCTCTTTCATCCACCACTTCTATCATCTGTCATATTTTCCACTTACATTCCACATCCAAATCAAGTCCTTTTGTCAAACATGGTCATCCAAACAAGATCAAGGCATCATCGTGACATATTGGTTCTACACTTAGCTTTCAAAACTCCTTTTTTAACCACAAAAAAGATTAAAAAATTGGAAAATACAAAAAAATAATTACCTTGATGAAAACCTGACAAATAGGTGTCTTGGTGAAAAAACAAAAAAATCATGAAATTAGTAAAGAGAAATAATTTTTCCAATAGTGAAAACCACTTTGGTGGAGCTTTGGATAAGAGCCATGGTGAAAACCTAGTAAACAAGCACCATGTGTAGTCAATCTCTGCTCCATCATCTACTATCACTCTACTTGGTCTTCCACCATAACACACAATAATTCCTTTACTCTGCATCATGTCCCATTTGACACCCATCATAAGGCCTAGTCATCGTTATGACAACTTTCAAGTGGTTGACATCTTGTGTCCTTCTTCCTCCATCTTCCATCCATAATAAACCTTGTCCCATTCCATCCTTGATGGTTAGTCCTAGACTTGGCTA
The DNA here is from genome assembly GCA_007258455.2 of Sequoia sempervirens. Classification (NCBI taxonomy): domain Eukaryota; kingdom Viridiplantae; phylum Streptophyta; class Pinopsida; order Cupressales; family Cupressaceae; genus Sequoia; species Sequoia sempervirens. Next base: position 109,929,418 of record VDFB02047397.1, on the reverse strand, counting down.
GGGGAACATTTCCTAACATAGGGCTTCATTGGATTCTACATTAGTCATTAGAGATCAAATATTTGAATAAGACAAAAAAACCAAATATTTAGAAAAAGAAAAAAAATCATAAAACTTCAAAAATCCAAAAAAATTAAAATATGTCAAAACCCAAAAACATCCAAATAATTTTCAAAATCCCAAAAAATGAAGTCAAAGTTAGTATTTTTCATTATCGAACTATGTTTCCTTTGTGATTGGATGTAGGCAAGGCCATCTGTCGATGTGCCCCTGAGACATTAGGTCAAACCATTAGGTGTGGTCAAATAAAATCATGATTTCAATATTTTTTCATTGCAACAAAGTAAGGGGTCATTTCAAACTATGAGGTCTCTGATTGTATGATGTAGGAAATGCCATCAATTGATGAACCACTGAGGCCACCTAGGTCAGTCCTTATGGGTTCGTCGAGTCAGTCCAATAAGTTAGACATAGTAAAACTCAGACACACAACAATCATTTAAACATCAACACTCAAATCACAAACTAACAGACTATTGGAAAGAGACACTACACAAGTCATCTAGTGTTGTCATTGATGGAAACCATAGTCAGTAATCCTATCTACACTTTAGTATTTGTTTGTACCAGAAGTTAGATTGAAGTTATGTGTTAATTGTCAAAGCTAAAATAGGGCATCCAACAAAGTTGTGTAAATTGACTCATATGTAATTTCATGTTATCATTTTGAGTTGTGGATCTCAGGGAATGTCTTTTGATTTATAAACTATCATATCCTTAAATCATAGGGCCTCATATTTATTGGTGTGCAAGTTAGAAGATTCGTTTTATCGATTTTTAGTCTAAGAGTGCAGAATGGCCGACTTGGTGGTGTAGCGTGTTGCAGATATTCAAGGAATAATTGTTTGAGGTGTTTTGTGTTCAAGACATGTTGATTTGGGTCCTCACTATGTTTTGGCCATCATTGGTTGGTGCGCATTGAAAAATTATTTATGGATTTAGCCAAAAAATTGTATATGCTTTATATTTTGTGAAATCCGACATGCAGTTGATGAAATCTCTTGTTGCAGATATATATAAGAAATTATTCATATCATTTTGAGGTGTGTTGTGATATGATGTGAAATTCAAAAGGAATATAGATCGATTGTGTACAGTTTCACTTGTGTAGAAATATATTAGAGATTCGAATTAAGGAAGAAAAATTTTCAAGAGAAGAATCAGATAAAGTGTGAAGAATGTGATCAATGAGCTTAACAGGAACTATACTAAGGCATTAGCAAATGTTATCTCATAATTCATCTACTCCAGTTGTAATTTGGCTGTGATTGTAAGATAGTGAGCCTTCTTTTGGGAAGTAAGCCTTTTTGTATTTGAGTAGTGAGCTCTAGGCAATGTGCTTGAATGCATGTGCATCTCCCATTTTTAAACACTTATTTTGAGTATACGCATATTATGGATTGACCTCCACTGTGGTTTTTCCCCTAATAGGGTTTCCATGTAAAAAAAATTGTGTTCTTGCATCTTTCTTTTGGTTTAATGCTATAAGTGGTTTAAAGATCAAGTTAATAAAGTTAACTTTTTCAAAACACTGATTCACCCCCCCTCTCATTGTTCCTTGATTCCAATAATTGGTATCAAAGCCTAGTTCCTGGAAAAAAAATGAATAGCTTGGGGAAGATCCAGCAAAGTGATTTAATGGATTTTGGTAGTCTTCAACAACAACTTTTGGTGGCACTAGATGATCTTGATCAGTCCAAATCTAAAGTCCAAGAATTGCAAGCAAGCCTCATGAATGCTAAGAAATTCATTCAATCTTTGAGAGATCAAATAAATAAGTCTAGGGAAAATAGAAAGGATCTCCCTGATCAGCTCAAGCATAAATAAAGTAAAAGCATGGAAGATGAACACCTAAGTCAAGCCTTGAAGGAATAGATAAAAGAATGTCAAAATCTCACCAGAGATAATTTTGTCCTAAAACATGAGATGGAATCTATTGTGATGAGGATGACCAAGGATATTGAAGAGAGAAAGAAGAATGAAGAGAATCTTAGTCCTTGAAAGAAAAATTAGAAGAATGCAACATAATTAATGATGGATTCAATCAGTTGAAGCTTGAATTGCAACAATCCAGAAGCAATGAAGAAGATCTTGAAAGACAGATTATTACTCTCAGGGATGAACTTGATACTGAAAATGAATACAAGGAGAAGTTCAAGATTAGCTCAACTAAGCTTGATAAACTCATTCAAAGTTAGAAGATTGGAAATGACAAGCAAGGTCTTGGATATTAGAAAGGAGAAAGCTCTGGATCTGGTCAAAGGATATTTAGGTAAGGAAATTAGACAAACAAAGCTAGAAGGTATCTAGTAAGACAACCCAATGCTCAAAATTTCAATGGATATAGTTTTGTTTGCAATAAATTTTGTCATATGGCTGCCCAATTTAGAAGTAGAATGACTTCAAGTGGTCCATCATTCTCAGGTTAGTGTTTCAATTGCAATAAGTATCGTCATAAGTCAGGTGAATGTAAAAATATGAAAAACAACTTTTTCAATAGAAATGTTAGATGTTATGCCTACAATAGATTTGTTCATATTACTAACCAATGCAGATCAAGAGAAAATTAATGGAATAATTGGTTTGGACAAAGAAATATCATGTGCTATAATTGTAACGAATTTAGTCACATTACAAGGTTTTGTAGAAGCAGGAAGGGTCTAGTAAACAAAGGGAAAAATGTGCAAAATGATGATAAGGGGAAAGGAAAAGTTACTTGAGATGAGATCAAGAATCAAATGAAGAATACATGGGTGAAGAAGAGTGTTTCAAAAGGAGGAAATGAGATAGCACTAGAATCTAGTACTGGAAATTCCTCTGGGAATTAGTTTAAGGCCTCTAGCTTAGGGGGAGCTCTCAAGAAAATATTTCACCCCCTACCGCGAGTTGGTACTTGAATGTGGTAGATTGCAATGATTGCATTATTGATGTACATATGCTTTGGGAACAATCGTGGAGAAAATTTATGCAAAATTGAAGGTCCGTAGAAGAATTTTCTTTCACAGACTATGAAAATAGGGTATCCGAAAGACCTAGGGAAAAAACATTTATTGTGATAAAAAGTAAGGTGTTCGAATGATATAAAAGTCACTTCTATTCCTCATTTTTCACATTTCATTTTGAGAAGAAGAAGTTTGGAGAGCTTTGCAAGTGAATTTTGGCAAGATACAAGTCTGAAGGTGATTAAGCAATCAAACCCTAATCCGATGAAAGGTATTTATCTACAAAACTTGTGAACTTGGAATTTCTAAAAATGGTTGCTCCATTGGTTGTTGATATTAAGGATAGACCCTACCCAAAATTCAAATGGAACTCATTCAAATCTATTGAGATAGAACCATTAGGTGCATTTTCTTCTGTTCTATATGGTGTTTTGCAAATTGAAGATATTAGGGAATATATTCATGTGAATGTTGAGGAGTTAGGAAGTTCCTAGTTGTTAAATATGTATACAAATTACATTGTGGGAGAAGATATCTATGTAAGGTCTTAATTTAAGAATTTGGAGGAGAAGTTCACACAGATTATAAAGTTTCCCATGTTCGACGAAAAATGAATGGGTTCGATACATACTAAGTTGACTGCATTCCAAGTTCATGTGGTTAAATCAGCCCCTCAAAATCACAAAGGAAGCTATAAGGATTGTTACTAGTCTAAATTCATCCAGTGGGTTGCCCATGTTGAAATTTGAGAAGAACAAAATACTCACTGAGGAAACCAGTTCCATGTTCAACAAAAGAGCCATGAAAATTAATGACATCATTGAAGTGGATGTTAGATTTTCTTCCATGGTTATCAAATATAAAATCTATCACTCTAGCCAGGATAACTTTGTATCTGGTATTGCAATCTATGCAACTTATCAAATGGTCAAGTAAAATTTAGAATATGACTTATGTGAGTTACTCAGGAGCCAGTCAATTGAAAATATTTCTAAAATCAAGAATGAAAAGAACTCTTTCAAGTATGGCAATATGTTGTTATGTCTATTCTTCTACTTCATGAATGAAGTTTTGGGAGTTGGTAAAGTGCAATGGGAAGGTGGCAGAATAGTAGCTATTCAAATCAGAGACATCTTGTATAGAATTGGTGATAACAAAGAAAGGAAAACTACTATCTGGGGATACTTCAAAAGCTTTCAAAGTGAAATGCAATCCAGGGAAAGGATTCCTAAATCAATTGTGGGAAAATATAAGCACACTATTTTCTTCATAGTTGACATTGATTAGTGTTTTATGGAAGCAACATAACCTAGAATAGTTTGGATAATGCCTATGGGATATGAGGTTGAAGAACACATTTTAGAGTTGTATGCCCAACACCTATTGAGAAAACCTCGAGATCTGAAAAAATAATTTTTTGGTACCTTTGAAGAGAAGAATATGCAAGTGCATGTAGAACTGAAGAAGCCTATTGATAGAAACAAGGTTGGATTAAGTCAATCACTGGCTCAATGCTCTGGGTCTTCAGTTGATAACCCTTGGTGTTACTCTCCACCACTCAACCTATAGGTCCCCAAAATAATTAGGCACCCCTAGTCTTTGCTGCCAACCCTGCTATCAATGTTCCAAAACGTTCACAATGCCTTAACCAAGCATTTCTTGTTGCTTTACCACACTTCACTAACTAGCCCTTAATCAACTTAAAGACCAGTTCCACTCCATCTATTTCAAAAAATTGTTTGGTATGGGTGTGTTCAGACTCCTATAGCTTCAAAACCATCAAGGAAAGGCCCTTACCTAACCTCCATACTTGGACTTTCCATCACTAGCACAAAGTCTCTATTTTAGGGTTTGGGCAAGGCTACAAGCCTTGAGCCCTTTTAGCCCTCCACAAACAAGGAAATTGATTATATCTTCTCTCCCTTTTGAAATTGATCCCAACTCCCTTTTGACACTCAGAATATTTTTCCAAGCTCCATCAGATTCTTAGGGTTTGGGACCCTCTTTGCCAGTACACAAGTACAACTTAGCATTATTCCATAAACTAGGGTTTAGACCATTTCCTAGTTTGTGTTGCTTTTTCCAGTCTTAAATTCACTGGTAAAGGTTCTGACTATTCTCCTACGCCTGCTTCAAGGCTCCATGCACTCACCAACCACCTTGACTTGTAACAAAATGAAAACCCCTGCCACACAAGCATTAGTTTCTGCTGTCTTTTCCAAGCTAGGCTTTCTAGCTCGCCTAGGAACAACTTTTCATCAAGAATACAAAACTTCTATTCACTCCTAAAACTAACCTATGTATAGGCAAGGGGTTTAGCCTTGTTTCCCACACATCCATGCTTCTTGGCATGGGGAAGAAATAGACTAAACCACCATTTTAAAATAGATTTACCAGTCAACAGTGAGAAAAGTAAAACACAGTATGTACAAGAACATAATAAAATGATGAAGAAGTTGTTTAAAATGCCACAAGGAATGATTCAGAAGGAGTCTTTACATGTCAAAAAACAAACTAAATACCTTGCTAACTCATTGAGATTGCTGTTATGCAGTCAAAAACATAAAATAGATTTCTAACACCTAAAATCACTGTTGCTTTTTATTGTTTTTAGAAAACTGCTAACAACGAAATCTTCTAAACCCTTCAAAAGTTTGAGAGAATCCTTTTACAATGCCAAGAAACAGTTAGGTTTCTTTTTTCGAGCTCAAAACATCCAAAACATTATGTGTTAGAAAACACAATGTGTTTTGCAATCTTTACAAAACTTATGAATCAACCTCACAAAGGATTTCCCAAGTTATTTAATTTTTAACTAAGAACCATAAAGGTCCTCAACCAGAAACTAAAAGGTAACCAAGACCTTACCAAAACAACAGAAAGGAAATTTAAAACAAAACCTTCCAAACAAGCTTGTACTTAGGCACTTGGTAGGTGCTCCTGCACCATTCTCCCCCTCTTAGCACAAAGATCCAGGAATTGGAGGTGGGATCCGTGATAGATCAATGCCTAACTTCTTAAAATCAGCTTCCTCAACCCAAGTAGCCTCTGACTCATGTTTGTTCCTCCACTTGACAAGGTGTTCCATGTATGCCCTGTGTCTTGTTGCTTTCTTCACCCTGGACTCCAAGACCTTCTCTGCCTGAGGTTTCTCTTGACTTGGAAGGATTGTATTATTGATATCCTTAAATATTTCTTGACTGTTCTGAACTTCATCATTGATTGTTCCCTTGTACCTGATCAAATCAGCAACATTGAAGACTGGAGATATGCCCAAATCAGATGGAAGCTCTACCTTGTATGCATTATTCCCATACTTGGCTAACACTTTGCATGGTCCTATTCTTTTCATTTACATTTTGGTTGACATTCCCTTCTGCAACCTTGATTTGTTAAGATGAACCATCACATAATCACCTACTTGAAACTGCACATCTCTCCTTGACTCATCAACTTTATCCTTTCAATTTTTGTGTTGCTGCTGTGATTGTCTTCTTAACCTGCTCATGAATCTCCTTCATGGTCTGACTGAAGTATTCTGCATGTCCACTCCTATTCTCCATTTTCCAAGGTCTCTGAGCTCACAAATTCCTCTTGGGTGCATCCATACACAACTTCAAATGGACTTTTCCACTGTAGTTCTATTAACACTGTCATTGTATGCATATTCAGCTTGGGAAATCACCATATCCCAGGTCTGTCCATAGTCCTTTTTGAAGCACCTCAATAGGTTACCTAACACCCTATTAACCACCTCTATTTTACCATCGGTCTGAGGATGGTATGCTGATCCAAATGACAAATTTGTTCCCAATCTGCTCCATAGTGTTTTCCAAAAATGGCTCATGAATTTCACATCCCTATCTCATATAATGCTCAATGGCAATCCATGGATTCTTACAACTTCCCTGAAAAAGAGATGGGCAATATAACTTGCATCATGTGTAGCCTTGCAAGGAATAAAGTGACTCATCTTGCTGAATGTATCCACAACTACAAAAACACTGTCAAAACCAGTTTTGGTCTTAGGAAGACCTACCACAAAATCCATGCTCACACACTCCCATGGTCTGTTAGGAATAGGCAGGGGCTGATACAAACCAGCATTGCTAGTTCCGCCTTTGGATTTCATGCAAACAACACACTGTTCTACATACTTTCTAACATCTCTTGCCAACCTAGGCTACTAATAAAATCTTTGTACTAGCTCTAAAGTTTTATTGATTCCAAAATGCCCACTAAGACTGGCATTGTGTTTCTCTTGGATCAAATTTTCCCTCATTGATCCTCTTGGGACACATAACAGATTTCCCTTGAATAACAATCAATTTTATAGTGTATACTCAGCATATTGACTATGAAAATGATTTTGAAAATCTGAACATACCTTGTAGGCTTCTGAGAAATCTTCATCCTCACCATAGAGATCTTTAAAACTTTCCAATCCAATGCTTTTCAGCTATATCTCTTGGACTGTCAACATCCTCCTGCTTAATGCATCTGCCACTTTGTTTTGCTGTCCCTTCTTGTGCTTAATGGTAAATGTAAAAGCTTGGATGTACTCCATCCATTTCAAGTGTCTATTGCTTAACTTCTCTTGGGTATTAATGTAACTGAGTGCCTGGTTATCCGTGAAGACCACAAACTCTTTGGGCAATAAATAATGCCTCCATTTCCTAAGGGACTACACTAAAGCATAAAGTTCCAGATCATAGGTGGAGTATTTTTGTTTGGCTTCATTGAGTTTTTCACTGAAGAAGGCTATAGGCCTACCTTCTTGACTAAGGACACCTCCTACTGCTACTCCACTTGCATCACACTCAACTATAAATAATTTATCAAAACTAGGCAATAACAGGATATGTTGCATTATCACTTCTTGTTTCAACTTTTCAAACCCTTTATCAGCTTCTTTTGTCCACTTAAACTTTGTTTTTAAACCACCTTTAATAGTGTCTAGCACTAGTGCACATATACCACTGAAATTCCTTATGAACTTCCTATAGAACTGAGCTAAACCATGAAAACTTCTTACCTCTGTTGCTGTGGTTGGTGTAGGCCAGTTTAGGATGGCTTCCACCTTGCTTGGATCCATCTTCAATGTTCCTTGGGATACCACAAAGCCTAGATACACAAGTTCTTGCTTGAAGAACTCACACTTCTCAAGGTTGATTGCCAACTATTCTTCTTGCAGCCTTTTGAGAACCATCTCCACATGCTTCAAATGTTCTTCAGCTGTCTTACTGAAAATCAGTATGTCATCCAAGTAGACCACCACAAAAATCCCTATGAAATCCTTAAGCACCTCATTCATTAGTCTCATGAACGTGCTAGGGGCATTTGAGAGGCCAAATGGAATCACTTTCCACTCATACAAACCATCATTTGTCTTAAAAGTTGTCTTCCATTCATCACCCTCCTTAATTCTGATTTGGTGATACCCGCTCTTAAGATCTAACTTAGTGTAATATTGTGCTCCTCTAAGGAAATCCATTAAATCTTCAATTCTAGGTATTGGGAATCTATACCTAATGGTGATCCTATTTATTGCTCTAGAATCAGTACAAAGTCTCCACTTACCTCCTTTCTTTGTTGCTAAAACAACTAGGACTGCACAAGGACTAATACTCTTTTGAATCAGACCTTGATTCAACAATTCTTCCACTTGCCTAGCCACCTCTTGGTTCTGCTCTGGGGTGAGTTTGTATGCTGCTTTGTTAGGTAATGAGGCTCCAGGTATGAATTCAATTTGATGAATTATTGCTCTCTTTGGTGGTAGAGTTGCTGGTATTCCATCACTCACTATGCTCTTGTATTTGTCAAGCAAGTTTTGGACTGCTGCTGGTAACAGTGTCCTTTCAGCCTTTTCCTCTTCTTTGGGCTGCATCATGATCACATAACCTTCATTCCTTTGGTGTAGATCCTTGATGAACTCCTTGCCACTACTCAACATAATGTTTGGAACCTTGGACTGTCCTTCATCATCCTCAATCAATGACTGCAGCTTGAAGGTTCTTCCATCCTTCTTGAATTCTATGGTGTTCTCCTTCCCATGATATACAACACCTCTATCATATTGCCATGGCCTACCAATAAGAAGATGGCATGCATCCATGGGTAGTACATCACAAATCAGCTTGTCTTTGTAGCCTCTAATTGAGAATTCCACTGTAACCTGCTCATTCACTAAGACACTCGGCCCTTTGTTCAACCATGTGACTTTGTAGGGATTGGTATGAGGTACCTTCTGCAATTTTAACTTAGTTACTACCTCCTTAGAGATGATATTGTCTGTAGAACCAGAATCTACAATGACCTTGCATACCTTTCCCAATATCTTGCACCTTGCTCTAAACAATGCTCTCCTTTGCTTAGGTTCTTCCTTGACCGGTTGTCTGATCAACACTCTATTAAACATCATATTTTCACCTACTTATGATTCTATATGACTGATCTCGGGTGATTTCACACTCATGGTATCCTCTTGTGCATAAGCTACTCTTTTCTCATTGCTTGAAGAAGCTTTCTTCGGGCACCTATAAGCTGGATGACCTAGCTGATTACAGTGATAGCACTTCATAGTGGCAAAGTAGGAGTTACTTCTGCCTGCTCCTCTTCCTCTATTTGAACCTCCTTTTGGTCCCCTTCCTCTATTAAATCCTCCTCTTGATGATGTTTCACCTCCATGCTCAGTAAGCTTGGATTCACCTTGGTTTCTTTGTTCATTACCTCTTCCTTGGTAACCTCCATGCTATCCTCTTTGATCTCTGCCTCTTCCTCTACCCTTAGAGGACTGATCATGCTTTCTTTTATTCCTCTCTTCAATATTTATAGCCAGCTGATAACATTGGTGGACTGTCTTGGGGCTGAGTAAAGCCATCTCTTCTTGTATATTCCACTTCAAACCATTGAGGTATCTAGCCACTTTTAGGCTCTCATCTTCTGCCACATTTGATCTCAAACAAAGCTTCTAGAACTCTTCAGTGTAGGTGTTGACATCTTGGTCTTTTTGTCTTAAACTCTACCTCTTCTTGTGGAGTTGGATCTCATAGTCATCTGGCATATAGGCTTCTTTCACTTTAGCAACCATTCCCTTCTAGGTTGATATGGGCTGCTTGCCTTCTTTCTCCCTTTCAGTCTAGACAAATTTCCACCATGTCAAAGCTGATCCTCTCAACCTTGATTTTGCAACCTTCACCTTCTGTGCTTCTGTGACTCCATCACATTCAAAGTGGTTCTCAATTCCTTCTATCCAGTCCATGACTAGGTCAGGTTCCATCTTTCCACTAAATAGTGGTATTCCTTCAAGTGCTTTTCCACTCAAAGCTTTTAATGCCTTCAAGAAAGGCTCCTCCTTCAAAACGGGGTTAGGTTCAGGGGTCTTATCTTCCTCTGCAACCTCTTCTTCTTTTGGAATTCTTTCTTCAAATTGTGCACTCCTCACTGTTGCCTCAAGTTGAGCTATTCTTTCCCTCAACTGCTTATTTTCTTCTTCTTGCTCTTCAACCATCTTTGCCAGTTCTGCATTGGTCACCATGGTGGAAGTATCACTTGCCTCAATGTCTGACATGCAAGATTCCTTTCCCAAATCTTTAGCTGTGCTCTGATACCAATCTGATAGAAACAACGTTGGATTGAGTCAATCACTAGCTCAATGCTCTGGGTCTTTAGTTGATAACCCTTGGTGTTACTCTCCACCACTCAACCTATAGGTCCCCAAAATAATTAGGCACCCTTGGTCTTTGCTGCCAACCCTACTATCAATGTTCCAAAATATTCACAATGCCTTAACCAATCATTTCTTGTTGCTTTACTGCACTTCACTAACTAGCCCTTAATCAACTTAAAGACCAGTTCCACTCCATCTACTTCCAAAACTTGTTTGGCAGGGGTGTGTTCAGACTCCTATAGCTTCAAAACCATCAAGGAAAGGCCCTTACCTAACCTCCATACTTGGACTTTCCATCGCTAGCACAAAGTCTCTGTTTTAGGGTTTGGGCAGGGCTACAAGCCTTGAGCCCTTTTAGCCCTCCACAAACAAGGAAATTGCTTATATCTTCTCTCCATTCTGAAATTGATCCCAACTCCCTTCTGACACTCAGAATCTTTTTCCAAGCTCCATCAGATTCTTAGGGTTTGGGACCCTCTCTGCCCATACACAAGTACAACTCAGCATTATTCCATAAACTAGGGTTTAGACCATTTCCTGGTCTGTGTTGCTTTTTCCAGTCTTAAATTCACTAGTAAAGGTTCTAACTATTCTCCTACGCCTACTCCAAGGCTCCATGCACTTGCCAACCACCTTGACTTGTAACAAAATGAACACACCTGCCACGCAAGCATTAGTTTCTGCTGTCTTTTCCAAGCCGGGCTTTCTAGCTCGCCTAGGAACAGCTTTTCATCAAGAATACAAAACTTCTATTCACTCCTACAACTAACCTATGTACAGGAAAGGGGTTTAGCCTTGTTTCCCACACAACCATGCTTCTTGGCATGGGGAAGAAACAAACTAAACCACCATTTTAAAATAGATTTACTAGTCAACAGTGAGAAAAGCAAAACACATTATGTATAAGAACAAAATAAAACGATGAAGAAGTTAAAAATGCCACAAGGAATGATTCAAAAGGAGTCTTTACATGTCAACAAACAAACTAAATGCCTTGCTAACTCATTGAGATTGTTGTTACACAGTAAAAAATAGAAAACAAATTTCTAACACCTAAAATCACTGTTGCTTTTTATTGTTTTTAGAAAACTGCTGACAACTAAATCTTCTAACCCCTTCAAAAGTTTGAGAGAATCCTTTTACAATGCCAAGAAACAGTTAGGTTTCTTTTTTTGAGCTCAAAACGTCCAAAACATTATGTGTTAGAAAACACAATGTGTTTTGGAATCTTTACAAAACTTATGAATCAACCTCACAAAGGATTTCCCAAGTTATTTAATTTTTAACTAAGAACCATAAAGTTCCTCAACCACCAACTAAAAGGTAACCAAGACCTTACCAAAACAACAGAAAGAAAATTTAAAACAAAACCTTCCAAACAAGCTTGTACTTAGGCACTTGGCAAGTGCTCCTGCACCACCTATGATAGTCCAAAAGGTGAGAAAGGATGTTGAAGCTTTTGCAGAAAGCATGGGAATATCGGGTGAAATAGTGAAAGAAGCTAGGAGGAAAAGATAACAAGTTGAAGAAGGAGAGCCTGCTAGAATTGAGTTAGCTAGTCTAGTAGCATCCTCTACTAGATCTAGATCTACAAGGAGCTTTGCACCCTTATCCAGTCCTACAAATAAATCAAGCCAAATAAAAGCTCAAGTCAAGTCATTTGGAAGAGAAGGAAAGAGGAAGAAGGATAAAAGCACAAGAGTCTATGTTGTAGTTGAAGATGATGAAGAAACTGAATCATATAAAGAAGTAAGAGAAATCAAGCATAAGGGCACAGAGGAATCAAAAGTCTCTAAGGACAAGCCCTCCAGTGAAGAGAAAGGAAAGAAAAAGGTGAAAAATGATAAATCAGGTATGGCTATAGAGGAAGTGGAAAAAGCTTTAATTGAGGATGGTAATCTCAAACCACTTTCTGAATGGTATGACACTTTTTCTAGTGTCAGTTAGAGAACTGTTGAAGAAGCCACAATAAAATATTTGAATGTTTTCAATATGAATCTCATATAAATATTGTCAGAGTTACCTAAAGGGTTATATGAAGTCTTAGAAATGAGGAGAGCAAATGCAAGCGCTGAACATGAACAAATGAGAGAATGCATACTTGTAAATCTATGTCCAGTAATGTCTTAAGGAAGTTATGTTGAAGAATAGATATCATGTTGTTTCTAAAGAATCTCATGATGAAAATGTTCCATCTGGTCTAGAAATTGAAGAAGGAAAAGAATACACAATTGAGGATACTCTGAATTCTCTAGATATACAAGATACTAAAATTTCCATGGAGACTGAAGCTCCTAAAGTTGAAGATATGTCGGTTGAAGCCAAGCAAGAATCTATGGCTGAAGAGAAGAAGGATGAGGTAAAGGAGGTTTCTATGGAAGTAAGAGACACTACAAAGGTAGTAAAGGAGTTTTTAGAAGAATCATAGGAAGTGTTTGACCCTGAATTGGTTGAAAGTCCTATCAACTTGCCCACTCTATCTCCTGTTCAGAAGCTAAAGATAGCATCATTTGCTCAGGCCAAGGCAAGGGAGGAGATATTGAAATCTCACATTGAGGACAGTGAGCTGCTAAGTCTTGCATCTAGCATCTTGGAGAAGTTCATTCCTACACATGACAAGGACTCATACGATTCTCCTCTGGTCAACTAAAGAAACTTGTCAACTCTGTAAGTACTCACTTTGAGTCTCTTGAAAAGTTAGTTGAGGATAAGATCGAGAAAGAATTTGATGCAAAGATTTTTAGTAGATTGAACTGTATGATTGCTAGTGATAAATCCTTGTTAGGGGTATGTGCAGGATCATGATGGGCCAAAAAGTGGTGATATGATGGGTATGTGTAGGGTATGTGGTTGATGACTTTTTTTTACCCAAAATTGATGAAGAAAAAAGGGTTTTTAAAGGAGATTCTCAGCCTTCCACCAATATAAATTATGCTTTAATTTGAATTTAATAAATAATTATTATTCATTTTCTATTTTAATTATGACTAAAGTCCTGATTGATAGGCTGATTGAAAAACATCTATAACTTTCAAACGGGTATGTGCAGGATCATGATGGGCCAAAAAGTGGCACTATGATGGGTATGTCACTAATAACTTATTTTTTACCCAAAATCGATGAAACTAAAAGGGTTTTTAAAGGAGATTCTCAACTTTCCACCAATATAAATTATGTCTTACTTTGAATTTAATAAGTAATTATTATTCATTTTCTATTTGAATTACGACTAAAATCCTAATTCATAGCCTAATTGAAAAACATCTATAGATTTCAAACGGTATCACATTTTTTGAATCCAAAACATGCATTAGATTCTATGCTTTGCATACTAAAGGATTGAAAAAAAATGAATTTCATAAAGCTTTGACTAAGTTAAGGTGGTCAGACATACAATTTTTTATATTTTTTTAAAGTTGTAATAAAAAATTCATAATTAATTATTACTTGGAAAAAAATACAAAAAATAATGCATCACATTTGGACATGAGTCCTCTACTTATATCTAAAATATTATAAAAAAATATTATCATTTTATTGTGGTTAGTGTGGACAGACAGACACCTACTTATTTTTTTCCCTGAAATTTAAGTACTACTACATTGAAATTTCAAATTTTCACCAAATAGATTTAAAAAAAAAAAAAAACCTAGTAGTTTAGAAACTAAATTCAATTTTCTACAGATTCTATTCTTACATATTTTTGAAACAATATAGATAACTTATTCAAATTTTTACATCAAGTTGTCTAACTTTGATTTTTCTAAATTTTTCACCACTTAAGGCCCTGTTTTTTCCATGATGATCCGCACATACCAAACAATATCACATTTTTTGAATCTGAAACATGCGTCACATTCTATGCTTCAAATACTATAGGATTAAATTTTGTTATTGAATTTCATGAAGTTTTGACCAAGTTAAGGTGGTTAGACATATGAGTTTTTATATAATTTTTTAAAATTTGTAATAAAAAATTCATAACTTGGAAAAAAATTACAAAATAAATATGCATCACATGAGGACATGAGTCCTCTACTTATATCTAAAATCTTATAAAAAAATATTATCATTTTATTGTGGTTAGGGTTGTCAGACAAACACCTACTTCTTATTTTTTTCTTGAAATTTAAGTACTATTGCATTTAAATTTCAAATTTTCACCAAATAGATTTTTTTTTAAATATACCTAATAGTTTATAAAATACATTCAATTTATATAGATTCTATTCTTACATATTTTTGAAATAATATAGATAATTTATTTAAAATTTTATGTCAAGTTGCCTAACTCTGGTTTTTCTAAATTTTTTGCCAGTTAAGGGCCTAATTTTTCCATGATGATCTTGCACATACCCTTAGCTACCTATGAAAAAAACATTCAAGGTGCATTATCTGAGGGTGGAAATATCTACAAGTCATGCTTATCTTTGTCTAAATTCACTAAGGTCTCTCAGAAGAAAATTAAGGAATATGAGAAATAGTTAGCAGATATTTCTCAAGTGTTTGATCCTCTAACCATTTCTGTTGTTAAGCAAGAAGGTCAAGTCATATCCCTGCTTGAAAAAATTAAATGTTTGAAGCATGAAAAAGACAAAATTATTGAAATGGTATGTGAGCTTGGAGAACTAATTGGTCCTAAAATGGAGAGAATGCTTAGTGCATTGAAGGAAGCACAGGATGCTATGGTTGTCAGTGAGCCAACAAATCTTGAGTCAGTAGAGATGCAATGTTACCTGTTATGTGGTCACATGACTATTTTGGAGAGTCTTAAATAGGGTTGGGAAACTAGTTTAAGCCTGTTGAAGAACAATTTTATAGACGTATTGTAGTTCATGTAAGTTAGAGAAGCATGTTTGTACAGTCTGTTCATAAAAAATTTGTATAATTTTTGGTATGTGGATTCCTGTCTTTGTCATTGATGTCAAAGGGGGAGTGTGGGACAGTGAAAAATGTAATATTCATCTCAGGGGGAGTTGTGATTAAATATTTTTTGAAGTTTTGAGGATTGTAGTGTATTCATGTTGGTACTGATTCTAACACTTAGTCATTTTTCACTAAGTGTTTCCATCAATGCCAAAGGGGGAGATTGTTGGTAAGAGACACTGCACAAGTCATTTGGTGTTGCCATTGATGGAAACCCTAGTCAGTAATCCTATCCACACTTCAGTATTTGCTCATACTGGAAGTCAGATTAAAGTTGTGTTAACTGTCAAAGCTAAAATAGGGCATCCGACAAAGTTGTGTACATTGACTCATATGCAATTTTTTGTTATTATTTTGAGTTGTGGATCTCAGGGAAGGTCTTTTGAAGTATAAACTATCTTATCCTTGAATCATAGGGCCTCGTATTGATTGGTGTGAAAGTTAGAAGATCCAGTTGATTGATTTTTTAGACTAACAGTGCAGAATTACAGAGTTGGTGGCATTTTGTGTTGCGGATATTCAAGGAATAATTGTTTAAGGTGTTTGGTATTTGAGACATGTTGATTTGGGTCCTCACTATGTTTTGGATGACATTGGTTGGTGCGCATTAATAATTATTTATGGATTGAGCTGACATTTTGTATATGTTTTATATTTTGTGAAAGCCAACATATAGTTGATGAAATCTCTTGTTGTGGATATATATAAGCAATTATTCATATCATTTTGAAGTGTGTTGCGATATGATGTGAAATTCAAAAGAAATATAGATCAATTGTGCATAGTTTCACTTGTGCAAAAAAAATATTGGAGATTTGAATTAAGGTGGACATAGTTTCAAGAGTAGAATTAGACAGAGTGAAGAATGTGATCAATTAGATTAACCAAACTATACTCAGGAATTAGTAGATGCTATCTCATAGTTCATCCACTCCAATTGTAATTTGACTATGATTGTAAGACAGTGATCCTTCTTTTGGGTAGTAAGCCTTTTTGTATTTGAGCAGTGAGCTCTAGGCAGTGTGCCTAAATGCATGTGCATTCCCCATTTGTAAACACTTATTTTGAGTATACTCATATTTTGGATTGAACTCCACCATGGTTTTTCCCCTAAAAGGGTTTCCACATTAAAAATCCTTTTGTTATGGTGTTGTGGTTCATTTTCTTCTGTTATTGCATCTTTCTTTTGGTTCAATGCTATAAGTGGTTTAAAGATCAAGTTAATAAAGTTAAATTTTTCAAAACATTGATTCACCCTCCCCTCTTAGTATTCCTTCATTCCAACATAGAAAACATAGTCCAACTAATCATCAAGTCAAAAATTAGTCAAATTTCCAAAACAACATGTAAACCTAGTCACTTTATGGTCCCCTTCAAGATGTATCCTTCTTGGAATTGGACCTCGTCGAAATGTCCTTTGCATTTTTAGGATGTGTCTTTCCTAATGATAGGCTCTGTCACATCGTCATTGACCTTTTCAGGATGTGTCCTTCCTAACAACAGGCATCATCAAATCAACAAAGCTATCAAATCATCAAACAACGTCAAATGCATATTGGCAAACACATTGAATTGATGTTGATTTTTTTGGTCTAGTTTATCTTATCTTTTTATTGTTTTTTCTCTTGGTCATGTTACTAGCTACCTCAAGGATGTATCATGAAGGATTTAGAGGTGTGATGATGTATCATGATCTGGTTTTCCTTGGTTGTCATCTTTGGTGTGTCTTGACAAAAAGACTAGGGAAACTTAGCTCTTAGTATGAGTTAGGACATTCCTTGTCTGCAACTTTTTGCTTTGCAAAAGTGGATGATCTTGCACACCTTGTTTTATGTCATATCATGGTTTTTTTTTTCCATTTGTCACATTTTACAACCCACTAATGATTATGCAATGCCTATTATGTTATTTGGAAAAATATTGAAGTATTCCCTTTCTTTCTTAACATCCATGTCTTTTGTGCTAACATTTCTTCTATTCCTTCATCCTCTAGTCTTCTCATCCATTTAGAGAGCACACTCGCATTCTTTGAACATTCATGTCCTCTCAAGGGGGCATACCACTACCTCCTCATTATCCTTCCTCTCCCTACTTTCACACTAGGACATATTTTTGACTTGTTTTCTTTGACACAACAAAATAAACTACATTATGTCAAAGAGGGGAAAAATGTAGAAACATAAAAATGACCTAGACCTCCAAGCTACATTTTTCTATGTCAAACCCCACTTCTTCCTTGCATAATTAAATTATTTAATTATGTCCTTGTGTGAGTAAAATATGTGAACGAGTACTAAAACCACACAATCAATGAAACATTATATTAGAGAATTCAACTATCAAATCTAATCGAATTGGAAACAAATAAATTCTCTAAATTCATCCCATTTTTCTCTATCTCCAAGGATTTTTCAAATCATTGTGACTCTCAAATTGTTTGTATGCACAAGACTTTCCAAATGACAACCTAAAGAACAAGATACTAGAAAATTCAACAAACCTTTCTACATGATTAATAAACTATATGTTGGAGTGAAGAAGACACTGAGAGGGAGAGGGGGTGAATAAGTGTCTTAGACAATTTTTTTTAACTTTTTCCTTGAAAAATAATTCAATAATTTATGATCTTAATATTTCAATCATAAATACATTCATGAATTGAATGCAATCATTAAAGAACTAAAATAAGAAATATTAAAGCAAACCAAAGATCATCACAATCATGAAACATTATCACATCAAAACAATGAGACCATAATACAAAGAATTTGACGAGTGGAAAACCATCTAGAGATAAAAAATCACTCTAGAAATTATGCCTCACTAGCTTAATCTGAAAACTTTATGTTTACAATGCCTCACTGACAATACTATCTCACTGATAGATTTCAAATGCCTCAATGGCATACACACATTTTTCTCACTGGCATACAAACATCTACCTCACTAGCATACTTTCTATGGTCTTACTAACCAATCTCCAATACAAGAAGAAACATAACTTTAGGGGATTACCTTGTTACTATACAATCCATCAAATGAATTACTTCTTCAACACACATACAACATCACTGGAGAATAAATATTAATAGATTATATAATCAACACCGCTGGCATATCTTTGTAATCAACACCCTATGAATATGTTCAACATAGCATAAATAATGTGCATAGTTTCTAAATTGCACACCAAATGTCTTCAACCAAATACCTGAAATGAAACTTGCCTTACCAATTAACAAAATGGCTAACACATCTTTGTTTGAACCTGAAGAAACAAATTATTTGCTTATCTTACCCAAAAAAGGGTTACTGAGTAACTGAAATATAAACCCCAACCACCTGATAAAATCAACACTTCATTAAATAGGATAATCCAGAATCAAACTACATACAAAATGGAGTAATGACTATGTTTTGGAGAACCCAATTAGGGTTTAAGATAAGATTAATCACAACAATAAAATAAACTAAACAATAGTTCAAGATTAATAATCATTTTTAGGCTTTTCCATTTCAAATAAACTAAAAACCATTAGGGTCAAGGAACAAAACCACCTGTTCAAACTTGCTTGAAGGCATTTCCTCATCACTTCCACTGCCCTGTTGTTGCTTTACCTGAAATTGAGCATAGTCTTATCACAAGAAAACCATCATAGACTATAAACCCTAGTGCTCTCCTTCTCGATTGACAACCAACACAATGATTTGTGTTTTTCACATGTTAACAACCTTTCTCAATCAAACCTTAATTAAAATTTCCATGTCATTGAAGCAAGTGTCGATGCATGTTTTTTTATTTTTCAAAGTTAATTTCACCTTTTCAAGTAAATTTATCGTTGAGAGAAAAGTAGTACAAATATCTTTCAAAATAATGTTTGACAATGTGTTAACAAATTAGTGATACCATGAAAAATACTTTAGGATTTATGAAGTCCATGACCTCTAGGAAAGGTCTTTCACATTGCCTTGTCGGTGTGTTCATAATTTAAAATTCTCCTTGTGAACAACATAACCATCAAATGAAATATATACCAAGGTTTGTATAATAAGCACCACTCTTATGCCTTTTATCTTTTTTCTTTGTAAGGATATAAATTTGTTTAAGTAAGGATCAATAAATTTCAATCACAAAATCAAATAAAAAAATGTGCCAAGAGGTATACCATTATCAATGTTGCAAGATATCCTATTGTCTTTGAAATTAATGCTAGCAATGGTAACTCATAGTCACCAATCAATATCTCATTTTCATATGTCACTAACAAGTAATTCAAACAAATAGAAGTGCCTAACCTGAACTGAAACATGAACTGTATCATCAACACCACCAATTTCCATGTATATGATGATCACTGATTTCATACAAACCTGTTTAGTTCTCATGCACACCTGTCAACTTTATCAAGCATACATCGGAGTCAAGCATACATCTGAATAACATATCAAAGAGCTAACATATACAAAGATTATATCATATCAAATAAAAAAGATTAAAGTATATCATATCAAGTCCGTTTTGGCACCTTACTGAACATATATCATTATGCCATGTATAAACTGTATCACCATATAAACTATATAAACTTAACATATATCATGCTTTTTAATTCCCATTGTCAACAAGGATAACCAAAACCAGGGAACAACAAACAAAAAACTCCCCCTTTGTCCTTGGTGACAAAAACAAAAACCTCTCCCCCTATTTTTGACATCCAAGACAAAGAAAAGACCATTCACACACTAAATTGCTCCCCTAAAAAAGTATCCTGAACACATCTAAATCTGATATGAAGGAGCACAAATCAGGTACACATTGTCAACATAAGAATAGACCCCATGAAGATCAAACACTATCTAAGGTAGATACATTGTCCTAGTTAAAAAAAAATGTACTTCAACTATCCAAAGTCACTAGGCTATGAGAAACTAAATTCAACTTATTATGTTCTTCAAATACTAACAAACAACACCACAAGATAATGTGATTGTCTCAAATTTTACTGCCTTATGTAGTACCAAATTTTTCTCAGGTTATTAATCAAAATAAACTATTACTCATAAAAATACTGAATATTGAAAATAGTGATCATACCATTAGAGAATTCACTATTCACTGCAATGGTACAAAGAAAAATACATTGTCACTATTTTTAGTGATGAAGATGTCTACAAAACAACATTGAAGCAAATGCTAAGCCATTGAGTATATTGTTACTATTCTTATTCAAGCAAATAGAAGTAACCATTAAAGAAAAATGTTCATTTCAAATCCCTACAAATACACAAACTATCCAAAGATGTCACCCCCTCTGATAAAAAATTCAAAGAAACAAAGTACATACTATCTCAAAGAAAATAACACATAGTCCCACTGTTAGTAAGTAATCAATTCCAAGGTAACCTCTGCACCATACTACTCTACTACTAGATTTGAAATGCCACTGTAGTGCTACTTTCATGTTGTCAAATTCCACAAGCATCACAAATATCATAAAAAATATGCAAATGCATTAGGGTATTTGCAGGATCATGATGGACCAAAAAGTGGCGATATGATGGGTTTTTGTAGGGTATGTGGCTGACGACTTTTTTTTTACCCAAAATTGATGAAACAAAAAGGGTTTTTAAAGGAGATTCTCAGCTTTCCACCAAATATAAATTATTCTTTACTTTGAATTTAATAAATAATTATTATTTATTTTCATTTGAATTACAACTAAAGTCCCGATTGATAGGTTGATTGAAAAACATCTATATATTTCAAACAGATCACATTTTTTGAATCCAAAACATGTGTCACATTCTATGCTTTTCATACTATAGCATTTAAAAAAAAAGAAATTAATTTCATGAAGTTTTGACCAAGTTAAGGTGGTTAGACATACGAGTTTTTATATTTTTTAAAAGTTGTTATAAAAAATTCATAATTAATTATTTACTTGGAAAAAATTACAAAAAAATATGCATCACATTAGGACATGAGTCCTCTACTTATATCTAGAATATTATAAAAAAATATTATCATTTTATTGTGGTTAGGGTGGTCAGATAGACACCTAAATCTTATTTTTTCCTTGAAATTTAAGTACTATTGCATTGAAATTTCAAATTTTCACCAAATATATATATTTTTTAAAATAAACCTAGTAGTTTAGAAACTATATTCAATTTTCTACAAATTCTATTCTTACATATTTTTGAAATAGTATAGGCAACTTATTCAAATTTTTATGTCAAGTTGCCTAACTCTGATTTTTCTAAATTTTTTGCCACTTAAGGGCCTATTTTTTCCATGATGATCTTGCACATACCCATTAATCTTGTCAGCATATACAAGTTGTGTAAGACAGTCATGAAAAACATGAAGATAATTGTATCATGAAAGACAATGAAGACTACTGTAACTACAAGACATTTCACTATTCTATAAAGATCCTGCCATTGTCAACCATTTTAAAGAAAAAAAAACTTCATGTTATTACCAGTTTGAGTATTGTTCATGAAATTGACTATTATAAAAGCTTATAAAGCCAAGAAACACTATAGTACCACTCCCACCTTGTTTCTTCAAAAAAAATGTTGCAAGAATTTTCTACCCATTGGATGAAGCCCTATCTAAAACATCATCACTTACAAATGTTCAAGCAACTGCTAACACATTGTCAAGGACAAGATTATCATAAATCATAAAGAAAAAAATAACCACTGTCAGTTCATCAAAGATTATGGGACCATGTAAGTTGCAGACCCAAAGAATTGTCAAAAAAAATCAAAGCTCCTTCTCCTCAACTTTGAAATATGATCAAAAACTTGATGTACCACTTATTGTACTATCATCAATATTGCAAAATCACTATCTAATAAATCAAAGCTACTGTGTTAAAGCATTGTAACCCTGGAAAGATATTATAAAAAATATTCTTTCCTATTAGCAATAAGTGTCTTCATACTTTAGAGAATTCTTTTTCATGTAGATAACTTTTTCAAAGATACTATGGATTCTTAAACATAAACAATCTTTTCCTCAACCAAACTTTTATATTGATTGGTCTCTGAATATACTATAGCCTTTTCCTTTTTGAAAATACAAAATCATAAACAATGTTTCATTTATTGCATTGGATGAAGCATTTTCTTTCCTATACTACTTGAAAGCATTTAACATCCTTCTTTGACACTTACAGGACTTATTATTCTATTTCTTCTACCCTATTCTCTATCAATAATCTCTTGAAACCTTTTACTAATGCAACAAAGAGTGATTGTCTCTTTTGACTGTATTTTCTAGGTTTTCCCTTGTCTATTTGTAATCCATACTATAGTTCCTTATGGTATTCATTACTGTGATTACATTGTCATGCTTCTCCAATACATTTTATGCATTGTCATAATAAGAAATTTACACATACCTGTTGATGTATATGATTGTCTCACACCTTCCTTTCAGTGCTTGGATTCTACATAGTTTGTATTGGGATTTTATACCCCTATTGCTTTTTACGATAATCCTCTTGTGATGGTGGAAGGCCTTTTATAATTCCGCATTCTAGAAACTATATGACTGTTCCTTGAAAGACCCAATGTCTCTAATGTTCCATGTGATCCCTTTGTAGCATAAACAACCTTACATGTATTCTTGTACACCTATGCAACCAAGCTAACTTTCTAGCAATGGGATATTTGACATGCTAAAATCTGTGGCAACTTCCTAGTCACTGAATGAACAATCATAATGTGTGTGTAGTAGAAAAATGGTCCTTTGTCATTTTCATGGCCTTTTAGGTCTTGTTTCATGGTGTTGGAACTATGTTTCTATAATTTTGTGCTATATCATGGCTTGAACATGCTTATTTAAGTACTAAAATTCAAAGAACAATGTCTTGTGAAGGTGTTGTGAAGTGTTGTAAGACATTTCTACATTTTTCTAGACTCTATTTAATACAATTTACCTAAAAATCACATCTTTTCTCATCAAAAAGTCCTATATTGAAGTGTTGTAAAGTCTTGTAACAAACCTTCATGCTCTTCTAGGCACATCTTCACTATTTACACCTTTCTCATGCTTTATTTTGTCTTTTTATGCCCTCATATGCTTATCTTAAGTGTATTTGTTCATACTATCCCAACAAACAACATTAAACATAACATTATTCCTGACACTTGTTTTTAGGTCCTAGGTGGGATCCATTCACCATGGGTGGTGAATGAGTTCCCCTTGACCCCAAATTCAAAATATTTCAAATTTCTTTTCAGAATTTTATTAAAAATCACTTGATGTCATCCTGTGATGAGGTATGAATGGATAGTAAGGCACATAATTGTATACATAAGTGTTTTGCATCTCATTTTAACCCCAATTCATCAAATTCACTTATCCACATATACATTCAAGCATCCTACATGATCAATTGAAGCAACTATTGAAGCACTTTGAAGTAGCCATTGGCATTACTTCAGACTTACAAGATTAAGGATTTGGCGAGTTAATGGAATTTTCATGTTGTTAGTTTACATCTCCTTTACATTTGATTTATTTCCATTAGGTTTGATTACCAACTCTCCAACATTTTTCCCCTTTGCATGTGTATTTGCAGCCTTTGTTTTGTAGATTTGACATGTTTAAAGGTGTTGAAAAGTGGAAATCAAGTCAACTAGGTTCTTCAAGTCAACATATCATTATTTCAAGCTTGTTGAGTGTTTTTTTCATGTTTCCTACAAAAATGACTTTGGCAACCTGACATTCAGACATTCCCAAATCTGGTGTTACAAAGTTGCTGCCTGATTTTCTAGAAATCTAGGAGTGGATTGATTCACCACCCATGGAGGATGAGTTCCACCTGAGACCTAAAAATCTATATTTTGTCAGATTTCAGATTCTGACTATCAGAAATCAATTCCTGACACATTTTCATTAGTAGGAGGATTGATTCGCCACCCTGGGTGAATGAGTTCCACTATGAAAAATTAGTAAAATTCATCAGCATTCCAGACACTCCAGAAAACTCATATTTGATCTAGGTGCACTCTGATTTCATCCATTTCTTTTTGTTCTCCATAATTTCATCTTCATAGTTATTTGCATATCACAATGTGTTTTCAAACATAGCTTAAATCACATTTTTGCATTCATTCTAGTTCATTTTAATTAGTCAATTGCATTTAGTTAAGTTCCTTTACATCATATCATATAGCATACATCCTAATTTGAGTGTTACATAAGCATTTTGGACCTAGATCTCTCTCCTTTTGGGTGAAAATCCCTAGAAGTGCAAGAGCCAACATCTTTAAGGTCCAAAAATTTGTCACAATGTGATTATGACTTATACCAAGTACATTCTACTATACACCTGAAATCTTTCCTATACATCTTATGTATAACCAATTCTCTATGTCTACTCTAAGGATCTGAATGATAGTACAATGATCATCTTTCCTGGGTTTATAGATCTCTTTATGCACTTAGTGATTTCTGTTGTGCACTATGCACAAGCATGAATTCTTTCCTCTTAAGGGGCTGAAGTATAAAACACTAACCTTCTCCCTATCACCTCATACTGCATGTCATGTAGTAGGTGAAACTTCTTGTGTAACACACACTTGATTAGAGTCGTGCTTTCTTTTCCAAATCATCATAGGCTCCTTTTTCTTGTTCAAAGTACCTTTTCTTTTGTTATGCGTGCACTATTGTACTTTATGCCCAAAATTATTACATCTAAAACATATAACATGATAAGATAGGGTAATCATGATTACTTCTTGACAAACCACAAAATTCCAAAGCTTGATGTATTTTTAGCAACTGACAATCTCTTTTCATGGGTCCAACCTTATTGCAGTTAAAACATACAACTTTATAATTCTTATTTGACAATCTAAAACCACAATCATTAGATCTATGACCATATTTGTTACAAACATAGCAATAACCATGAAACTTACAATAGTTATACCTCATTGAATAATGTTGTCTAGTAGATGAAAGTCCTATGGACAAGTTGTTTCTTCTTCCAACTCTATTGATGCCTTTGTGTTGTCTTCTATAGTAACATTGGTTTTTCTTTCAGAAGCAGTAGCATGATACTCCAAATCTATCTTCTTTCTTGGTGCCTATTTAGCCTTGAAACTTTGTCCATTTTTTGTCACAAATACTATTTCATGTTGAGACTCATCTTGAACTTCTGAACTTTTTCCTGAGTATACAGTGCAAGATAATGATGGGCCAAAAAGTGGCGATATGATGGTTATGTGTAGGGTATGTGGCTAATGAATATTTCTTACCCAAAATTGATGAAACAAAAAAGGTTTTTAAAGGATATTCTTAGCTTTCCACCAGTATAAATTATTCTTACTTTGAATTTAATAAATAATTATTATTCATTTTCTATTTGAATTACAACTAAAGTCCTGATTGATAGGATGATTAAAAAACATTTATAGCTTTCAAATGGTATCACATTTTTTGAATCCAAAATATGCATCACATTACATACTTTGTATACTATAGGATTAAAAAAAATAAAAAACATGAAGTTTTGACTAAGTTAAGGTGGTCAGACATACAAGTTTTTATATTTTATAAAAGTTGTAATAAAAAAATAATAATTAATTATTTAAATACTTGGAAAAAAATTACAAAAAAATATGCATCACATTAGGACATGAGTCCTCTACTTATATCTAAAATCTTATAAAAATTATTATCATTTTATTGTGGTTGGGGTGGTTAGATAGACAACTACTTATTTTTTCCCTAAAATTTAAGTACTACTGCATTGAAATTTCAAATTTTCACCAAATAGATTTTTTTTAAAAATAAACCTAGTAGTTTAGAAACTACATTCAATTTTCTATAGATTCTATTCTTACATATTTTTAAAATAATATAGATAACTTATTCAAAATTTTATGTCAAGTTTCCTAACTTTGATTTTTTTGAATTTTTTGCCACTTAAGGGCCTATTTTTTCCATGATGATCCTACACATGCCCTCCTTTTTCGTACCCTAATCCAAAAATGTCTTTGAGGTGATTTTTCTTATTCAGTATCTCATTTAGCTTAATGGTGCTTTGTTCAAACTTCTGATTTCTCTGAATCTTGACACTTTCAAGATCTTTCCTTAGAGCAATTACCTCCTCTTCTAGTTTTTGACACTCAATATTTTTAACTTCTAAATTAGAATTTGCTAGATCCGCTATCTTTTTATACTCTTGAATTTATAACTTTAGACTAATGATTAATTTGTCTGATTCTTCTTATCTTTTTATTAGCATATTATTCTCCTCCTTTATCTTGTTTCCTTCTTCAAGTTGATACTTATAGTCTATAACCAGTTTTTCTACATTTTTAAGATTTGTAAGAGTTTTAGCCTTAACCTCCCTTTCTTCTTGGAGTTGCTTCTCTAATTTTTTGCTTACCTTTCTAAGCCTCTTAATCTCATCTAGAGCAGAAATAAGATCTGCCTCAAAATCAATTACTCAAAATGGTTACTAACACACTCTTCTATATTTGATTCATTCATATTTACTATGAATTAATCAAGTTCTATATTAGACATATTTTCTTCTACAGACTATGTTTTCACCTTTGGCATTTCTACTTTAGAAAACTATGATTTTTCTTTCTTATTCCTATTCCTTTTACTTTTTTCCATATCAAAAACAACACTCCAATACCAGGGACCCTTAAGTTGATTAGGCTTGTTAAATCAATGGTTTGGCTCTGATACCACTTGTTGGAGTGAAGAAGACACTGAGAGGGGGAGGGTGAATCAATGTCTTAGACAATTTTTTAACTTTTTCCCTAAGAAAGAATTGAATAATTTATGCTCTTAATATTTCAATGATAAATACATTTATGAATTGAATGCAATCATTAAAGAACTAAAATAAGAAATATTAAAGCAAACCAAAGATCATCACAATCATGAAACATTATAACATAAAAATAATGAGACCATAAGACAAAATTTGATGAGTGGAAAACCCTCTAGGAATAAAAAACCACTCCAGAAATTATGCCTCATAGGCTTAATCTGAAAACTTTCTCTTTACAATGCCTCATTGGCAATACCATCTCACTGATATATTTCAAATACCTCACTGGCAATAAAACAATGGCTCACTAGAAAAAATGGCCTCACTAACCAAAGAACTTCACTGGTTACAAGAATGCCTCACTGGCATACACACATTTTCCTCATTGGCATACAAACATCAGCCTCACTGGCATACTTTCTATGGTCTTACTGACCAATCTCCAATAAAAGAAGAAATACAACATCAAGGGGTTACCTTGTTACTATACAATCCATGAAATGAATTACTTCTTCAACACACACACAACATTACTAAAGAATAATTCTTAACAGATTATATAATCAACAACCACCAACATATCTTTGTAATCAACACTCTGTGAATATGTTCAACATAGCATAAATAATGTGCATAGTTTCTAAACTACACACCAATTTTCTTCAACCGCATACCTAAAATAAAAATTTCCTTAACAATTAACAAAATGGCTATCATATCTTTGTTTGAACCTGAAGAAAAAAATTATTTTCTTAACTTACCCAAACAAGTGTTATGAAGTAACTGAAATATAAACCCAAATTGCCTCATAAAATCAACACTTCATTATATAGGATAATCCAAAATCAAACTACATACAAAATGGAGTAATGGATGTGTTTTGGAGAACCTGATTAGGGTTTAAGATAAGATTAATCACAACAATAAAATAAACTAAACAACAACTCAAGATTTATAATCATTTTTAGCCTTTGGCATTTCAAATAAACTGAAAACCATTAGGGTTAAGGAACAAATCCACCCATTCAAACATACTTGAAGATATTTCCTCGTCACTTCCACTACCTTGTTGTTGCTTCACTTGAAATCGAGCATAGTCTTATCACAAGAAAACCCTCATAGATTGTAAACCCTAGTGTTCTCCTTCTTGATTGACAACTGACACAATGATTTATGTTTTTCACATGTTAACAACTTTTCTCCAGCAAACCTTAATTAAAATTTCCATGTCACCAAAGCAAGTGTCGATGCATGTTTTTTTCTTTTTCAAATTTAATTTGACCTTTCCAAGTGAATTTATTGCCAAGATAAAAGTATTACAAATATATTTCAAAACAATATTTGATAATGTGTTAAGGAACTAGTGATACAATGAAAAATACTTTAGGATTTATGAAGTCCATGACCTCTAGGAAAGGTCTTTCACATTTCCTTGTCAGTGTGTTCATACTTTAAAAGTCTCCTTGTGAACAACATAGCCATCAAATGAAATATATAGCAAGGTTTGTATAATAAGCACCACTCTTATGCCTTTTATCTTTGTAAGGATATAAATTTGTTTAAGTGAGGATCAATAAATTGATCACAAACTAAAATTAAAAAAAATTCCAAGAGGTATACCATTATGAATGTTGCAAGATATCTTATTGTCTTTAACATTAGTGCCAACAATGGTAGATCATGGTCAACAATCAATATCTCATTTCCATATGTCACTAACAAGTAATGCAAACAAACTAGAGGACCCAACCTGAGCTAAAACATCAACGATATCATCAACACCACCAATTTCCATGTATACAAAGATCACTAATTTCATACAAACCTATTTAGTTCTCATGTACACCTGTCAACTTTATCAAGCATACATCAAATCATGTTGAATATGCCAAGCATACATCTAAGTAACATATCAAAGACCTTGCATATACAAAGATCATCATATCAAATAACAAAGAGTACAATATATCATTTCAAGTCCTTTTTGGCACCTTACTAAACATATATCATGATGCCATGTATGAACTGTATCACCATATAAACTGTATAAACTGAACATATATCATGCTTATCAATTGTAACACCCCTCCATTTTTGGATGTTTGGTTTGGCAGTGTTTTCTTTTTAATGCTTTGTTCTATTTATGTTGTGACTTTGGAACTTGGTTACTATTTGATCACGAACTGTTAAGCAATGTGTATGGAATATTTTAATGTGATGTTATTTTAATCTGATGTTATCTTTATTGCATGTTTTGGATTAACTTAGCAGATATTTGATTTAACGATGTTTTATGTTGTTGATCATATCATTGATGTTAGAATCGCCAGTTAGTAATTGTGTATTGGTGAAGGGGACGAGATTGTATCACTCGCTTGCGAGTGCCCTATGATTCTGAGATTTCCTCTTCATAGTGTGTTTGATCATATTATATATATATGCATGTCGATGTACTCTTTGTTTGCAGGTTGACAGGTACATGACATCGACTCCACCTGGTTCACAGGTTTGAGCGTGTCCATTGACCAATGAAAATTGATTGGGAGATACTAGCTAGGTTTTCCGTGCCAAGTCATCACCCTAGTCATAGTGTGTCATTGGGTTGTTGTCGGGTTAGTTGTTTTAAATTGGTCCATTTCACCTTCAGTATTTATTTAATTTCATATTATATAGGTTATTAAATGGCTTGTGTAGTTACATTGATGATTAAATGTATTTAGTTGTAATGTTGAAAAGCTATTTATTTTATTGATTGATTTGATTTAATATATAAAATTAGATTGAGTTTATTGATTAATTAAATTAATGGTGTGATATTAAATGAGAGTTGTTTTGGCATTATTGTATATTAAGTTTAATTAAAATAAAAGTAAAAATCATGTTTGGATAGTTAGAGTTAAATTAAAATAAATAAATATATAAATGAAAATGTGTTTTCAATTTTAGTTTCGAAAATTGTTGATAAAATAAATTCTTTGCAAAGATTGTATTCTTTTATTTTAAAGAATTTTGAAAAATGCATGAGATTTGAATTAGAAAAATAAAAATTTGTTTTAAATTTAAAAATTGGAAATATCCTCCAAATTTTGCAATAAATTTAGTGGGTGGGGATATTTTAGAGGTTTGACCAATTTGGGGAAAAAACTCTATTTTAGTAAATGCAAATTCGTATAATTTTTTCAATTTTCCAATTTGGGGAAAGAGTTTGGCTGTGGCTTTGCTTGGATTGGTGAAGGAGATTGAGGCTCTTGCTTGAGTTGAATTCAAAAGAGGAATTGAAAGCACCATTGGAATCTTCAAGCTTAGGGAGAAAACACTAGGTTCATTCTTTGCTTTCTTCTATTTTCTCGTTTCATTTTGGATGAGCTATAAATCTGGAAATGTTGTTTTTATTCAATGAAAAATCCATGTCAAATGGTTTCAAAACTTGCAAATTTGTTGTTAGATTTAGAAATGAAAAACCAAAACATCAAACACAATGAAAATAGGAAGAAAACCCAAAAGAAAATCTCCATTTCAAACTGAATTTTTAAACCCTTTGTGTTTGGACAAATTTATTTCTGTTCTTGAAAATTAGGTTGATCATTTGCACAATATCACTGTAAATGAAAATTATGGGTATATAAATTGATAAATATACCTGTGTTTGATTTAATTTATGTTCTATAATTTTTATTTCTGGGAAATGAACAGGGTATGCCCTATTCTGTCATTTTTTTGTTGATAGTGGGATTGTTTTTTCAATCATTTTTGAAAAAACGAAATGAAATAAATAATAAAAAAAATTATTTAGTGCATGGAGGGCAGGGCCGAAGCCCTGCACCCCCCACACCGCTCGTATGGAAGGTGTTGCTCCCATGTAGCACCCCCCATGGGAGGCGCTGTGTGGAAGTAGCGTCGCTGCCCACACAACACCCCCCACATGTGGGAGGCTACGTGGTAGCCTAGCCACTCCCATATGGGAGGGGCCCACGCCCATGTGAGGGCGCTAATTTTTAAATTAAAAATTTAATTTCATTTTTTTTTTATATATATTATTTAATATTATTTTAATATTATATATATTATATAATAATATATATATATATTATATTATATATATATAATATTATTTTAATATTTAAATAATAATTTATTTATATATTTATATTATATATATACTTATGTATATATATCATATGCATTTTATGTGTATATGTATATTTTATATATCTTTAAATAGATTATTAAGTTGAGTTAAATTGTTTTATATCAATGAGTTTATTTTAGATATTTAAATATATATACATTAAATAGTTTATACATTAAATATATACTTTTATGTATATTTATTTGGTATATATTTGTATTCAAGTTTAGATAAAATTTAGTTGATTGATTATTCAAAGTTGAAATAATGAGTGATTTATTTTAACTAAATGTTTTATTTATTAAAATGTTTTGATTATGGAATATAATTGTGCAACTTAGAGTTAATGATTGATTTATTGTTAATCAAATGATTTTATTTATTAAAATGTTTTGATTATGGAATATAATTGTGAAACTTAGAGTAGATGATTGGATTTTAAATACTTCAACATTGTGAAATGAATTTGGTATATGTGATTGGATAAATGCAAGTAATGGAAATTGAGATTGACTGGATTTAAGAAATCCTAACTTTAGCTTATTTAATTGCTCAAAGTGCTTTTAGTGTTGATTTGTTCTTTCTCAATGTTGTGAAAAATGAGTAAATGTTTTGAAGTCTTCCAGATAGGGGTTCGTTTATTGGTATGGGTTTCCATTATGTTAGTCAACTTCTATTTTTCTTTGGGAAGTGTGTATAGTTTCACTATGTTGTTTCACCCAGTTTTCATGAACGGGGATGGTTTGTCCCTCCTTGAGAATAGGAGAGAGTTATGAGGATTGTGCCTCCTTTGGAAGGAGTGGGGTTTGTACCTTTGTTTCCTCCACTGTTTGGAGTGATTTTATTTTACTTGTTGCCTCCTTAGTTTGGAGAGGTCATCTTATCAAGTTTGCCCATTGGATTGTGGTCGTGTACCGTGGTTGTGTTGTTGTTAGGAGAGTGTCTCTTTGTGGGGGTTCGACACACAAAAGAGCACCATGATAACTCACCTAGAGTTTAATCAAGTGATAATTTAAAAGAATTAATGGGGAACTTTCACACTAATAAAGTTAATGAATGCCTCTCTCATGAAGCTTGCATTTGTTAAGGCTCAAGATGAAACTAGACACATAGTTTTGCATGAGGGTCCAGCGGCCGGTAGAGGCAAGCCAGAGTAACCCAAGATGGGGGTCTTATAGCCTAGGAAGGTTGAGCTATGGTAACTCATGGAAATTTATGTATGACACTCTACCTACGTCAATAGTCAGTCAGTTATTGTGTGGTGTATAGTTGATGTACATGATCATTGTTCTCTGGAAGCACTGTAACTTTGTGTTAAGTGATATTGTGGTTGTAGTTATTTCAGTTCAGTTTATGTTTTAGCCTGTGTCTAGTGGTAGATGGTCTTGTGTTGGATTCCTGGTTACTATCTCCTAGCACAGGGGGTGAGCCTTCGGGTATCACATGGTTGGGTGGAACGTGCACCTTAATCCATTGGGTTGTCTTCTTGTTCGTGTGGATGATATTTCCAGTTTCTTCCTTGCTTAATTCATTTCAGTTGATCTTGTATTTAATTACCCCTCATTTGTTATCGAGGTGGAATTTGTAATATGTAATCATGGTTCTGGGTTTATCTCATTTAGGGAATGAGTGTTGTAATTATGTTGTAAATTATATTATTGGAATCAAGTGGTATCTCTTATTCTTTGATGTAAATTATTCTTGCATGGAATGTATACGTTTTTAATTTCTTAAGTAATTGAATGTTATGGTTAATTTTTGTTTCTTGTCTGGGTTTAAGTAACTCATTCTTGTAACCTTAGGGGATTGGTTGGAAATGGTTAGTGAACTTGCATGTTAATTTTTCTAATTGTTCTTATTTAAAAATAAAAAATTGAAATTAAAATTATTAGTTCGTTTGTGTAGTAAATTGCAACTTCCCCTAGGGTTGTGTGGCGGGGCATTACACATGGTATCAGAGCCAAAGTTTAAACACTGGGTACTCTAGGATAATGTGGATCCATTAAGTTGTTAGCTGCATAGGGGTTTTGTTTGTGCACCTTGTCTTATGTTGTGGTGTGTATCTTTTCAGGATCATGCCACCTAGGCGAGGTCATAAGGGTTGTGGCCATGTAGATGATCGAGGAGGTAATCAGCAACATACACCTCCCATTGTTCCCCATGCTTCTGATCATGAGGAGCATTAGGCTTCTCAGTTTGTGCTAGTGGTTGGTAGCCAGCATCAAGATGCACCAGGGATTGGGGACACTTAGTTGCGTCACTTGCTTGAGGAGACCCTTGCTTGTATGGGCCCTAGGCCGAATAAGGATCAGGAGGTTGTAGGAGAGAGAGATCAAGTTCCAGCTCCATCTAAGGCAGTCATGGCTGCTCACATGAGGGATCTCCTTAGAGCTCATCCACCCACTTTTGATGGTTTGGCCAGTGGATCAGAGGCTGAGACTTGGTTGTTTGATCTAAATAGGTGTTTTTCCATTCATCTGTATGGTAGCAACACCAAGGCTAGGTGTACAATTATGCATTTGAGGGATTTTGCATCTACCTGGTGGAGGTTAGAGGAGCAAAAGCTCCATTTGGATATCAGCTCTATATCTTGGGAGTTGTTTCTAGAGCGGTTCAGAGCTTGATTCCTTTCTAATCATTGGTGTCAGTGTCATGGAGATGAGTTCCATGCCCTTCGATAGATGGATATGTCAGTGGAATAGTTTGAGCATTGCTTCTTCGAGCTCATACAATTTGTGGGCATAGGTGATGACAAGGGTATGTTAGTCCAGCATTTCATTAGGGGTTTAAACCCCTAGATCAGTGGTGGTGTTTGGGTATTTGAGCCAAACAACATGGAGGTAGTTGTGGACAAGGCTCATATTGTTGAGAAGAATTTGGCTTTAGTTTTAGGTGGTCAGGCAGGAGTTCAGTTTGGCACTGCTCCTTCTTCTGGTGTTGCATCTTATGGTGGTTGATCTCAGGCTTCAGGGTTTTCTAGAGGGCATCAGTCACCCGCTAAGGGTGAGTAGCAACAATAGTCTTCACAGTACAGGTAGAAAAATCCTTGGTCCCAACCTGATAGGAGTTGGATGCGGGCTCATCGTGATCGTTATGATCAACCTGCTCAGAGTTCTCAGTCGGCGTTCAGTGGAGGTGGTTTTCCATGACCTAGTGGGCCACCAGCTATTCAAGGTTTTAGTACAGGGATAGACTGTTTCTCTTATGGTCAGTAGGGACATTTTTCTTGTGAGTGTCCTCAATAGGGAAATTTAGGTTTTAGTCAGAGGCCAGAAGCTTTAGAGCTGATAGTAGGAGATGTGGGCAGATCACATAGGGCATTCACTGTAGTGGATACCCGTCAGGCCGAGCATCTGGGTGTAGTTCATCCTTCAGCTTCAGGAGTTGATCCTCATCGATCAAGGTTTTGAGTCAGTTAGTGTGTAGTTGGTTTTGAGGAAGTTCTATCCCTATTTTGTTTGCAGGCTTCCAAGAGTAAGCTTGACCCTAGGGGGGAGGATGTAACACCCCTCCATTTTGGATGTTTGGTTCAACAATATTTTCTTTGTAATGCTTTGTTGTATTTATGCTGTGACTTTGGAACTTGGTTACTATTTGATTGAGAACTGTTAAGCGATGTGTATGTAATATTTTAATGTGATGTTATTTTACTCTGTTGTTATCTTTATTGCATGTTTTGGATTAACTTAGAAGATATTTGATTTAACAATTTTTTATGATGTTGATCATATCATTGATGTTAGAATCGTCAGTTAGTAATTGTGTATTGGTGAAGGGGACGTGATTGTATCACTCGCTTGTGAGTGCCCTACGATTTTGAGATTTCCTCTTCACGGTGTGTTTGATCATATTATATATATATGCATGTCGATGTACTCTTTTTTCGCAGGTTGACAGGTACATGACATCGACTCCACCTGGTTCACAGGTTTGAGCATGTCCATTGACCAACAGAAATTGATTGGGAGATAGTAGCTAGGTTTTCCATGCCAAGTCGTCACCCTAATCATAGTGTGTCGTTGGGTTGTTGTCGGGTTAGTTGTTTTAAATTGGTCCATTTCACCTTGAGTATTTATTTAATTTCATATTATAGAGGTTATTAAATGGCTTGCATAGTTCAATTGATGATTAAATGTATTTAGTTGTAATGTTGAAACACTATTTATTTTATTGATTGATTTGATTTAATTAATAAAATTAGATTGATTTTATTGATTAATTAAATTAATGGTGATATATTAAATGAGATAGTTATTTTGCCATTATTGTATATTAAGTTTAATTAGAATAAAAGTAAAAATAATGTTTGGATAGTTAGAGTTAAATTAAAATAAGTGAATATATAAATGAAAATGTGTTTTCAATTTCACTTTTGAAAATTGTTGATAAAGTAAATTCTTTGCAAAGATTGTATTCTTTTGTTTTAAAGAATTTTGAAAAATGCATGAGATTTGAATTAGAAAAATAAAAATTTGTTTTAAATTTAAAAATTGGAAATATCCTCCAAATTTTGCAATAAATTTAGTGGGTGGGGATATTTTAGGGGTTTGACCAATTTGGGGAAAAAACTCTATTTTAGTAAATGCAAATTCTTATAATTTTTTCAATTTTCCAATTTGGGGAAAGAGTTTTGCTATGGCTTTGCTTGGATTGGTGAAGAAGATTGAGACTCTTGCTTGAGCTGAATTCAAAAGAGGAATTGAAAGCACTATTGGAATCTTCAAGCTTGGGGAGAAAACACCAGGTTCATTCTTTTCTTTCTTCTATTTTCTTGTTTCATTTTGGATGAGCTATAAATCTAGAAATGTTGTTTTTATTCAACGAAAAATCCATGTCAAATGGTTTCAAAACATGCAAATTTGTTGTTGGATTTAGAAATGAAAACCAAAACATCAAACACAATGAAAATAGGAAGAAAACCCAAAAGAAAATCTCCATTTCAAACAGAATTTTTAAACCCTTTGTGTTTGGACGAATTTATTTTTGTTCTTGCAAAGTAGGTTGATCATTTGCACAATATCACTGTAAATGAAGACTATGGGTATATAAATTTATAAATATAGCTGTGTTTGATTTAATTTATGTTCTATAATTTTTTATTTCTAGGAAATGAATAGGGTATGCCCTATTTTATCATTTTTGAAAAAATGAAATGAAATAAATAATAAAAAAAAATATTTAGGGCATGGAGGGCAGGGCCGAAGCCCTGCACCCCCCACGCCGCTCATATGGGAGGTGTTGCTCCCACGCAGCACCCCCCATGGGAGGTGCTATGTGGAAGCAGCGCCGCTGCCCACACAACACCCCCCACATGGGGGAGGCTGCGTGGCAGCCTAGCCACTCCCATATGGGAGGGGCTCGTGCCCATGTGAGGGTGCTGCTTTTTAAATTAAAAATTTCATTTCATTTTTTTATATATATTATTTAATATTATTTTAATATTATATATATTATATATATTATATATAATATATATATTATATTATATATAAATAATATTATTTTAATATTTAAATAATAATTTATTTATATATATATTATATATATATACTTATGTATATATATCATATGCATTTTATGTGTAGATGTATATTTTATATATCTTTAAATAGATTATTAAGTTGAGTTAAACTGTTTTATATCAATGAGTTTTTTTTAGATATTTAAATATATATACATTAAATAGTATATACATTAAATATATACTTTTATGTATATTTATTTGGTATATATTTGTATTCAAGTTTAGATAAAATTTAGTTGATTGATTATTCAAAGTTGAAATAATTAGTGATTTATTTTAACTAAATGTTTTATTTATTAAAATGTTTTGATTATGGAATATAATTCTGCAACTTAGAGTTAATGATTGATTTATTGTTAATGAGATTATTTTATTTATTAAAATGTTTTGATTATGGAATATAATTGTGAAAATTAGAGTAGATGATTGGATTTTAAATACTTCAACATTGTGAAATGAATTTGGTATATGTGATTGGATAAATGTAAGTAATGGAAACTGAGATTGATTGGATGTAGGAAATCCAAACTTTAGCTTATTTAATTGCTCAAAGTGCTTTTATTGTTGATTTTTTCTTTCTCGATGTTGTGAAAAATGAATAAACATTTTGAAGTCTTCCAGATAGGGGTTCGCTTATTGGTATGGGTTGTCATTATGTTAGTCAACTTCTATTTTGCTATGGGAAGTGCATATAGTTTCACCATGTTGTTTCACTCGGTTTTCACGAATGGGGATGGTTTGTACCTCCTTTAAAATAGGAGAGGGTTATGAGGATTGTGCCTCCTTTGGAAGGAGTGGGGTTTGTACCTTTGTTTCCTCCAGTTTTTGGAGTGATTTTCTTTTACTTGTTGCCTCCTTAGTTTGGAGAGGTCGTCTTATCAAGTTTACCCATTGGATTGTGGTCTTGTAATGTGGTTGTGTTGTCCTTAGGAGAGTGGCTCTTTGTGGGGGTCCGACACACAAAGGGGCGCTAGGGTAACTCACCTTGGGTTTAATCAAGATATAATTTAAAAGAATTAATGGGGAACTTTCACACTAATAAAGTTGATGAATGCCTCTCTCATGAAGCTTGTATTTGTTAAGGCTCGAGATGAGACGAGACACATAGTTTTGCATGAGGGTCCGGTGGCTGGTAGAGGCAAGCCAGGGTAACCCAAGATGGGGGTCTGGTAGCCTAGGAAGGTTGAGCTAGGGTAACTCATGGAAATTTATGTATGACACTCTACCTATGTCAACAGTCAGTCAGTTATTGTGTGGTGTACAATTGATGTACATGATCATTGTTCTCTGGAAGCAATGTAACTTTGTGTTAAGTGATATTGTGGTTGTATTTGTTTCAGTTCAGTTTATTTTTTAGCCTGTGCCTAGTGGTAGATGGTCTTGTGTTGAATTCCTAGTTAGTATCTTCTAGCACGGGGGGTGAGCCTTCGGGTATCACATGGTTGGGTGGAATGTGCACCTTAATCCATTAGGTTGTCTTCTTGTTCGTGTGGATGAGATTTCCAGTTGGAGAGCTCATGGGATCCAGTTTCTTCCTTTCTTAGTTCATTTCGGTTGATCTTGTATTTAATTACCCCTCATTTTTTATCGAGGTGGAATTTGTAATACGTAATCATGCTTATGGATTTATCTCATTCGGGGAATGAGTGTTGTAATTATGTTGTAAATTATATTATTGGAATCAAGTGGTATCTCTTATTATTTGATGGAAATTATTCTTGCATGGAATGTATACGTTCTTAATTTCTTAAGTAATTGAATGTTATGGTTAATTCTTGTTTCTTGTTTGGGTTTAAGTAACTCAGTCTTGTAACCTTAGAGGATTGGTTGGCAATGGTTAGTGAACTTGCGTGTTAATTGTTCTAATTGTTCTTATTTAAAAATAAAAAATAAAAAATAAATTATTAGTTCGTTTGTGTAGTAAATTTCAACTTCCCCTAGGGTTGCGTGGCAGGGCATTACATCAATCCCCATTGTCAACAAGGACAGCCAAAACCAGGGAACAAAGAACAACAATATATGATTGATGAGTGATATGATAATGATGTGATGAAACTACAAAAACTAAGATGTAGCTAACAACTAAGCCATGATTATGCTAAATGATTCTAAATTCTAAAAAATGCTAAATGCTCACAAATGCTCTAGTGAAGATTATGCAGAGTAAGATTGCTTAAGAATGGGGGTCCTTTTGTTGTAGAATGAGGCTGCATTTATAGATTGTCCAAAGCATATTCTAATTTGGCAACTCAACCAATTTTAAAGATTTTAGCTAGAGAGATCGAGGGTGGAGTATGAAGAAGTTAGAGAGAATCAAGGAGAGTGTTCCATTTAATAAAATAGTCTGCCAAGTGTCCCAAAGTAGTTTGGAAATTTGTTGAGGATAATGAAAAATTAAATATTTGACATATTCAATTTGTTGAGACACATGATAAGGTGGAAGGAGGAAAAAGCTGTAGACATGTGACTAAGTTTAAATTTTAGAATTTAAATTTAATAAGAGGAAGGATAATTACATAAGACAAACTATTTACATTTTTTTATTTAATTAAGATTAGAAGAATGTGATTTAAGAAAGAAGAATTAGAAAATGAACTATATAAATAAATCTAGAGTTTATTCATAAGTAGACGAAATGAAGATCAATTAATTAAATAACTTATATTTAGTTAATTAATTAGTTATCCAGACCAATTTTAGGTGCATACATTTTTCCCCTCTTTGAAGTGATGTGTTTACACATTCCTTAAAAGAAAAATTTCTAGGTAGTGCTGACAATTTTTTTTGATATGCCCTAGACATTGGTTTTTGAGTGATAATGGATACATGCCCCCTCGGGAGATAAATTGGGGAATTTTGAATTTTTAGGATTTTTTGAATTTTTGATTTTTTTTTAATGATTTGATGATGATTTTCAAATTTAATGATGTCTCAACGATTTATCTCCCAAAAAATAATATTGAACCTACCAGGTGATTAGCTAATTAATTAAGGCCCTTTTTGAAAAATAAAATGAATCCCACTTAAATCCCCTTCAAAAGGTTAAAAATATGTGAAAAGAGATCATTTGTTTCATTTTCATTTTGAGAGATTAGAGTGATTGAGCAACTTTGTGCAAATTTAGCAAGATTGTGATTCTCTACCACACGCACCGATTCGATTGAGTTCAACGTCACAACTACCCAGCCACATATGGAACTTCAGTACGTACCCCGAAAAACCTCCTCATGAATTTTGAATGATGTTTTTCCCACATTTTTCATGTTTTAAAAATGCAAGTTGTGTTTTAGCAAATTTGAGCTCCATTGTAGCACATTAGGTCACTGTAGTAGCACATACAGTAGTTTAGTGCATAGGGTCATAGTTTTAATTCATTTAGTCCAGATTGTAGCACATATGGTTAAATGGCACATAGATGATGTTATGTAGCACATAGGGTCAATACTTTAGCGCATCAGGTTACTTAGCACATAGAAGTCATAAATTAGTACATTTGGTGATCTTTTTAGCGCATTGATATAGTAAAATGGCGCATTGATGGAATTTGATGGTGCATCCATAGATTTAGTGCATTGAGGCATTGTTTTGGTGCATCTATGAAATTTTCTAGTGCATACATGTTTTTAGCACATAGATAGACTGTTTTAGTGCATCTACACTAGATTGATGAAACATTAATTAAACTCCTTGATTTTGATTATTGTTGATTGTGTTAGCCAATGTTTTGATGGTGTTTGATGATATTGATAGATTAGATGATGATTGATCACATGATAGGTGAGAATCAATGACAAGATGATGATGATGATGATTGACCTCATGATAGATGAGGATCACTGATAGAATGATGATGATTGACCTCATGATGGGTGAGGATCAATGATAGATGCTCATTAGATTTGATTGAAATCTCATTAAATTGGATTAAATTGATAGGCTGATTGATGTTGATTGATAAGATTGTTGATTTGTGATATGTTATGATGATAGGAGCATTTGAGGATCCTTCAGTCTTGAGAGTGATTCTTAAAAACTTGGGATATGATACCCCATCTAGTACAAGCTAATTTATATGTGATTTCATGATGTGGGTTGGATTCTTTGATTGATATGCCCCAATATATAATCAATAGGGGACTTTTGACTACTTTGGATGAAGGTGGCACAATGACCACAACACCTTTCACTTAGCCACTAGTGAGATGATAGTCACGCCAAGGTATTTTTATCAAATTTTGATGATTCCTATTGTTGGTGAGCTCATGGTTTATGATCACACATAGTAGGAAGGCACTGATGGATTGTAGAGAATTTTTGTTGATGATCAAATTTACAGATATGAGATTCCATGGCAGGAGATGGTTGATTCTTATGCACCACTACCATGTGTTCTTGTTGGATTCATTGGAGGTTTCTTATGTCCTGACTATAGGTTGAAGGGATTGTTAGTTGGTTGGGGTCGAATATTTGAGAGAATTATTACTCAAAGGACTTGATATGCATGAGGATATTGTATGCTAGCTCATTTGTACCACGGTCTTCATCAGTTAGTATATCTATGAGGGAATGTTTGTCAGTTGGGATGACACTACTATAGATATGGCCATGGGAACACATAGCTGTCACTCGTCTAGTAGTAGGTAGAGTTCATCTAGTTGGTCGACCATACATTTTTGGATATATAGGTCCAGTTGTCTAGTATAAGCTAGGAAAAATAGAGTATTGGAGACATGTGTTGGATGATCTAGATTCAGTTACCTAGAGACCCTATTTAGACTATGAGGATTGGTTAGATGATGATACAAAAATTTCGTATGGGTGCATTGTGAGGTACTTGATTGGGAGGACGTCGTTTGTGATTAAGAGATTCTTTCTCATGAGGGTGTTGCAACAATACAGGTGAGTACAGGGTATTCCCTAGGGAATTGTACTATATGTACATAGACAACAAGACATACCAAAGTGGGGACCATCACTATCATATGATGTAGCATGTTAGGAGTACCTTGGGTTATAGGTAGTTACATGGGATTATCATCTAGAGATCATAGAGGCTACAATGTCACTAGAGTATGCACATTATTTCTTTGCATGTATCCTTTTACAAAGGATATCTAGTCCAGATGAGCCAGTACCTTCGTTAGGTGATGATTAGACACCAAGACAAAGGAGGGGTGGAGGAGGCGATGAGGAGGAGGAGAGTGATAGAAGTGATGATGGAGATGATGGAGATAGGGATGGTGGAGGTGGTGGTGATGGCAGAGGTGGGGATGTAGGTGGGGGTGATGGAGATGTAGGGTTGATATTAGAGGTGAGAGTGACTCAGACGAGGAGATCCATGATATCTACAAGACCACAATAGATTCACATTTGTTTGCCCTGCCATTAGCAATAGGCTAAGATAGTTGTGTTACAAACATAGGTGCAGACCTTATAGACACAACTAACATAAGTTGTGTTACAAACACAGGTGCAGAACTTATAGGCACAACTGACATAGGTACAAGCACAACTACAGACACAGGCACAGGCATAGATTGCCTCGGTGACAGCAAAGAGAGATACTCTAAGACAATGGTGTGAGTAGGAAAAGGCCTTGTCAAAGAGATTATAGAGATTTTTTGAGGGTACCACAATAGTAGATTACCTCAGAGAGGTATGACGCTTTGCAAGGGAGGCTGAGTATTACAGGATGTGGTATCATGAGCTAGTGCCTATAGAGTAGCATGTGAGTTATGAATAGTCAGCCAGTGCCAAATTGGGTTAGAGCCACTCTCAGACTACTAGTAGGGGTGTGACAGTGCCACCTCACAGAGATCCAAGTGTAGGGCCATCGAGTGGTGGAGCAGGTGGTAGTGGGGCCAACATTGTTTGGGGGGAGCAACACATAGCTCTAATGTTGACATTTAATGTATTGATATTTGATGATGTATACATTGATTTAGAGACATGATGATTATTCTGGCACATTTTTTATGATGTATCTCTCCATGTTTTACGATATCATTGTACACTTTGGCATTTATTTTAAGATTATATATGAAATGTAGTCAATACTATCGATCTATATGATGACTATATGCCTGTATGATGAATGCATTTTATTTTTGTTCTATACGCTATGTGATGCCTATAATTATGAAAATTTGAAATCATGATGTTTGATTTATGATTTTATATGTTTTATGAATGATGCTTTTAGGCTATATGAGATGGACTTGATTAGGCAGATGAGATGCAATGTATGTTATATTTATGTTTTCTAATGCAAATAAATGATTTAACTGCTATATTAGATGAATTTTATGATGATTCTAATCCATGTATGATATGCTTATGATGATGCTTTCTAATGTATGATATGCTTATGATAATTCCTATGCAACTATATATGTAGATGAAGTTGTTTTTGTTAATGTCAAATGTACTCAATTTGTTCATGAGAAAGATAACATCAT
Organism: Sequoia sempervirens; assembly: GCA_007258455.2. Lineage (NCBI taxonomy): Eukaryota > Viridiplantae > Streptophyta > Pinopsida > Cupressales > Cupressaceae > Sequoia > Sequoia sempervirens. The sequence continues at coordinate 109,885,894 of VDFB02047397.1, read as the reverse complement.
TTTGAAAATTGTGCCAGCCTTGGAAAACCTATAAATGAAGATGCAAAAACCAATATGGATGCACTCTACTTTAACCATGCAAATGTAAATATGCAATGTTGTAATTGTATCAGCCAATTTTTGTGCTTTTATAATCATTGAGCCTTTTGAATTGTTGAAAGTGAGTACAAACATTGATGGTATAATTACACCATGATGACCTGAGTAGTACTTCCATGATTTTTGATATTGCAAGCTAACACAAGCATCTAGGTATAATTGAACCAAGATGACCTAAGCATTGCTTGTGTAAAGTAGACAAGAGTTAATCATTTTCCTATGAAAATTAAAAATGTCATCAATGATACTTTGTAGAGCACATCTGAGGAAATTCACATAGTAGTAATGATCAAATCAAAGACAACAGACAAAGAAAAATATCATTCTTGATCATAGCTTCTCTAGTCCATGGCATCCTTGAGTTACTCTAGAGAAATTATGAAAAAAATCAAGATACAATAGTTGAACATTCATGCCAAAGTGACAAAACCATGCTTTAGAAGAGTATCATCTATTTAGATTTGTTTTAGTTAATTCATTTAGCTACTAGATATGGATGATTGATGTGTAAATTTTATGATTGATGTTTAATGTTGATTTTTTATCATGATTGTTGTGTTTTCTACATTTTCCTACTACTGTTTGTCTATTGTTTTAAGCTCAAAGTTTATTGGCCCTAGTGAGTTCAAGATTTTTCCCCTAAGCTAGGGTGAGACACGACCACAAGGCCAGGATATGTACATGAGGTTTTATGATGATAGGGATAATGATGGTGAGAGTAGATGGTTGAAACATGCCCAAATAGATGGAAAAGATAATCTACCACAAATAGCGTCGGTTGCCAGGTTTTCACTACTTGTTTTTATTGCACTTTTTCAGATTTTATGGTTTTTTTTATTGTTTTAATTTTTCACTTTCTTTTTCCAAAATTTTCTCATTTTTTAAAAAAAAAATTATTGTCACCAAGAGAAGAATGTGTAGGATCATGATGGGCCAAAAAGCGGTGATATGATGGGTATGTGTAGGGTATGTGGCTGATGACTTTTTTTTAACCCAAAATTGATGAAACGAAAAGAGTTTTTAAAGAAGATTCTTAGCTTTCCACCAATATATATTATGGTTTAATTTTAATTTAATAAATAATTATTATTCATTTTCTATTTGAATTACGACTAAAGTCCGATTAATAGGTTGATTGAAAAATATCTATAGCTTTCAAACAATGTCACATTTTTTGAATCTAAAACACGTGTCACATTCTATGCTTCACATACTATAGGATTAAAACAAAAATCATGAAGTTTTGACCAAGTTAAGGTGGTCAAACATACAAGTTTTTATATTTTTTAAAAGTTGCAATACAAAATTCATAATTAATTATTTACTTGGAAAAAATTACAAAAAAATATACATCACATCAGGACATGAATCCTCTACTTATATCTAAAATATTATAAAAAAATATTACCATTTTATTGTGGTTAGGGGAGTCAGACAGATACTTGCTTCTTATTTTTCCTTGAAATTTAAGTGCTCTGCATTGAAATTTAAAATTTTCACCAAATAGATTTAAAAAAAAAAAAAAACCTAGTAGTTTAGAAACTACATTCAATTTGCTATAGATTCTATTGTTACATATTTTTGAAATAATATAGATAACTTGTTCAAAATTTTAGGTCAAGTTGCCTAACTCTGATTTTTCTGAATTTTATCATCACTTAAGGGCTTGTTTTTTCCATGATGATCTTGTACATACCCAAATGCCTATTTGTGAGGTTTTCATCAGGTTGACCATTTTATAAGACATTTTCTCTTTTTTTTTGTATTTTTTTAAGACTTTTACAGTGCACTGGATGAGTTAGGTGTAGACCTTCTTGAGATGAAGACTCTTGATGGGTTTCTTGAACAAGTCCCCTTTAGGTTTAGAAAACTAATAGGCTCTAGATCCATAGAATGATATGGCCACAAAAGGACTTAGCCAATTAGGTTCAAATTTTCCTTTCTTTTCCCTATCCTGTTGATTACGAGGGTTTTCTTTCAAGACCAACTCACCAACCTGAAATGTTCTTAGTTTAGCCTTATGATTGTAGCTTATATGCATCCTTTCTTGATAGGATTTTAGGTGATCAACTACATGCTAACGATGCTCATCCAACAATTCCAATTCTTGTAGCCTAGATACTCTATAATCTTCCTCTAAAATGATTCCCTTCAGGGACACCTGTAAAGAAGGTAGCTCAACCTTAATAGGTAAAATGGCCTCTAATCCATAGACAAGAGCATATGGTGTGGCTCCTATTGAGGTGTGGATGCTAGTATGATAGGACCACAAAGCAAGGTTTAATTGAATGTGCCAGTCACGTCCAACATTGTTGATAGTTTTCTTTAAGAATTTTAAAATGGTTCTATTTGAGGCCTCTTCTTGGCCATTTCCTTGAGGATAGTAAGGTGTAAAAGACCGATGTTGGATATGACACCTTTCACAAAGTTCTTGGACATCCCGATTCTTGAACGGTCTACCATTGTCAGTGACAGTGGATTAAGGAATACTATACCAACAGATAATGTATTTTAGGATGAAGGATTCAATTTATTTTCTAGTGATTGTGGTTAATGGAAAAATTTCAATCCACTTTGTAAAATACTTTGTGGCTGTGATTATGAACTTTTGTCCATTGGATGATGATAGATGATTTTTTCCTACAAGGTCAAGTCCCCATTGACAAAAAGGCCATGTTGATGTGAATGGTTGCAGTTGATACACTAGTACATGTATGAGGCTGCCATGGATTTGAAACTTTTTTCATTTCTTAACAAATTGAAAAGAATCCTTCTCTATGTTCAGCCAGTAATACCCAAAGTGTAGCAGTTTCTTAGTGATGGTAAGGCCACTTGAATGAGTGCCATAGATACCTTCACTGTAATGCCTCGTCTTAATAACTTAAGAACGTTGCAATTGTGTTATAAATGTGTAATAATTGTTTTTTAAAGTATTAATATTAAATTAATTAATTGCATACATTCTTAGGTTAAACGACGTTACACTACTTTGAGTTTTCCTTAAGCGACTTAAGTATTTCGCATTGCACTTAATAATTCATAACATAAAATAAACATTGCATAAAGATAAATTTTCCATTCAAGATATAATGAAGTACAAACATTTTTCCATACATTGCATTGATAAGATATTACATTGCTCATCCATCTGATGAGGTAGTTCTAATAATAAATACATTTACAATTACATTGATCACCTCTTATACAATTGAGGGATGTTTTTACATTACAAATTCACAATATACAATGATGAAAGTATAAAAGAAGTCCATGTGCGAGCTCTCCATCCATGAAGCGCTCAATGCAACAATTGAACTGGGGACCCAACAGAGTAAGGTGCACGTTCCACCCAACCATGTGGTACCCGTAGGTCCACCCCCCGTGCTAGGAGATAGTAATAAGGCTACCTAGACCAAATCTACTAACCCTAGACGCTAGTACATACACACTATTGGTTACATTGCTTCCAGATTTGACGATTGATTTAAAACACAAAACAAGGTTTAACTGTTATTCTAGGTGGAGTGTCATCACAACGATACAATGGTTACCCTGGTGTTTCTTCCTAGGTCCTGGCCCCCAATCCGTGGGTTACCCTGGTAACCTCTTACGAAACCCGGCCCCTATTGCATACAGTTGCAGATTCGAATGCCTCTTGAAGAAACAAGACACCGATTTGCCATTCCAGGCCTTCTCAACTTATACTCATAACTGTAGTAGCTCATGAGTCATAAGCGAGGCATAAGCATCTTATTACATGTTTTAAATCTATCTACTGTGTTCTTTAGTTTTCACTGACTTACTTAACTAATCGTAAGTTACCCTGACACCACTTTGTGTGTCGGCCCTTATGACTAGCCACTCCCCTAAACATAACAAGGTTTTCTAAGTTCACTATCTAGGGTAAACAAGTGCACTTTTCAACACATAATCACAAATAGCTTCAATAAATAACACAATTTCCTTCGCAAATAACTAGTGCACTACCCTATTTGCTCAAACTTATGATACTAAAATAATATTTCATTTCCCAATACATAACCACTTCTGGAAGACTTTCACAACATAGGTTTTCCAAATTTGCCCCAAAAGAGAATACATATAAAGACAAATCAAGAAGGAAAATATCTAATTTTTCGGATATGTTAAATCCAATCACTCAGATTAAAAACAATTCATCCAATAATAAATTTATTTTCCCATTTAATTTGAAAATAAAGTCTCTACATGTTCAATAACAGATCCACACATTTAACTGTGATATTTATAATTTTGAAAATATATATATATTTTAATTTAAATACATAAATAACACATATGAAATCATAATTAATATATAATATTCTAGTAACATATTTATTCTTTAAAAATACTCATGTTAAAATCATTATTTTAAATTATAACACAAATACTTTATATATAACATTATAATAATATATATACATTATATTATATATAATATAAATATTATATATATATAATATATATATATATTATAATCGAATTATATATATAATTTAAAGATAAATGAATTAAAAGTTTTCAAATTCGAATTAAAAACAAAGAATATATGTTAGGGATCGGCCTTCCCACTGCCGAAACCCTCATGGGAGGGCTCAGCCATGGCGGCGGCATCGGCGCTTCCTGCAGAGGCAGTGCCGAACGTTGCCCTCATGGCCGGCTCCCTGCGGGGGTCGGCCATGGGCAACCCTCAGCCCCCGACTTAACAGTCACTTTTAACAAAATTTATATCATAAAATAAAATTCACGGAAATTCTTCCTCCGCCTAAAAACCTAAACCAAAATTGACGAAAATAATTCCTGTGCGAATTTTATTATTTTGAACGGAATTTTCTTTTTGAAGAAAAATTAATATATACCTCAACATATATATATATATAAATATATATATATATATATATATGAATAAATATTTAATTTTTAACACACACACACACAGACTGGTTTAAAATCTGATAGATATCTTCTACAGCTCTAGAAATAACAATTTTATTCTGTATAGATAAATATATATTATTTTTTTAAAAATAGTTCATCTACAGACTGAAAAATAACAATCCCCCATACTTAACCAGTTTCTTTTTTTTAAAATACATACAGAAATTCTTCCCGAAATGCCAATATTTAAAACTATTTTCACAGCAAAGACTATTTTCATAGTAAAGACAATTTTCTCTGAAAAGAGATACAAAATTTCAATAGAGAATTTTTTTTTTTTTTTTTTTACAAAGACTTTCTAAAGCCATTAAAATTTCACGCAGCAATCTAAATTCTTTTCACAAACACTTCATTTAAAAACAACAAAATATCTTCAGATGCTTTCCTTTCCAATTAAACAAAAATAAACTTTAAGGAGGAATACCTGTATTCCTTTGCTAACAGAAGATGAAAATCTCTGAAGCCTTTGAAGCCTCTGTTTCCTGTAACCACCAAATCTTTCCTGAGAAACCAAATCCAGAATCACCAACCACCAAGATCCTTTGAGGATCTTTCACATGAAATAACAACTCCAAATCACAGAGAGATAACAATTCTTAAGAATTTTATAATTTTTCACACAAGGAAGGAATTATTTTTTTGCCAGTGCCCAGAAAAATTTCCCCGGGGCAGTTGAATAACCCCGTGCAATTTCCGAGATCCTCAATATCCTCCATAAAAATTTTCAACAACCCAAAATGAAATTATGGCACTCCCACACATGTCGAGAAGTTTGTTGAGAAAATATCTTCTCCACTTCTCGGCAGTTTTTTTGCCATTCAATATTTGCATGTAATTTTAATTAATTTATTCAATTTAAATTTTAAAACTCAAATTTTCAATTCACATGCAATTATTTCAATTATATTTTATTTTCTAATTCACATGCAACTTATTTAATTTTTATTTTCTAATCTATTTAAACACAATATAATTTATGCACTTAATAATTTAATCTAATTAATTTATTTATTTAATTAAATAGTTAAATCCTTTTAAAGATCAACTATTTAACTAATTAAACTAACTAATGTATTAAATTATTAAATAAATAAATTTCAATCATATGTAAATATTAATTAATAACAATAAATAAAACACAATGATTAACATTAAAACATAAGCAAATTTACCTTTTCAAAACAATTTAACCAACAAAACACATTACAAAACAACCTATGACCCAAACTAAAAACTGACAACGTACTAATACTAAGGTTAGAGATTGAACTAGGATAAACCTAACTACTATCTCCCATTCAACATTTCCGTTGAGTCTTGACACGCTCAGACCTGATTACACAGGTGGAGTCGGTGTCATGTACCTACAAATCCTGCAACCGAGAAAACAATGTACATACATGTATATATATATAGCATTAAAACAAACACACCGTGCGGAGAAAATCACAGATATCACAGGGCACTCACAAGCGAGTGATACGATTCTGTTCTCCACACCAATACACTCACAGAAAACTGACTCAATACATGTTGTTAGTCCATCATAAACATGTGCATATCCATAAACAACTGAAAATAAACATCTACACTAAATCAAATCAAGTCTGAAAGCAATAAACATCACACAGAGTATCATCATGTCACAGAATAATCCATCATCGCTCAAAACCAGTGATCAAAGTATCCAACAAAACAACATAAGTCTAACAGCATGAAAAGTATCAACAAAAAATATAAGCATAAACGGAGGGGTACTACATCCTCCCCCCCTAGGATCAGGCTTACTCCTGGAAGCCTGCTAGTAACAAACAAATAACACATACATATCTAAAATAGGTCCTTACATGAAATGAAATAGTAGCCACTAAGATCCCTCTGAATCAGTACTCAGTCAACGTCTTGACCCCTGAGGATCAATTCCCGATGTAGATGGATGTGCACAGTTCCCAAAGAATGATGCTGGTCCTCCTTCAGGAACCTCTCCTACTGCACCTTGGTGCTCATCTTGGTGGTTACCCACTGCAGTATATACCCTATGTGACCTGCCTGCATCTCCCACCGTAGGCTCTGAAACTGTAGGTCGAGGCCCAAAACCAGTAGAACCTCTCATCGGACACTGCCTAGCTATGTGTCCCTGCAGCCCACATGAATAACATCTTGTACCTGTGCCTCTACCGAATCCTCTGCCACCCGAAGGTGCATTGGATTGCTAGAAACTACCCCTGCTGACCGTAGGCTGCACACTCTGAGGGCTATAATCTTGCTGTGGTTGTGGGCTAATATTCTTTTGATTTGTTCGCTGTTGTTGCTGCCCACCCTTTTTGGGTGTCTGTTGGTTCTTAGAAGAACCACCTGTCTGTGCCTGTCCACCCTGTGGACTAAAACCTGCTGCAGGAGCACTCCCAATCTGCAGTCCTATATGCCCACCTAAAGCCATAATAAGGTTCTCCTCAACTATGCGAGCCTTCTCCACTGCGACTTCCATAGTCTTTGGCTCAAAGACTCGGACACCACCACTGATACGGGCGTTTAAACCCCTGATAAAATGATGTACTAGCATAGGCTCATCATCGCCAATACCAGCATACTGCTTGAGTTCGTAGAACCTATGTTCGTATTGCTCTACAGAAAGTGCTAACTGGCATAGATCATGGAACTCGTCAGCCCTACGCTACCTCCAGTGTTCCGAAAGGAACCATGCTCTGAACCTCTCGAGAAACATCTTCCAAGATATAGAACCAATATCTATGTGGAGCTTCTGCTCCTCAAGGTGCCACCATGTAGAGGCGAATCCTCTCAAGTGCATAATAGCGCATCTGGCATGGGTATTGCTACCGTAAGGGTGCATGGCAAAGCATCTACCCAAATCTAGTAACCAGGTCTCTACCTCTAATCCTCCTCCTGAACCATCAAAGGTAGGAGGACATGCTCTCAGTAAATCCCTCATGTGACCAGCAATAATAGCATCCTGATGTGCTGTGTCATCTACTCTCCTAGGGGATCTATCCCTCTCTCTCACAACCTCCTACTCATCTACCTGTCTAGGTCCAAGATGAGCTAGGACCTCCTCTAGTAAATGATGTATCTGAGTACCCTCTACTACTGACTGTTCAAAATTCTGCCCCTCATTCCTCTGATCCAACTGTTCTGCCTGAACACTATGATGAGGGCTCAGAGGGGGAGTAACCTGAGGGATTGGCCCTCGGCCTCCACCTCGACCTCTACTAATTAAACTAACTAATGTATTAAATTATTAAATAAATAAATTTCAATCATATTTAAATATTAATTAATAACAATAAATAAAACACAATGATTAACATTAAAACATAAGCAAATTTACCTTTTCAAAAAAATTTAACCAACAGAATACATTACAAAACAACCTATGACCCAAACTAAAAACTGACAACGTACTAATACTAAGGTTAGAGATTGAACTAGGATAAACCTAACTACTATCTCCCATTCAACATTTCCGTTGAGTCTTGACACGCTCAGACCTGATTACATAGGTGGAGTCGGTGTCATGTACCTACAAATCCTGCAACCGAGCAAACAATGTACATACATGTATATATATATAGCATTAAAACAAACACACCGTGCAGAGAAAATCACAGATATCATAGGGCACTCGCAAGCGAGTGATGCGATTCTGTTCTCCACACCAATACACTCACAAAAAATTGACTCAATACATGTTGTTAGTCCATCATAAACATGTGCATATCCATAAACAACTGAAAATAAACATCTATACTAAATCAAATCAAGTCTGAAAGCAATAAACATCACACAGAGTATCATCATGTCATAGAATAATCCATCATCGCTCAAAACCAGCGATCAAAGTATCCAACAAAACAACATAATTCTAACAGCATGAAAAGTATCAACAAAAAACATAAGCATAAACGGAGGGGTACTACATTCACGAACCTCTCACAAAGAAATTTCAGATTTGTTTCGTTCATGACACTGAAGGAGAGTACCATAAAGACCACATTGATAAAGTACAATGGCTATCAATGCGTGTTGAGTTGCTTGTTGGATAAAGTTACATTTTTTGATTTTGGGATAAATCTAGTGGTAGGGTATTGTCTCTAAGATAGTTTTATATCTTCCCATAGATAGAAGCTTTAGCCTCGACTAGATGGTATATTACTTGGGATTCCAGTTATCATATGTGGGGTTAAACATTTGTTCCACCATGAATTCATAATGAGCTTGTTTAACTAGTATCTGTAGAAGAGAGGAAATGGTTGTCAGGGCATCTATAGCTTTGTTATCACTTTTTGGAATTTGTTCAATTTTGATTTCAACAAAGTACTTCTTGAAATCATCCACCATTCTTTTGTATGGCATCAACTTGTAGTCCATTGTTTGATAATCATCATTAACCTGATTTATGACTAATTGAGAATCACCATAGACTTGTAACTTGGTGATTTTCCATTCTACAACTACCTTGATTCCAATGATTAATGCTTTATACTTAGTTGTGTTGTTAGTGCAAGGAGACATCAACCTGTAGGATTTTGGAATGGCATGTCCTTGAGGCGTGACAAATAGGATTCCTGCACCTGATCCATGTTGCGCATAAGATCCATCAAAATATAACATCCACTATTGTGTTGACACTGTGAGAACATCTACATCTGTAAACTCAATGTGCATGGGATGATCATCTTATAATGGTGCTTAAGCTAGTTGGTCGGCTATCACTTGGACCTTGATTGCTTTTATGTCCACATACTAAATGCCAAACTTGCTTAACATCTTTACCCACTTTGCTAGACTTTTGGTTAATTTGGATTTGCTTAGTAGATACTTTAGTGGATCAATCTTGGCTATCAATTTGATGGTGTGTGTTAACATGTAATGTCGTAGTTGTTGAGTAGCAAACACTACCACCAAACAAGCTTTTTCAATGAATGTGTAGTTGATTTCATAGCCATTTAATATTTTTCTAATGTAATAAATAGCCCTTTCTTTTCCTGCAGAGTCTTCCTATACCAACAGAGTGCCCAAAGATACCTCAGTTGTTGTTATGTAGAGTAATAGTGGTTTTTCTTCTATTGGTGGTACCAGTATGGGTGGACTCATCAGTTACTGCTTCAATTGATTAAAAGTTGCTTCACTTTTTTCATGCCATTTGAAAGAAACATGACTGTGTAGTAAGTGATTAAAAGGATGAGTTTTATCTACTAGTAGTGCAATAACTCTCCTGATAGATTGGAATAATCCTTGTAAAGATCTGAGTTGGTTGATATTCTTAGGAGGAGGCATCTCCATGATTGCTTTTAATTTCACAAGATCCACCTCAATTCCTTTAGCTGATACTATATATCCTAAAAGTTTAGCTGATGCCATGCCAAATACACATTTCTTTGGGTTTAATCTCACATTGAGCTTTTCCAACCGAGTGAAGATTTTATCCAGGATCTTCAGATGTCCTTCTCTAGTGAATGATTTTTCTAGCAAGTCATCTACATAGTCCTCCATAAAGGTGTGCATCATGTCATGAAATATTGCCATCATTGCACACTGATAAGTGGCTCCTGCATTCTTCAATCCAAAAGGCATGATGTTCCAACAAAATGTACCCCATGGACATGTGAACATTGTTTTCTCTTGATCTTTCAGTGCTATTTTGATTTGATTGTAGCTGGAAAATCCATCCACGAGTGATTGCATTGCATGACCCACTATTAAATCCATGATGATATCTATGTTAGGCAAAGGAAAATCATATTTCAGACAAGCCCTATTAAGAACTCTAAAATCTATACATATCTTGATGTTGATATCTGGTTTTGAAACTGGTGCAATGTTTGAGATCCATTCAACATAATCAATGGGTTAGATGAATCCTGCATCTAATAGTTTCTTGAATTCAGCTTTCACTAGGAGGGAAATATGCAAATGCATTTTTCTCAATTTTTGCTTCACTGGCTTTACTCTAGGTGGTAGAGATAAATGATACATTATAAGATCTAAATCTATTCCTGGCATGTTAGCATAGGACCAAGCAAAGCTGATTTGTCTCTCTTTAAAGAACTTCGTGAAGCTTAGTTTTTCTTCCTTTGTCTTGGATGCTACTAGATGTAGGGTCTTCACTATTTCATATGTACCAATGTTGATGGATTGTGTGGGTTCAACCAATACTAAAGATCTCTCATGATAATGTTTGAGAAGAGTGTCAAATCTCCCATCCTTTTGTGCCTCAGAGAGGTTTTCACTATTGGATATGCTCTTTATTTTTAATTTTTCTTCATCTAATACTACCATTAAATGGTTTTCACCATTAGATCAATTTTTGATATTCATTTTGTACACTAACTCATTTGAATACAAAATACAATGAAACTTTCCAACGAAAGATATATAATTAGATGTATCATCAGGTACCTATGTATTTAATGTGAATTTTTTTATTTTAAAAAAAAATTATGCCTGACGTTCATCGAAATTGTGATGCTCCATGATTTTCATCGCTATTTTGACATACAATTAAAGTCAATTTGTGGGCCAAAATATGGTCAGTCTCCTTAATTTTTGGGCCAATGGGTATATGGTTAGTGTTCATCGGGGTTCCAACAAATATTTTTTAATAAATAAAAGTGAGTTTGATAATTTATCTATATTTATGATAGTGTTTTGCTATACTCACAAATTTTCTATACTTGTGACAGTTTGTGGAGGTTATAGGCTGAAATTTTTTCGTGCAAAATATCAAAATTATTAGATTTTGTTACCTGTTTATGATTAAAAATTATTGGAGTGTGGGTTTGATAATTTTTGAAGATCTAAATATTCAATTTTGGTAAAGAAAAATCATGTCAGATAATATTAGTGTAGAACAAAATAAAGAGACACTTGCTATATTGTGAGCTATATTGAAAAGAAAGGGTGATGGGAAATTTTATTGTCCTTGCAATAATTGCAAGGGCTTAAAGACGAGAAGACTTTTAATTACAACAACTAAGAAACATTGTGGGAAATATGGTCACATTGAAGGGGGCAATGATTATCGTCCATTAGTAGGTTGTTCATTATATGTCTTTATATTGATTGAATTTGTAAATGTTTATATCCTTTTAACATTTTATATATATATACATAATCACTTGATCATGATCATGGTTTATTTGTGTGGATCATTATTATAAAGGTGGGGCACCCTAGGGCACATGATATGGATTATCACAGCCGAGAGAATGTGGTTTTGCAAGCAGAGGAACATGGGGCTGTGAATATCGAAGATGAAGTTAATGATCCTATGGAAGAAGATGATCATGCACCAGAAAACACAGTTGAAGATGATGGTACAAATACATTGATTCATGACACATTTAGTGGAAAAACTGATCATGATGATTGAGATGATTTTGATGATGTTCATGATTTACTTATACTTGATAAGGAATACAATCCCCTTTATGAAGGCTCCCAAACAACTCTTCTTTCTGTTGTATTGTTGTTGGTGAACTTGAAGGTTATGAATGGTTTATCCAACATAGCAATCTCACGGATGTTAAGGTATGTCATATATGTCATCTTTTTTCATCTATTTTTACATTGTTAGTTCATCACTAGTAAATAAAGGATGAAATATGTACCATTAATATTCTTTATATTAACAATTTTTTTTGTTGTTGTAGATTGATAGGTGAAATTTTGTTACCACTATCAAATATTTTACCTCGCTCATACCAAGATTTATCTACCATTATGAAAGATATTGGAATGGAGTATCAAGCAATATATGCATGTCCCAATGATCATATTATATATCATAAACAACATGAATTTGCAATAGAATGCCCAGAATGTCATATTAGTAGATATCGAACAAATCAACTAACAAAAAAGATTCCTTGCAAGGTTCTTCGTTATATTCCCATTATTCCACATATGCGACAATTATTTAGGTGTGAAAGCTTAGCACAATTTATGGATTACCATGCACAAAAATAGAAGTGGAGGTGACATTCTTTGAATTCCTGCAGATGGTTCTGAATTTAGGGACATGGAGGAAAAATGGCCACACTTTAAAGAACCTCATAATCTCAGGCTTTCATTGGAAGCGGACGATGTCAATCCATTTGGAGAGTTGAGATCTATTTACTCGGTGTGGCCTGTTTTTGTTATCAACAATAACATTCCTTTGCATGGATTTCAATAAAGAGGGAGCACATAATGTTGGCAATGATTGTTCTAGATATTTGTTTACATCAATTTTCTTAACATAGTAGCATCTCGTTTGTCTTATTTTTTGCATAATGACTTGGATTTTTTTCATTTAATAGTCATGTACATTAATTTATATATATTGTAGCAAAATGGTTATAATAATTATGTAATGTTTATGTTCGTTCAACTAGGTAAGTACCAAGTTAAAGATATGAATGTGTATATCGAGCCTCTTATCGACGAGTTACTAAAGTTATGGAATGGCGTCACTATGTATGATGTCTCTAGACCAATAGGACAAAGACAATTTCAATTCCATGCAATGCTTGTATGGACAATTCATGATGCCCCAGGGATAAAATATTTTTGTGGTATGTTATAACCTTCGATTGCACTTTAACGATATTTAATTTTATGAAGTAGATATCATGCATCTTTTTAAATAATCTATTTATTATATATAATTATAAAAAATTGGCATATTTAATCCAATTATATATGAACTTGTAGGTCTTCAAACAAAGGGAAAATTTGCATGTCTAGTTTGTGGTCCAAAGATGAAATCTCGTCATTCAACAAGTTTAGGAAAGTAGGTGTTTGATGAGCATAGGAGCTTCCTGCACATAAATAATAAGTATCGAACTACTGAAAAACATCTTTTCAATGGGAAAGAAGAGACTACATCAAAACCATGAAGAATGAAACCTTGCCTATGGAAGTTGGAATAGAATAGAATTAATCATCAAGGTTATACATCAGATCAATTTTTTTATCTATCATATATGATATGTTTGGAATTTATATTTTTAAATTGTGTTTTGTTTACTCATGTTGTAATTGAAAATTATTGTCGTTAATTTGTTTAGCTTATATGCTTCATGAAGGTTGTCAAAGAATTAATGGTTGACTTCCACATGGATTGAAAAGTTATCCTAGACAATTTAATTGGTTGCCCTACTATGAGTAGCAAGAAATTGTGCATTTGTTTGATACAATGTATATCGAAAAAAATATAACAAAAATGTTATGGAAAATATTGGATGGAGGGCATGACAAAGAAAAAAATTGTCAAAATTTGTAGTGACATTCATGAAGCCAATCATGCAATTAAAAATGTCATTCAATTATATAGAGATGGAGACCAAATTAATATAAGCACCCTTCCTTGGTTATTAACAAAGAAACAAAGTAATGTTATAAAAGAAGTCATACAAAAAAGTTTATTTCCTACAGGATTTGTTGTGAACATAAACAATATCATAACAATGAAAAGTGAATTTGGGTGAGGGATGAAAACACATGATTGGCATACGTTCATTAAGGTAATTATTCTGGTATATTTTATATATATTTGTATACTGCATGTATTTATCAGTGTATTATGTTTAGTAGTTTTGGAAAAATAATGAAAAAATTATTTTATAATTGTTGTAGTATGTTCTACCTCTATCTCTCCCAGACAACTTCAACAACAATATCAAGCAAGTTATATATGATCTTAGAAAATACATGAGGTAAGTAGTGATATTTATTCAATTTGTTGTATAGATTTTATATTTTCCATTTGTTTTACTTTGTTATGTAATATATTGTATATTTTTGTTAAATCTCGTTAATATATTGGTGCCTTCAATCAGTTGTAGATGGATTTCATCATAATAAGTCCATAAAGAAGATATAAATTATTGGAGGAGAAAAATTTCTTGTCTAATGTGTGAAATGAAAAAGTGTCTACCTTCAGCATTTTTCAATACACAAGAACACTACCGGATATGTGCAGGATCATCATGGAAAAAAACAGGCCCTTAAGTGGCAAAAAAAATCAAAAAAATCAGAGGTAGGAAATTCACGAAAAAATTTGAATAAGTTATCTATATTATTTTAAAAATATGTAAAAATAGAATCTGTAGGAAATTGAATGTAGTTTCTAAACTAATTGGTTTTTTTTAAAAAAAAAATCTATTTGGTGAAAATTTGATATTTCAATACAGTAGTACTTAAATTTTAGGGAAAAAATAAGTAGGTGTATGTCTGACCACCTTAACCACGGGGTGGGTGCATGAAGTTGGGTACCAATTTTCTAGCCACTTATGAATTTAAAAAAAAAAAAAGCTCACATTATAATGCGCATGCATTATTTCGTATTAAAAAAAAGAAAAAAGTGAATTTATTTTCCTCGGAATACCAACCCAAAGGCTTGGAGGGCATTCCCAACAAGGCCAGAGACGTGTTTTTGCAAATTCTATAATTTTTCACATAATTGGGTTCGTGCTCACCATCAAGATTGCATCTAGTTCAATATTGACAAAATTGAAAACATGGGTAATGTCAGGTTCTCTCTTAGCTATCCAACGATGTAATTTTTTTCACTTTTCGACAATGTGAAGCCTTTCATCCATAATTTCTTTTGTTTGTATGTCTGTTTTTTTTCCAAAAAGTAGTGCTTAGTGTTTTTTTTGTTATAAATTAACTGTTCACCAAAATTTCAAATAAATTACATGTTTAGAAACTAGACTACATTCTACAAATTTAAAAAAAAAAAGAAAAAAAATCAATTATTTTCAAAAATTTGTAGGGGGAGCACGACGAAAATTCTACTTTTCAGGAATTTCTCACTTAGAAAATTAGTAAAAAATAAAATATTCATTAAAAAATTATCAAAAAAATTGTACACCAACTAGATGCTATTAGCTAACTTCTGACTATAGCAATTTTAAAAATACTACAAAAAATTTCACCATGTTTAGGTCGTACAAGAGTTGCTATGCTATGTTTTTTGACAAAAACAACTAAAATTTATGTATGTCCCTCTTTTGAACCCCTTAATCTCAACCATTTTCAAAATAAATTAGTAGTTTAGAAAGTAGACTAAGAGCACTTTGATCCTTGTTTTTGTTCCATCTCAAAATTTTGAGTGTAACTATCCTCAATTTCACGTCCAAGGTCAGCATTTCCTGATTTAAAAAAAAAAGTGGCCACTTAAGCCCCCTTTTTGGGAACCATTTTGGTGCACTTACCCCATGATAAAATGATAATAGTTTGTTATAAGTTTTTAGATATAAGTAGAGGACTCATGTCCTGATGTGATGCATATTTTTTTGTAATTTTTTTCAAGTAAATAATTAATTATGATTTTTTTATTACAAATTTTAAAAAATATAAAAAGATCATTTGTCTAACCACCTTAACTTGGTCAAAACTTCATGAAATTCATTTTTTTCTTTTTTTAATCTTATAGTATACGAAACATAGAATGTGACGCATGTTTTGGATAGAAAAAATGTGATATCATTTGAAAGCTATAGATATTTTTCAACCAGTCTATCAATCAAGACTTTAGTTGTAATTTGAATAGAAAATGAATAATAATTACTTATTAAATTCAATGTAAAGTATAATTTATAGTGGTGCATGGCTGAGAATCTCCTTTAAAAACCCTTTTCATTTCATCAATTTTGGGTTAAAAAAAAGTCATCAACCACATACCCATCATATTGCCACTTTTTGGCCCATCATGATCCTGCACATACCCTACCTCATACACCAAGTTGAAGAGATTGAATTGTGTGGACCTATACACACAAGGTCAATGTGGATGTTTGAGAGGCACTCAAATTTTTTGAAGGATTTGGCTAGACTAAGAGCACATCCTAAGGGTACTATGGTGGGGGGATATATGGTATACGAGACCATGGTGTACATTACTTAAAATCTTCCTAAGTTCAAAACAAAGATCCATGTAGATCGCATTTGGGATCCCAACTGGACACTAACAAATTTGAAGGGGAGTACCTGATGGGGAAAGGTAGATTGAGGAAAGTGAGAGGAAATTATAAGATGGTCATGGAGATTAATTAGAATACATTTTACATTTCCTTCAAAAATACCTCTCAAACATGCAGGAAAAATACCTCAAGAGGTTGCCAAACTCTTGGTACATTTTAGGGTAACAGACAAGGCTAAATGGTTTAGACTTTCTTCTCTTTAAGTGTTGCTAAACCTAGGTGGGTCTACCTATGCGAATTGAGTAGACTTAAATGATATGATACTATTACAGTAGTCTATTCACAATAGCAATCTTACAATGAATAGATATAATCCTAATCTAACATAGATTGTATGAGTAAAAATATGTTTAGTTAATAGATGTAAAAAATGAGATGGATGAACTAAAAGATAAAATATGTGAGACGAGTGCCCTATTGGTTATATGGAGTCTAATGAAGATCTAGAAAAGTGTAATCTATTATGGAAATAATTCAAACTGTTTGGCACACAAATGTAGTTTATAACTTGTATAAGCATGCAAATAAATGTTTGTCAAACTCTACTTGAGAAAAAATGACAATCCTAGTTATGTGATTCTTCTTACTAATCCAATTAATACTCCCCAGTTACAGTGATTAATTAGAAAGGTTTAATATTTTCTTGAAAGAACTAAATAATCACATCACACAAGTACAACAAATGTGTATTGTAAACTAAAAATATGCTCGATATATCAATTTAAACAACTAAAAAGTATCAAGATGAAGACAATCAAACAACTGTATAATTCCAAAAAACAACTAATACCAAGATTAAGCCACAATTTTAGATATCTTCATTAACTTCATCGAAACTATCTATTGTATATTTATCCTATTCATCTATATCTGTTTGGCATTATAGAAAATATATAAATACAACAAAACCATGAAAGGAAACGTCCTTTCAGAAATGTTTTTGCTTAACAATAATAAAAAACTAGAAATTAGGCTCTATTTATCCATAAATGGACTTTTGAAAAATGATCCACGTAATCATGTCACTCATGTGTATCAGCATCTCCTAGCGCATTCCAAATTTCCATTTGCATTATCAGTATCTTTTCGTTATGCTCACAAGCCTTGTCTAATGTCGAATTGTTTCATGTAGTTGTCTCTAGGATTGTTTGCAACATTGAATCACACTCCTTGGTCCACTTGTCCTTTCTTTCAATTCTCCTTCATCTTCAAATAGCATTGGTAATCCCTTCTTCATGGCATCAATCAGACCCTATTCATCCCCTTGCAATTCTTCGTGGAAGTCTCTCTGTTTTCTTGTAAATTGGTTAGCAATATCAATAGCCACATTATCTAGAACATATCTTCCACTTATCTCTTGGAATTTCTCCTAGATTATTTTATCAATTCTCCTATGTTCTTGTTATGCAGCATAGTTTTTTGAATGTGTTCCCTAAAGTCTATTCAACCAACTCATCAAACTAGCTTGCCTCTTCCTTATCATTGCATTAACTACACTATATTTACCTTGTGAGTATGCACTTGATCCTTTCTACTAGTCTCTTGTATGAGAACATTCACCTTGTGCCAACTGCTTGGTAGATCCTAGGGTAATTCCCATCATATCTTTCAGGTGATCATTTTCCCTGAGTAATATTTCATTATTAGCTTTGTACATTTCTTTCTCCTTAACCAACATATGAATCTGAGCCTTATTCAACTTGGCAATATTGATGCCAATATCTGCTATAGTTATGGGATCAACTTCTCCAAACTTTAATGTAATTACATGCCCAAAAACTTTCTCAGTATCAGTTACAATAGATTTCTTGTGAGGTCGATACAAGGCCCATATCATGAGTTATCCTTCATCTGGATTATACTTGGATCCTAAATATATCTCTATTACCCCTTTAGGGTTGAGCTTATGGGTATGTGCAGGATCATCATGGAAAAAATAGGCCCTTAAGTGGCAAAAAAATTAGAGTTAGGCAACTTGATGTAAAAATTTGAATAAGTTATCTAAATTATTTTATAAATATGTAAGAATAGAATCTGTAGAAAATTGAATGTAGTTTCTAAACTACTAGGTTTGTTTAAGAAAAAGAAAATTCTATTTGGTGAAGATTTTAAATTTCAATGTAGTAGTACTTAAATTTTAGGGAAAAAATAAGAAATAGGTGTTTGTCTAACCACCCTAACCACAATAAAATGATAATATTTTTTTTATAAGATTTTAGATATAAGTAGAGGACTCATGTCCCGATGTGATGCATATTTTTTTGTAAATTTTTTCCAATGGAATAATTAATTATGATTTTTTTATTACAAATTTTGAAATATATAAAAAACTCGTATGTCTAACCACCTTAACTTGGTCAAAAATTCATGAAATTCAATTTTTCATTTTTTAATCCAATAGTATCCAAAGCATAGAATGTGATACATGTTGTGGATTCAAAAACTGTGATACTGTTTGAAAGCTATAGTTGTTTTTCAATTAGTCTATCAATCAGGACTTTAGTCGTAATTTGAATAGAAAAAGAATAATAATTACTTATTAAATTCAAAGTAAAGCATAATTTATATTGGTGAAAAACTAGGAATCTCCTTTAAAAACCCTTTTCGTTTCATCAATTTTGGGTAAAAAAAAGTTGTCAGCCACATACCCATCATATTGCCACTTTTTGGCCCATCATGATCCTGCACATACCCTTATGTGTTGTATTATTGTTCTTCAAGAAGCTATCAAAAACCAAAGCATTGTTTAAATCTAACCTAGGGAAAATCATAATGCCTGCATCCTCCAAAAGCTTTCTTCCCTTCTCAAGGCTCATGTCTTTCATTTCTTTCTCTACACTCAACTTTAAGCTGCTCAATAATTGCCCTTCATTATTTGGTGTTATATTATCCATTGACTCCCTTATTGATCTCCCTTTTTTCTTGTATAGAAAATCTCTAAACTCTGGAGTTTTGACAAATTCATCATTAGCCACAAATGATCTATATGCCATCTTCATTGTATTTGCATCTGAACTCTCTTCAACATTTGATTCCCTAGGAGGATAATTGTATGCTTGAGTTCTTGATCTGGAAACTTTATTAGTTGTGCTGAGAAGCCTATCATCACTATATGTCTCTTCCCCTGAAGACAACATCTCTACATCTGGAAATCCTCTGTTGTATTCATCAACCACTCTTTCTGCTTCTTCCTCCTCCAAATTCTTGATCAGATCATCATACTGATAGGGTACATGATCATACCCACCCAAGTTCATTTTATTTTTAACAAAATTGATGTACCCTTCTAGATCAAATCCTTTCCATGGTGAACCTTTCATATTGTATTGTAACAATTTATTGAGAACCATATCATACCCATCCCTTGATAATACAACAAAGTCACCAAAACATAGTGTGGTGGGCAAAAATGTCTATTTTTGAAAAGAACGTAAATTCATGACATCTGAGTAATCCAACTTCCTAGCAATCTCCAAGTAAGCAATCCTATGAGGCACTATTTTGGGTAGGATAAAGGTTGTGTCCTAAAATCCATATACTCTTATCATAGTTGCACCTTCCAAGCAATACCAGTCTCCCCAATTGTGGTTAAAAGGCCCATTAAAGTACTTGGGTCTAAGAAACCTTTTTATCTCATCACAAATACTCAAAAGCATGATTATACAATTTATATAATGGTTTCACAAAATATTTTTCAAAATGTATAAAGCAAGAATTAGCAAATCTACTGTCTCATATGGCAGTCCAAATTTGTATTGGTAATAATCCTCCCTCCTTATCTAACTATGAAACCCTTAGCTTCTCAGGCCACATCTTCAACTCTTTTCCATAGTAAAGTATCGTATGCATAAGGATTGAATAATGCTTCAAGTGTAAAACAGGAGAGCCTTTCTTTATTTCCATCAGTCCTAGATTGAGCTTTTTGAAAATATGTGAGGCATTATCAAAACGTCGGGAGTTATGGCATTGGACATTAGTTGCAACTACCATTGGGACAATTGACATGTATTTAGGGGCCTCTATCCCCAACACCTAGCATGCACAAAAATAAGTATATTTTAGGTCTATGTAATGGTAACTTCCAACCCTTGTATGTTGTACCCATCCTCTAGAATTCTCTTTCTAGCTCCTCATGTACAATTTTTTCATCACATACTCCTTCTAGGTTAAACACTTCATAGATTGTAGCTTCTGATATGTGTATAAATGGTTTTCCTAATAGGTCACAAATAGCTTTGAGCTTAGGGTCATAATGAATAGCTAACACTTTTACCAACTCTACATCCATGAACACATTTGGGCAGACCAATTTTCCTAGGTTATATTTCCAAGGGTTACACACTGGTTCATATCGATTCCTTCAGTGGTAATGAAAGATAAACAATTCATATCCCCTAATCAGGGTGCATATATCTCCTATATGCTTGTACTTATCCTCCATTTTTTCTACTTCAGCCCTAAGTTGTGCAAATTGCCTAGCTTTTGGACCTGAGCCAGGTAATTGATCAATTAAGTCTTGGTTTAGTTTCCTTTCAGCTATCCCTAGCTCCTTTTCGATTTTAGTCTTTTGATTCTTCCCTCTAGGGTGAACACTTTCACTTTGTTTTCTACTTTTTGTTTTTCCTGAGCTGGTACTTTCCATTTTACTCTTTATGCATCACAAAATTGGAAATTCAACTGCAAAAAACTTACAAATTTTTTTGGAAATATTTGACTATGCAACCCTCTAGCCCTTCGTTTTCTTTCCCATTTCCAATTCTACAAAAATTTCCTTCAATTACTCCTCTTCAATTTGGGGAATTATCAACACATTGGGGTGGTATTGTTTCGATTAATGCCTTACTTTTGAACACGAGTGTAGCTGATTTTTGAATTTCCCACTATCACATCAAATGTTTTTTATCGGCATGATAATTCAAACTTCTGGACAATCCTTTTTATTTAGGCTTAGCCAACACTCATTGAATACCCTGTTGGTTGAGGAGATGTTACATGTTTTTCACTGATATCATGTAATGTACCCTTTAGATCCATATAAATATCGCCAAGAGCCACCCCGATGAACCTTTTGATCTATTCATATCTTTATCGGCAAGAGATCATGCATCATAGAGATATTTAATAGTTTCCCCAACGTTGTAAGTCTACTCGATGTTCAATCCTTTGATCTTGAATATGTCACCAAGACTCTTACTGATGCAACTTCCATCGGCATGATGGGAAGATATTTCAAACTCATTCTGATAGTATTTGTCTCACCAAGGGAATTTCTTCGTGCTTTGTCAGTTAGATAGGATGGGTATCTCACTAATGGTATTTCATCGGCGAGACATATATACTCGAGTTGACCCATGTATTTCATTCTTAGAGCATTTGTCATCCCGGGGAACTTCTTCATCGGTGAGACCATGTGTTGTATCTTCCTGATATGTATCCTCCTATGAAATTTGATTAGTGTGACAATCTTGACCTCTCGCCAATATTCCCAAATCACCTGCATTGGAATACAATAGCTTATTGATCGAAGAGACCTACACCCATTCATGCCGATATGGATTATTTATTCAAATACCTTTGTTTAGAGGAATTTTAAGGTATCAAAAGGTCAAAACCGATGCACTCATTGGTAATTATGGTGTGCAGGGGAGATTATAACAATTTTTATTCAAAATATGGACTTTATTTGGAAAACTTATTAGCATAATTTACTATAAAATTTCAAAATTTTATAGTTCCAACAGTGGCTCTGTCTAGGGATGTATGATTGTGAGATCATTACAAGGATTCATATTTCTGGGAGAGAAGACTAGATTTTATGAATAAACTTGATGGAATGAATAATGGATATGAAGATGGAAATGACCCTATACTGCTATACATGGAAATAATTTTTTATTTTCTAATGAAGGAATTCTAGGATTGTCCATGTACTGGAAATTCCCATTCCTTTTTATTCCCTAAACTATTGTGCATGGAGAAATTTTTTTGAGAGGTTTGTAAAGAGTTGTCCATGCACTAGCAACCCTTAATCCTCTGTGTATTTCAAGAGAAAAAATGCTTCAAGAATTTCCCATGTATAGGAAACTCTTGTTCTTCACCTGACATGTTCTACAAGTAGTATGAGTCTTCTCCTCTCTTAGCAGTGACAATAAAGGGCCCTAACCATAAGGCTTCAAAAATTTTATGCTTTCCCTTCTCCTGAAACCTAGCATTCCACATCAACACCAGATCATTCTCCTAAAATTTTCAATCTTTATCCTATCATCTTCATCTACATGCAATTCCTTGGCTACTTGTAAGTCCTTGTCAAGGAGTTCTTCATATTCCTCATTCATCATCTGAGAGACTGTTCTTTTCTATGATCATGCTTCATTTTCTCCCATAGATTCTTCTTCAAATGAATCATCCATTTCTTGCAACCTTTACTTTTTTTCTCTAACTGCTTTATGAATTTTTTTATAACCTCCTCTTCTTATTTGTCTTCTTTGTTCTTAAACACATCTTCCCTTGATATAGGAATATGGGTCTATTCACTAAGGTTTTTCTTTTTCTTACAAGAGTGTATGTACCCTTCAAGGTCATAATTCATTCTTTGTGCATATTCCTTTAATTTGAATCCATCCAACAATGAAAGATAATAAGATCATTGGCAGTGGGATGTTAGGTTTTCAGGTACATCAATTATAAATTAAGGTCGTATACCGTGATAATTAACTAATTATACATGGCTTGTGAATTTCATTTTTTCTAATACAGTTGGTCGAGAGTGGGATACACTACATTTGTGCATCACAAACAATCTTGATTGGATGATGGTATGGATTGAATGATGTCAACAATTCGGTCACGCATTAACATGGGAAGGTGTGGCTTCATTGGTTAAAGAAGCTCATCATAATGGAGATTCCAATGCTACACCAAGGGAAATTGATTTAGCATATGGATTAAGAGATATATAGGTATGCATAAATATATTAATCACCCATATTATTTAATTATTTTCAATTATATTGATGTATATATATGTTGATCTTTTTTTTCTTTGCATACATTCGGCCAAGAATAAAAATATTTATCAACTGACGATGCAATAATTTTTACATATTTGATTTATTGTAGGTGAAAAACCACAAGGCTATGTGGTGCAATGAGCAGTCATAAATTTTGAATCAAAAAATTGGATGACACGAAAAAAAATTGTGATTCTGGGATAACTGCAGTCTTTCAGGTGATTAATGTTTCATCTAGAAGCGACATACATCCAAAAGTCTCAGAAAATTGATACTATGGGATTTTGGATGATATACTTGAGTGTGACTTTAAATCCTTCAAATTAGTTTTGTTCATTGTCCAATGGTATAGGCTATGATTGAATGAAAATGATCACAAGAGAACTGTTATTGAACATGATAATGAATTTACCATGGCTAATACAAGGTTGATCGAGCGAGCTAGAAATGAGCCCTATGTTCTTCCAAGCCAATGTGATTAGTTATTTTACTTAGAGGTTCTAGGTAAACCGGGTTGGCCATTTGTTGCTAGACATGATCCAAGAGGAAGGTTGGTAAAGTATAATGTGGTGGAATAAGAAGATATCAAAGAACTAGAAGATGATGTAGATG
Source organism: Sequoia sempervirens (assembly GCA_007258455.2). Classification (NCBI taxonomy): domain Eukaryota; kingdom Viridiplantae; phylum Streptophyta; class Pinopsida; order Cupressales; family Cupressaceae; genus Sequoia; species Sequoia sempervirens. The sequence goes on along the minus strand of VDFB02047397.1, from coordinate 109,861,227 downwards.
ATGATCAGGATCAACAGTTAGTTGATGATGTGCCTGACAAAGATGTCAAAGAAGAGGAACTAGATCATGATGATGTAGGAGTTAATTTTCATGAAGATGATATCCATGTGGATGATGACATTATTGAAATTGATATCAATGACAATGGTGATGATATAACCAATCCTTACAATGTCAAATCTAGATTGGATGAGATAGACAAAGAGTTGGATGAAGAAGAAGATCAATGAAATTTAAATGTATGATTTATGCAATTATATTATCTATTTGATATTGATTTATTGATAGAATTATATTTGACTTATATGGTTACATAATTAATTCATGATGTTTTTACTTTTTATGCCATTACATAATTAATTCATGTACTTTTTAATGTTGTTAATTCATGATGTTGCAACTATTGTAGCTCTCCTAGAAATTTCCATATGATCAATTCCTAATTACTCTACAACTATTTATGATTAGATATTATTTGATCATTTCTTTGGTTATTTCATTCCCAAAAAAAATAGTGTTTCCTCATGTTGACCCCGCATAGTGACATGTGAATGGGGCCAATGTTGAAACTTTTTCAATTTGTGCTTGTATGGAATGAAACTTGACATGGTTAGCCTAGATGCATGTGTTGATGATATGGGAGGGTTTCGAGACTCAAACATGAGGTGATGCTATATAAAGGCATCTCATCCTTCCTAATAATACAAGTTGTCTTATTCTTTGTCTCTTTCATATATTGTTCTTAGCATTTCTTTGGTTAGTGCTTTCAAAAGATGAGGCTCTTTGAGCCTCACCTTGGATCTATTACACATCCATTTGTACATTTTCATTAGCAATGAATATTTAGATGATCTTTAAAAATCTCACTGAATATATAAAGATGATAATAAGAAGCTGAAAAAATGAGTATATTTTGTTTATAGAACCTAAACCACAAGGGTTGTCACTCTAATGATAAAACCAAGTCAAATTAACCCCTAACACCTATTGGAAAATTCAAAACATGCCTTTCTTTCAAATTCACAAGAAGATATAAACCTTTTGAAACCACACATGCATGTTATGAAAGTGTATGGTAATCCTACTTATAGCAGAAGTTCACATGATAAGCTAACCAATGGCACTATATTGGAGGATAAAACCACACATGGAATTAATTTAAGAGGTAAAGGATGCCTCTTAGTGGAATTATGAGTATTGGATTAATCCATAGTGCTAAAATTAGTTCTAGTGTTCTTCCCTTGGTGTTGTATTTATCTCTATAATTTCCCATACTTAACCATTTCATCATCCCTTTTCCCAAGCTATTTGTATCATAATATAAACTTGGTCCAATCTCACATTAGCCCCTTAGGTAATTATCCATTTCCTCCAAGTTGAATGGAACCTTTTGTACCAATGCATCTATGTTTTCTACCCTAATGGATCAAGACTTGACATCACCTTAACAAATTTCTTTATGTCAGCATTTCTCCGAAGTGCCTTTGGCATGCTTTAGATGTGTCAATATTAACTAGATTGAATATATTAATTTTAAAGTCTCTTAACGCATTCCATGACAAGAAAATGACTCATTTGGATTAAGGAGTACTTTCCTAAACCATTCCTTCATATTCAATAATCCCTTCTCACACCCACATCATAATTCATATCCATGTTAGTTGTAATTGGTGTTTTAAACCAAAAATCAATGAATCATAGGATAGAAGAAAACTCATTATGCACAAGGATAAGAATCAAAGAGATTGAAAGAATCGATTCACTAGATATGCTCCCCATTACTGTAATAGACCAATGTAAAAAAATAAGTCATAACAATAATATGACCAAGAAAACTACAAAAAGAAACCTTGTAGGCTACATTAATAAGACATTGATTGCAAGCATTTCTTCCATGATGTTTAAATGAAAAAATATTAGATAGATCAATCTTTAGTCAAGTAGTATTTCAATCATTGATTCTTAGACATCCATCATGATTAAACATTCCATATCATAAGCCTTTTTAATAATCACTAGGACTGTAGATAATATTCAATCATTTCATAGGAAATAAATCATCAAAAATTATAAAGAAAGAGAAAACCAACTATATACACTCAGCAAGCCACCATACAAAAATTATATTTTGTAGAAAACAAAATAAAATATATGTTGGCATAGCATATATATTTTTTATATAAACTATATGTTGACATAGAATATATATATAAACTATATATTTTGAATTTTGGCCCCACCTGCGTAGGAGCACAACATGGCATACTACACCAAGAACCACTACATCCAACCCCTAAGTGGAATAGTTGCGAGACTTCATTCGAAGAGTGCTGCAAGGGCATTGAGTCAAGGAGGAAGACTAAGAACCATTTGGCAGGAGGAAGGCTAGGGCAAGAGGTGAGGGCACTCAGAAAGGGAAAATCAACCAAGGGACAATGACTGTAAGTTATTTTTCCCCCACATTTAGAAATCGTGTTGCAAGTACAATGATTAAGAATTTGTTTGTTCCCATTGAGGTGTTGCATGCTATATTTTGGTCAATTCAAGCCAATGTCACAAATCATGTTACAAAACACTAAATTCATTGGCCAAAACATGGATCCAAGTCCTCTAGGACGTTGTACCATAAAACCCTCATTCTCCTTACAAGCTCTAGGGTTTATTCAATCTCACAATACTGGGGCTTTCCAAACTCAATAAAAACATTCAAAATTCTTCAAATAATTTTCACATGGTCACAAGATCATCCCATTGATAGATTCATCAATATTATGACAAAAACCCACATTAATACCCTTGAAACAACATGGAAAACACATATGTATACCCTAGGGTAACATTCCACAACTTACAATTTGCTTCACTTCCACTCTAAAACATAGAAATACCTACTCTACCATTAGACATGCCATTCCATTGAGACACAGACTAGGACAGTAGATGGAATGGCTAATTACATCATCTAACCTTCAAATAGTGCCTTCACTGGTCTGTCACAGACAGTTCTAGAAAAGTAAAGAAATCTCCCATAAAATTTGAAGTTAGACTCTCAAAATGGATTTAAAAGAAAACTAATTCATGCCACAAAAGAATACTAAGAAATTAAAATGATTGTAACCCTATATGGGTTCATACAAAACCAACAAAGTACAAAAATAACATATTTGTAGTAGGAAAACATTGTTTATTGATTTGGAATCCTTCAATATTTTTTCAACAAGATTATTCGATCCTTCAAGAGGCTATATAAACTTGTTCCCTCAAAAATTAACCAACAAAACTTCCTAAATTCTTTTTAAAATCCTAAACTCTTCATATTCCCTAAAACAAAATTTTAACAACTTTTTGTTTAATCAACATTTTTTTATTTTTGGTGCAACTTTTTAACCCCAAATACAAATGACTTATAAACCACCCTAGTTAAATTGAAAAATGGTCTTTTTATACCTTGTTTAACATAAGTAAACTAAACACACCCCTAGACTCATCTATGACTCTTCCTATCAACCTTCAAGTGATAAAATTTTACCAATAAGGTGTAGGTGCTCTTGCACCATACACCCCCATAGGAAAAAAATCATGCCACATGAGTTGCATCTGATCCCAATTTCTCCAAGCTTCATATATATTCCTATTCCCTGCAAATCCTCTCCACTGGTTCATACACTCTGAACTTGTAATATGCCCAACACCTTTAACATTCTTAACATTGTTTGCACATGTATTTGTCTTTATCTTTGCCATCAGACTTGATGTTTTCCCTTTTCCTATTCTTTGATCAGAACTTGAATTCTTTCCTTTTCCTACACCTACAAACAAAAAATTGTTAACAATACCATTACCATTAACTATCTTTATCTCTTAATATTTCCTTTTTGATTAAGTTAACAACTTTTTACATTGTTTTCATTTTTGCACTTTTGGACTTAATAAACACCAAATGACCTCAACATGACCTCAAATATATGAAACATGATTCTAATAACATGATTTACAAAGTAGGAACAATAAAATTGAAGCAAAATTCAAAATATTGCTTCATAGAAGCCTAATTATGCCAAGGTGCTCCTGCACCAGTACAAGAGATGAAAAAAAGACAAGGAGCCATTAAAAACTTTTTGAATATTTGTATAACTCAACCAAACCTCCAAAATAATAGTATAGATGCTAGCACTAGGGAAAGACATAAAGAGAACACTAATGAAAGTGTAATTTTTTTTTTGAAGTTCCAGAAGAGTATAAATGGTTCGAAGATGCTATGGGTGTTTGGAAAATGGTGAAGGAATGTTGGATAGGGAGGGACCCAATTAGCTTCTTCAACTGGATTATTAAGAAAGAAACAAACTCTGATACATTTTGGGGTTCTTTTGAGTAGGGCCCATCCTTTATTATTTTATTTGGGGGACCCAAAAAACCATAGGGGTAGAAACATGTGGAGCTTAATCATTAAAGGCAAGGGGCATGTCCATTTAGAAATATACTAAAAGGATGGTTGCATGAGGGTCTATTTCACATCAAAGGCGGTCCAAAAATTTTCATAGACTAACTAACTAGACACCAGTACTACCTTAGAGGGACTATTGTCTTCGAAGAAGGTGGTCCAAAAAATTTCATAGACAGGTACAAAAAGTAATAGCAACCTTCCACCAACTAACCCAATCAACCTCCAAGAAACAAGATGATGACTCCTCTAGATGTTCCCAAAACCCAAGGCTTCAAAACACAAGGCTGTTGACCCTAAAAACCATTCCCATGCTTACCAAGTGATATCTGATCATCAAACCCTTACAAGGTTTATTGATACATTCAAAACTATTGTTACCTCCACATGCATTTGACTAGTAGTGACAACCTTGGTTTGTAATCCTCCAACCCCATACCTTGGGATCACATCACCATGAAAGAACTTCATCCAACATCCTTATGAGTGGAGGTACCACAAAATAGGTATTTTTCAGATCTTTCTTCCTTGAGCGAGGGAAATTTAGGAAGAGAAGAGGAAAGTGAGACATGTTGTAGGTCTAAAAGAGGGAGATCAACTAGAGGTCAAAAGATTAGAAGAAAATTCCATAAATGCATGGAATTTTTTCTTGCTGAAGGGTGGTCATGTTCTTATGATGATGAGAGAATAGATGACATTGAGGTTCCCTTGAGGTACATCCATCTATGGAAACAATGGGTACCCAAGGAACTTCCTCCAATAAACACTATTTTTTGTGTCAAAAAGAGGATATATTGCATAACACCATCATCATTACATGGTTTGGTCCTATTTTGCATGGACAACATAATTGTGTGTTACAAAAAATTTATTGAATTGGAGTATGTCAGACTCTGTTACAGTTACAAAGATTGGATGCAGTTGCATAAATATACACAAAGTATGCATAGGTATGCATTGTCAGAAAATCATATATAGCTAAACGATAAGGATCAAAATAAAGGAGTGGCTATGTACATTGATGAAAGGAAAAAAGCATTAGGGAATATTGCAGGGTTTATAAATAGTACATGACTTGGGTCAACAAATAAGCAACCCAATTGCATATTCGAGGTACGCGAGGGAAACCGTGTATTCGTATGTACGATAAAATCAATAACTGCAGGGGAAGAGTTGCTAATTGATTATAATTTGAATCACATATATACAAACATAGTTACTATGGGGGTTGTATGTACTATATACCATTTTATCCAACCTCCAATTAATGACTCCAATGTACCATTTTATTATTATGTTTTTTTTTGTAAGTCTATTGGTTTCATTTTGGTCATGTTTTTTTATATTTAATTTTTGTCATAGCAAGAACTTGATCATAGGGGGAAGGCTCCGACCTAGAGAATAGATCATGATACATCTTCAGATGCTTCTTCCTGATAGGTTTACCTCATTGTAATTGTACAAATTAGATATGAGAATTTTTTATTATTATTATGTTTTTTTCATAAGTTTATTGGGTTAATTTCAATAATGTTTTTAATATTCTTGTCACAGTTAGATGATTGGGGAAAGCCACTAGCAGTAGAGGAGAGCATCCATAGGGAGGTGTAGTCACTATTATGCGATGATGACATCGCATAGTCCACAAACCCTCTAGATATGATAAGGAAGACCCAAAAAAAATGCAATGAAGAAATCATTCAGTTGTTATTCATAGTGCCTCAAACAGATGAGATAAGATAAATGGCTACAATATTGACTGAGAGAGCATGGAACTTGCAAGTAATTTGTTAAGAGAAATGGCTATAATATTGACTGAGAGAGCATGGAACTTGTAAGTAATTTGTCATGAGATCTTTAATTATAACATAATTTCAGTCATGGTTTTATATTTTTTACTCATTTATGTCATGAACTAAAATATGTGTCATTTTTATAGGATTTTTTGCATCCTCATGATGTTGTTGGCCATGATCAGGGTACTGCAAGTGCTACCTAGGGATTACGAGGTTGGTACAAGTGTCGATCCTGATCTTCCTTCGCATACATCATATCATCCAACCCCATCATCCATGCCTATATTTTTTACTGAAATGTCGGCAACACATAGCATGCACGCATCGATTAGTGCACCCTTTGGCAACAAACACATGCCAAAACATGTATCAGGACATGTGTACCTAGGAATGCAAAGGCCCCTAGTATTGGTGATGTTTTAGCAACATTTCTTGAATATTCCCATATTACTAGTATGGGAACATTTCCAGTCACATTTGTGGTGACCAAGGATTTCATTCCCATAAAGATAGAGAAGGTCCTAGGTACTTTAAAATGTTTTAATTATTAATATATATAATCCAATTGAAATTTACTTATTGATCACTCTTTTTAGACTAATGATGTTTCTTATAAACATATAAATGATATTATATTGGAGATCTTCAGGCCCACCATACATACACGGTGGAATGCCCAAAATCAAGATTTAAAAGATGAGCTCATTAACCATTTAGTTGTGTTGTTCGGTAATAACACATTCAACCAAACCAATGTCCTTAAGAAAGCTAGTACCTATCTAAAGTATGCAAGGGACCAATATAGGTCACATTTAGAGAAGAAAAAAAAGTCGATAACCCCCCCATGATTCTAGAGAGTGAGTGGAAGGACCTCGTGTTAGATGGAAAGGAGAAGGCTGAAAAGAAAAAAGGAAAGACACCATCAAGCCAAGGAAGGTATGTGATACTATCAACAATGTAATTATATACTGATTACTCTTTCTTTTTACATAATCTAATGTATTTCAAACTTTTCATAGGCTTCTTGACAAATCGAAGGCAACAAAGGAAAGACTAGAAAAACAAGGGAAACACATACTTGGCTCTGGTGGTTATATGAAATTAGCCACATGTATTGTAAGTATCAATAAATGAAGTATTGCATCCAAATAATAAATTGCAAATAATTTTGGTTTTATCACACCATAGAAGCAAAATTCATGATCTTATTCAAAAATTTAGGGCTCTAATTTCAACAGAGTGCATACAGAAGAGGACTTGAAGATTTCCTTCTAGCAAGGCTATGGAGCTATGGAGCTATGGATAAATTCCTAAGACTCTTGACTAGGCAAACACAAGCTTTGAATGCATCTGACACACAAGTAAATAAACTCAATGAAGTTTATTTAAAATTGAATACTTGTGCAATATATCCAATATTAATTTCCACCATAAAGTATTTATGTCCCTATTTGTTTTAAATTGGAAAGCAATGATAATACCACACATGCCATTAGAATGCATCTTGGTGAGGGTGGAGCACAACCTACAAATGAGGGTCATGGTGTGCATCCCGGTACTGGATGTATTCATGTGCTATACAAAATGCAATATGAATAAATACAACTAAAAATATTTAATTTCAATTGGTGTATTAATTAATGTAACCTTTCACGTTTCAACTTTAGAGCATGTAGAGCATGATCAACATGTTGACCATGATCAGGCTAGACAAGATCAGGACTATGATGTGGCCCCATCAGGTAAATAGGACCACTCTAATGCTCTTTTAAACATATTTAATTGTAATTGGTGTATTAATTAATGTAACCTTTCGTGTTTCAACTCCAGAGGATTTAGAGGGTGTCCAACATGTTGAGCATGAGGCTATAAGACAAGATCAGGAATATGATGTGGCCCCATCAGGTAAAGAGCACCACTCTAATGTTCTTTTAATTAATGAAATACTTGTAACAATAATAATAAAACATATCAATTTAACATTTCTGTGTTATTGCAATAGACCCCCCTTGCAGTGGCCTCCACGTTGTGAGTACACAACTAGGCATACATTAAGATCATGAGCAAAGGGAAAAAAAAATGAAGGGGGGACAAATGATTTAGAAAACAATACTCCACTTCTTTTTTTAGCTATGAAAAAGAAACAAAAAAAGTGATTGTAATCATATTATGACAACCATATTTTTGATAATATGTCAATGAATGTTAAAAACTGATATTTTTGACAACCATATTTTTTATAATATGTAAAAACTGAAAGAATGAATTTTATATGTTAATGAATGAATGTAAATATCTTAATGAATGAATGTTATATGTTAATGAATGAATTTTATATGTTAATGGATGAACGAATGAATGTTATATGTTATTAATGGATGAATGAATGATTAATGTTATATGATTGAGTATGGGGAATTGAGAGTGATGTGAGGGGGAGGGAAATGAGCTTCCACCCTCACGTGGTTGGCCCTATTAAGTAGAGAATATTAAACTATTCTTGAAACAAAGAGAAGCTCAATAAGGTAATACACTTTTCAATATTTCATTATGCTACACTTTTAAGCTTATGCAATTTTCATTAGTTCTCTTTGCTTCAATATGGTACCCTTTGTACTTATTTTATTTTTAACACATCTCATATTATACTAATGGTGCTAGGTTGTGTAGTCACTATATTATGTTAGAGAATAAGAGTAAGTCAATATAATTATGTTAATGATTGACATTGGTAGTATTTTGGTGATTGAGGGATCAAATCCATTCTCATGAGATTTGCATTCTACCAATTATGACAAGATTATAGTGAAATGGCATAACCATACATGACTTCCCATGTTGATGCTACATATGACTTCAAATATGGTGCTCGTTCAATTTAGGTATCATAAAATAGGTCCATTTTCCAAGTAATTTGTACTTGTCATGTGAAATGGCTTTTAATTTCAAATTTAAACTTCATGATTTGTTCAACTATACTATTGGCATGTTATGACAACATACTCATCATATTATATGGCTTTTGATTTGAAATAGGTAGGGAGGTGGTAGATCTTTGGAAAGAGAAACAATAGGAAGAGTAGTTGTTGGAGCTATAGCAAAAAAATTCTTCAGCTAAAAGTTGGGACTAAGGTATGAGCATCATAATTTGCACCAATCCCCACTGCTAAGCACAAAACTAGCAAGAAACACCAATCTCTTCTCTTAGGAAGCACCAACCTCCAAATGAACTTCTTCAATGAATGATGATCAATTGATTTTCCTTCATAAAGATCTTCTTGTAGATAATACATTGTTCACAAATTTGATCCAATCATCTACATATATTTTCCTTCTCAAATATGCATATATTCCTTTTCAAAATTGCACATACTCCACTTTCAAATTTGCATAAAATCCCCTTTCAAATATGATTATAACATATTCATATATCTTCTCTTTATTGGACTTGCTATAGTTTCCATGTGTGGGTTTTCAACACTATGCCCATATGCTTTGGGACTTGCATTATTGCAGGTCATGTGAGAGATATCCAACAATTTCTATGGTATTTTTTCCCCAAGTCTTCATTCCTAGGTCTTCTACCATTGTTCTTATAAGGTATTTACTCACAATATGCATCCAAGACCCATTCTTTACACATTTCAAATTGAAGAGATATAATTACCAGAGATTGCATCGGTTTTGACCTTTTGGTACCTTAAAATCCCTCTAAGAAAAATTATTTGATAAATAATCCATATCGGCATGAGTGGGTGCATGTCTCTCCAATCCATAAGCTACTATATTCCAATGCGGGTGGTTTGGGAATATCTGTGAGAGGTCAAGACTATAACACCAATCAAATTTCATAGGAGGATACATATTGGGAAGATACAACCCACAGTCTTGCCAATGAAGAAGCTCCCTAGCAAGAAAAATACTCTTGGAATGAGATCCATAAGTTAGTCTGATCATACATGTCTCACCAATGAAATACCATCGGCGAGATACCCATCCTATCTCACTGACAAAGCACATAGAAATTTCCTTGGTGAGAAAAATACTCTCGGAATGAGTTTGAAATGTCTTCCCATCACGCCGATGGAAGCTCAATTAGAAAGAGTCTTGGCGACACACTCGAGATCAAAGGAATGAACATCAGGGAAACTTATAGCATCAGGGAAACTGGAAGATGTTTGAACGAATAATTTTTTTTTAAAACTAGAGGGTTTCATTGCAATTTTGCTAAACATAGCCTAACGAACCACAAAAGTTTGCAAGGAGGTTGTTGTACATGTGACATAGTTTTTGTCATAATGGAAATGATAGTTTTCTCCACCTCGTTCGACAATGGATGAGCGTTTGGTGTTTTTTCAATGATTTCAACTAGGCATTCTACAATGTTTTTTGATTTTTTGCATCAATAGATGGATGAAGTTACATTGATGTTGTGACAAACACCGCCAACATTTTATGTGGCTCTAACTGATGATGCTGGGTCATGGTTTCAATGTATAAAAATTAGTCCTTAAAGTGATGAAATTTAAATCAATGTTGCATTGGTAAGTCGACAATATTTTGTCGATATGTCACCAAACATTCATCAGAATTTGTAGTCAAATATAGTAGTGGTAGCTGAGAGATTTGGTACTCCTCTTGTGTGAAGCTTCATTATGAGATTCAATGATGGAATTTGATTTAGGATCATCAGAGCAAAGGAATTTGACAATGGCATCATCATTTGGAAAGATAGGTATGTCCAACAGCTCAGTTTGGTCCCAGTCAATTAGTTCGGGGTGTATCAATCGTAAAGAATCGTTAGATTGGTTAAGATAAAAAGGGGTGAGAATCATGATGGCAACACTGTCAAATTTTTTGATAGCAATGTCGAGGTCTATGATATTACTCTCCTTCAAAGGATCTATCTTGCTTGAAGTTTGATCGTCTTCATTAGAGTCATCAATATGTTGTGATCCAATTTCAAGTGGTCTAGACCCTGAGCTTTGTCTCTATGTACATGTTGGTGGATACCTTTGTATCACATCAATTTCCTTGTCTTTACAAGTTTCTTCAAAGAGCGAGTCCCATTCATATTCATTGGAATCTGTTTCAAAACTATTTGGTAATTGAAGGATTTGCTCAAAAATCTGCTGCTTAGTTTCTTCCTTTGACTCTTCTTTGTATCTTAGTCCTATTTTGTCCTTGGAATTCATTGAGATGGGTTGAATTGGTTCAATAATTCCTTCTTTTCTTTTTTTGATAGGACCTATTCCATCATATCCCATCTTCTCTAGGATTATAAACCCTTTACCATATGGCTCTATGAACACATTGGAAGTTGATGCTTGTAATGCTTCTTCATCTTTGTACAACCAATTTAAATCATCCTTATCTTCAAATTCATCCACTAGGGTTCCTGCTTTTATAAACTTACCATCAATGAGTGTTGCTGGTTGTGAGGATTGTTGTCTTGATGTTGATGGTTTTCCATATGATTTAGGAGAAGACAACAGCTGTGAAAGACATAACAATTGCTCAAAAGAATATTCCCTCATGCCTTTGTCTTTCAGTTGCACCTTTTTCTCAAATAGTTTTGACAAAGAATTTAGTTGACTTTCATTATTTGAGGAAGTGGAATCACCAATGCCTTTATCCTTTAACTAAACCTTTTTCTTAGGCTGATTTGACCTTCATTGTTGTTTGATGAGCTAGGAGTGACAACTTCTCTGTTATGTGGCACAACAATATCTTGGACTATTTTGAGTGTGTTACAATATTGAGGATTGTTGGAATCAACTAAAATGGTGATCTCTTTCTCATTGAAAGGGAAATTCAAACATTGATGATACATTGACGGCACTGCTTGCAGCTCATGGATCCCAGGTCAACCCAAGAGTATGTTATATGTCAAATCTTTGTCCAGAACTTTTCAAACTATATCTTTTTGGATTGGTACCACTTGGATTGGTAAGACAATTAGTCCTTGTGAGGATCTTTCTTCATTATCATATTCTTTGATAGTGATCTTTCTTCTAGCATCAATTGCATTTTCTAAAATTCCTAGTGCATGAACAAGCTTGAAACTACAAATATTTAGACTAGAGCTCCTCCATCTATTAGAACATGTTGGACCCAATGTTTATGAATGATAACCTCAATATGAAGGGCTACCTTGTGTGGATGTGCAAGGGATGCATCATCTTTTTCAGAAAATGATAAGCAATGAGGTGCAGTCAAGTGTCCCACCATAGCTTGGAATTGGAAAACTTCCAAATTATTTGGCACTATGGTGGCTACTAGAGCTTGTTCCAGAATATCTTTGTGGGATGGAGAAATTTTGAGAAGTTCCAATATTGATATCTGAGTTGGAATTTTCTGCAATTGGTCGACTATGTTGTATTGGTGTGAAGGGGCAACATATGTTTTCGATGTAGAAGAGGCAGCAGGTGTTTTAGATGCAACTCTTTTCAATATTAATTTGGCTTTCCCTCTTGTAGCTGCATTGACTAGATGGTCGTCTTTTTTTCTATGATTTTAATGACATTGATCTACTTATCAGTGGCAGCAATGTTTGTGATCAAATTTATTGGTATGATGTCATTGATTAGATTTCATTTGATGTCGATGTCACTTCTCTTATCTTCAACTATAGAAATATGAAGAATAGTGGTGTCATAAACATAGTTCACTTTTTTACCTTTGTTTTTGGTAGAAGAAGGTTCTCCTAAAGGGTTCTTAAATACTCCATGATCATTATTCGTTTGAGGTCCTTCTACCAATAATTATTTTCTATCAATTAAATCTTGTACCAAATGTTTTAGTTGCATGCAATCATTTGTTTTATAGTCCTTGTTTCTGTGAAATTCACAATAATGTGTATCATTCCGCCATGAAGGTTTAACTCTTGGTTCCCAATCTCGTGCCTCTAGTAATGTTATAAGCTTAGCTGCAAGAAGCTCTTTTAATGTTGATTCGAGTGACTGTCCCAAAGGTGTAAATATTATTTGATTTGATGATGTTTCATATGGTGGTGGTTAGATTCAGTATTGTTCTAATTGTTGTTTTGATTGGTGTTTTGGTTGGTATTTTGATTGGTCTTGGGAGTAATTCCTGATAGATTAAAGATTGTCTTTGCATTTTGTGTATTAGTTGCACCATCATTGTTAACAAAATTTTTGTTTCTTTGCCAAAATTTTGGTTTATAATTGTTGTTATAATGATTAGAAGAGTTTGCTGAGTTGTTTCCTTCATTGTAGATTTTTAAGACTCCTCTTTTGACCAAAGCTTCTTTAATTTTGAGTCCATTTTCAATCATCTTCTCAAAGGTGGGTGGAAATTACAATTCAAGTATATAGCTCATCTCATCATTTAGATTATCAATGAACATTTCCATATTTTCCTTTTTAGGTATGAGACAAGCATATCTTCCAAACATTATTTGCCGTCTTTGTAAAAATATGAGGAATGATTCACCCTTTTTCTATTTTGTGTTGCAAAGGTCTTTCAAAGTTATCTCATGTTGGATGTTGTAGGAGTATTGGGTGATGAATTTATTGACCATCTCTTCAAATGATTTGATACCTCGTGGAAGTTTTGAGAACCATTCCATACATTTTCCATCCAAATTTCATGGAAAAAATCTCATCAAATAAGTCTCTTCATGTCTAAATTCCAAGCTCATGATTCGAAATTCCCTTACATGATCTATAGGATTAGTTTTACCATTGTATTTATCATATTTTGGAAATTTGCAATGCTTGGGAAAGGGTATCATGTTCACAGTTTGGTCAAAAAGATATGGGAAAATTTCTTGCAGCAGATATCTTTTTGTGGTTCCTCTTTGCACATCAAGAAGTTGTTGCAGATTTTTCATTTGATTAGTTAAGGAATCCATTAGATCTGTGTTTGGTGGATCAATTTCTATTCTTTTAGGAGGTTCTTTCAATTGAGTAACATGAAATTTATTAGTAGTTTCAAACCTTGGTTTTCTAGCATCAAAAAGTATTTATTTCCATCTTTCTAAAAAATCTTTTCTATGAATTTGTGAAATTTGGGGTCTTGTTGAGTTGTTTGAATGTCCTTAGTGATTTCATCATTTTTCAGGTTGGTGGAATCTATGGAATGGGTTTTCTTGTCCTTCAACCATGGTGTTTTGGATTTCAATTTATTTTTCCTTGAGCTTTTGCTTTTGGGATCTTGTTAAAACGGGCATACAAGTGTTAAAGCTTCACTAAACTTTGATCTTTATTGGAGAGTTCCAAATAGGATGAAAAATCCTATTGATAAGACTAAGTTAAATATGATTGTACATGGTTGTTTTGTGATCAAGGATGATAGATCATAATCATGAAACTTAGCTTAACAATCAGAAATGTGATTGATGATTAGGAACTTTAAGGTGTTAGATCTTAGTTTAGTTAATGGAATTTCACTTACAAAGTCCAAATTCTTCAAGTTTAAAACACTGTTGTGATTGAGGAATGGTCCTGCTCTGAAAAGGATCCCCAAATGTGCTTTCAATTGTCAGATAGATGGTGAATTTAGCTCTTTGGTTTGATATTAATTGGATGCACTAAAATAGGGTACAAATGCGCTAAAAGATGGAATGGATGCACTAAAACAAAGCCTGGATGTGCTATAATGTCCCCTAGATGCACCAAAAAATGGACTCAATGTGTTGAAAGTGGATCAAATGTGCCATAGAATGCACCAAATGAGCTAAAAGATGAGTTATATGCACCAAAAAAATACCTATATAAGCTAGAAAATGGATCAAATGCACTAAAACAAGCCAGTGGTGTGCTAGACTGCTCCTAAAATATGAGCCATAAAAGGACCTAGATGCAATAGAAAATTGGTCAAATATGTTGGAAAATGACTTAGATGCACCAGAGCATGAGATCAATGTGTTGAAGCAGGGAATGTTTGTGCTAAACTAGAAGTGTTTCACTATTTTGAAAGTCTCTCTGGTTATTTTATTTTGAATCAATGAATTTGAACATTTTCAAGGGATAATCTTCTAAACAATGATTTTTGTCTACTCTTTCATGTTTGTGAATTATGTGAATTAAATGTTCTTAAATGGATAACTTCTTGAATAATGATTTCAAACACAAGTTGTAAAATAATTGTTTCAAACCTAGGAACTAAAAATTAAGTGTATGTTCAAGAATCTGGTTCGATTCCTTTGATTTCTGCAAGTATAGAACAAGATCAAATAGATCAGAAAGTCCTAATGTTAAGGGTAATTAATAATATCACAACCCACATCTTAGAACTATGTCAGCTCACACAGTTGTGTCACCCCTAGAGGGCACCCATGTTTTTGTATTTCTCGGCTCTTAACCAAATTTGAATCCTCCACTTTTGGCTAGTAATCCTTGATAGTTATATGGTGAGTATCTTGGGGGTAGATTCTTCCCTACCCTCGCACTGTGAATATTAATTTTTTTTGGAGACTAAATCGGCTAGCTTCTACATTTAAAGTTCATAGTAAGGGTATCCATTTGGTGTGACAAATGATAAACTCCCTCAGGAGACCTTCCAACCTTTAGAACAAAGGATTTTGGGATGGTTATCTTGCACACTACCATTGATTGTGAGTTTCCTTAGATTCACTTTTAATTATAGTGGGTTGGAAAACTTGGCTTTAGTTATTCCCACTTAGGTTGCTCCCATAGGGTGAGTATTTTTTCCCACTACAGTAGGCCTTCTAAAGGTGCTATCAAAGCATGCAAGAGTGATTCTAGCATTCTAGTCACCCAGTGAAGGGGAGAGCATAGGCCTATCTCTTTACAAGCACAATAGACATGGTGTTCATTAACCTCTTAATTAAACTAGATGCCTAATTTAATAAAAAGAAAGAAAAAATAACTCTAGCCCCTGCAAACACCATTAGTAGTTTCAGATAATTGTCTTTGACAAATGTATTAAGCAATTGCAACACATTAAATGTAGATCAACTCTCAAAATTTTGAATTTCTACAAAGAAAACCAAATGTGCTAAAATAGTAACCATATGCACTAGAAGATCAATTAGATGCACTAAAAGAACTACTAAATGTGCTAGAAAAACTGCCTAATGCACTAAAATAACTACTAAATGCGCTAAAATAACTACTAAATGCACTAAAAGATGAGTTGTATGCATGGTAACAGGGATTGGATGTGCTAAAAGATGTTTCGTATGCATTGAAAAAAACCATAGGTGTGCTATATAGTAGTTCACGTCCAAATTTGTAAAAAAAATTCTAAAAAATGTTAATAAAATAGGGGCAAGCCCCACGGTGGGCACCAATTTATGTGAGTAAAATATGGGAATGAGTAATAAAACCACACAATCAATGAAACATTATATTAGAGAATTGAAATAGCAAATCTAATCGAATTGAAACAAATAAATTCTCTAAAGTCATCCCATTGTTCTCTATCTCTAGGGATTTTTGAAATCATTGTGGTTCTCAGATTGTTTGTATGCACAATACTTGTCAAATGACAACCTAAAGAATGAGATGCTAGAAAATACAAGAAACCTTTCTACATGATTGATAAACTATATGATTGGAAAGTGATATGATAATGATGCTAATGTTGTTCTGTGTATGAAAATGAAGGTTATACTATGATAGTGACACAATGAAACTATAGAAACTAAGATGTAGCTAACAACTAAGCCATGATTATGCTAAATGATTCTAAATGCTAAAAATGCTAAATGCTCAAGTGCTAAATTCTCACAAATGCTCTAGTAAAATTTTTTGTAGAGTAAGATTGCTCAAGAGTGGGGGTCTTTTTGTTGTATAATGAGGTTACATTTATAGATTTTCCAAAGCATATTTTGATGTGGCAGTAACCAATAGTCAGGATTTTAGTTGGAGAGATCGAGGATGGAGTATGAAGAAGTTAGAGAGAATCAAGGAGAGTGTTCCCTTTAATAAAACAATTTATGAATTGTTTAGAAGAATAAATGGAAGAAAAGAGCCAAGTGTCCCAAAGTTGTTTGGAAATTTGCTGAGGATAATTCTAAATTAAATATTTGACATATTCAATTTGTTGAGACACATGATGAGGTGGAAGGAGGAAAAAGTTGTAGACATGTGACTAAATTTAAATTTTAGAATTTAAATTTTATAAGAGGAAATATAATTAAATAAAACAAACTATTCAAATTTGTTTAATCAATTAAGACTAGAAGAATGTGATTTAAGATAGAAGAATTAGAAAATGAACTATATAAATAAATTTAGAATTTATTTATAAGTAGACGAAATGAAGATCAATTAATTAAATAACTTGTATTTAATTAATTAATTATCCACACCAATTTTAGGTGTATGCAGTCCTAATGTCATACTTCACACTATTAATTAAATAATTTTTAATTATTTAATCAATTCATGTCCTATATTCCTCCATGATTGTTTAGAAAAATAAATTATATTTGTTTATTTAAATATGTCACTAACTAATCTTTACTCCTATAATTAAATAAATTTCTAATTTATTTAATTTCTCATTTTCATTTTCGGCTACATATTAAATAATTACCATTAATTATTTAATTTGTTCATTATCCTTTACTCCTTCAATTAAATAAAATTATTCATTTAACCCACTTTTCATCCCACAAATAAATAACTAAAATAATTACTTTTGTCTTATTCCTTATTTTTGAATTAAATCATTATTTAATTTGAAAAATCAACTTCTCTCTATAAATCAAGTAATTTCTATTATTATTTGATTTTCCAACCACCTCTTTTTCTATCTCATTTATTCTCCACCATTGGTTTAATTGTCTCCAATTAAATATCAGCCCTTCATTTCAAAGATTGCCCTAATTTTGACCTAATATTTTCCTAACCCTAATGCTTCTCATCACATTGAATTTTGGCCTTTGATCTTATGGCTTTATCAACTTCTAATCTTGGCCATCCATTCTCAATGTGACATTCTTTAAAAAGGATCTCTCTCTAGTCATTTTCATTCACTCACACATTGAGTCATTTTCAACAACTTAGACACACAACATGCTTGAGGACTTTGAGTACTTGAGCATACAATTCTTCAATATTTTTCTAGTCTTAGGCATAGGCTATAGTTACACTTCATATTTGAGGGTAATTATACTATTTACAACAAGATGGAGAAATGAAATAGAGGTTAATCAATGAAGGCTTGAAGACTAGGTGACATTATTTCCTATTTTTTTATGCTTCTTACTTCTTTGTTATCTATTGTTGATTAGGGTTTAGTTTGTTATACTATTTGCAATTAACTTGGAAATTTTACCCTAGTTACAATTTTGTTTGTAGATTTGAGTTGAATATCACTTGAAGTTAAAAATATCTCTGCAAAATACCTCTAGGAGGAATAAGATGCCCTTACTTTCTTCTTAGTCCTGATCTAAATTTATGCAATTTCAAAATGTGATCTTGAGCTCCAAGGTCTGCACTTCCTTCTCAGATCTCAAGTCCTAAAACTTCCAGATTTGGCCTGTAGGTGACTTTTTTCGTGAAGATGACAACTTTGCAATGCAAATTCACAACTTTACAACTTTTCACTTCAAATGATATTCAACTCAAATCTATAAACAAAAACATACAAGAGAAGAAAAAACTATTTATTTGTTAGTAAATGGGGGTTTTCCTTGGTCAAACCCCTTGTTTAGTGATTAAACCTTGATGAAAATGCATAAATTTGAAAACAAAAATGCATGTGAGCCCTAATATTTAGTGTGTTTAAGATTATGCAAGCTAGAACATGGAGAAACACTATTCAAATGTGTTATAATAGAATCCCTAATATGCAAATAAAAATGACCTACAAAGGAGATCTCAAATCACCCTAATAAGCCATAAGCATGAAATATACCTTCCTTACATAGAAAGTAGAACAACAATGGAAGATAGAATAACTCAAGAAACAAGTCCTTAGGCTTGGAAGTATGGCTAGTTGCATCTCCCAACATATAATCTCTCATGATCCTCCATAGGCATCCATCATTAGTCTTTGGCAATGCTAGATCTTGACTTGAAAATAGACTTGAAAAACGTACAAAAACAATAGAAGGCTACTCCAAGACTTCAATTCCTTTCTGTTGAAACTCTCCTTCTTCTTACTTACTCATTTAGGAAAAAATGGGTGGGAATCCTAATTTTATAGGCATTCCTCTCTAATAACCTAATTATTAGATCCCAAAGGTTGACAAAATGCCAAATTAAATCAAATATTTTTGTTTCCTGCTCTTAATCCCCAAAAATAAAGCCCTCAAGACTAAGATTCCCTAGGTGGCATCTTGGTCCCACTAGGGGGGACTAAGAAGCCACCAAGGGCATCTTGGTCCCATAAGGATTATTTTTTCATTTTAAAAGGTGGGTTGCAAAGATTAAAGGTGTTTTGTGGATTTGGTCAAGTTTACAATTGAAATATACCTCAAGATGCACAAAAAGAGGTCTTAGGGGCCCATAATAAGTGTCCTAAAGGGAATTTAATGCAAGGAATGATAAAATAGGGCCAAATTAAGTGTGAAAATGTAGAGGTGTGCAATTTTATACACTACATGGACACCAGTGCACTAGTGAGATGCTAGCGTGCTGCACTGTCATCTCTATTTTGTGTTATTGTCCTCTGACAAAGAGCTATTTGAGGTATAGTCTGAAATCCAAAAAACCTCTCTTAACCCCTTGATTCTTTTGGCTTATTAGAAAGAAAATAGTACTGAGAGTTCTCTTATTTCTCTACCTTAAATGCCATACAACCTTCGTAAACCATCCATCTAGCTTGAGGTAGATTAGGGAAGCTGATCATTCTAGACCCTTCTATGACCCAAGGTCCTGAGCATTTGATCCCCATCCTCTACAAGAATAAAGGGATGGGTTTTGGCTTGCATACATCTTTCTCATTAGTTTTTTTCCCCCACATTCACATATGTTGCAACCCCCAAAGATTGGGGATCTGACGTGGTCCTTTTTCCTTTATCTTGGTTGTATGATAGGATTGGGTCGAGTAGTGGATCTTTTCCTCTCTATTGAACACATCTTGTATTAAATTCTTCTACTCCATAATGAATAAGACATCCCATAGGGATACATTGGTGGGATCCTTTTTCATTTGCTCCATCACATTAAACATTCTAATTGGTCGAACCTTAGGTTTGAATAGGGGTGTATCTCTTACTTTAGGAAAGGGATGGTCTACCATAGGTGGACCAGAGACCTTATCTGCAACTTTTGGTTGTAATTATGGTACTTGTGGCTGAGGCCGTTGTGGTTGCCGAACTGGTGGTACTGATGGTATGTGTGAACCATGATTCCTAACTTGCAAAAACACAAGAAACAATCAATATGTTAGATCAAATGGATGGTTGGTGCAGGAGCACCTAGGCTGACCTCCATTTTTGGTTGGCATAACTTTGGCTTGTACTGACCTTAGCCAAGTCAAGGATTTTGCTGTGAGTCTGATTTGGACCTTAGAAGGTCTTGCATTTGTGTGTGAAGAGTTAATCTCTAGGACTAAAATCTTCATTAGGCTTTTATTAGTGTTAAATTTTTCTTTATTAATCTTAGGATAGTCTAGGTTAGAATACATTACATTAAGTGTGTCATAACCACATCTAATTTATTAGAAGATGCCAAGGAATGGTTAAGGGAGATGTTGATTACTTGAGATCAAGGTGTTAGAGGTCCTATGTTGGAGGATCATGACGCAATCATGGCATAATGGAAGTGGCAGAGTTGTTGTAAAACTGCATGGTAATGTTTTGTTAGGTTGCATGCAGCTAGAATGGAGTGGAATCCCTTGAAATCAGGGATATGGAGCGAACAATCTCCCTTGAAACTTGGAAAGGGCATCCCAAATAGTGTGATGGATCGTAGAAAGAAGTAGTTGTATTTTTGTAATCATGTTTTGGTGTGAATGAACAGAAATTAATCTGCATTTTCTGTATCTACCTGCGCATTTTGGAAAATAGTGAACTTGATGGCATTGTGAATGTTGATATAACACTGTTCTCATGTTTATTAGATAGCACAGAGCAAGTTCTATCTGTTATTCGAGTTGTTTAGTGTGGATTTACTGTTTCAAGTTCATAGTTTAGAGTTATATAGTGTCTTTCATAAATCCCCATGTGTTTTGCAACAAAGCTATTATTGGGGTCGAATACTCAAAATTTGCACTATGTGCATGTTATTAGAATAGATTAAAGTCACCTTTCATTGTTCATTCAAGTTCCATAGAGTAGAGTTAGTGATTTGTGTTCTTAGACTAGAATTTAGTAGAGTTTCCTTTGTTGTTTCTGAGTAGTTAGATTCAAATGACTCTCCCATAAACATTGACCCCGGGGTTCCCCTGAGATTAGTCGAATATGGGAGAGGAGCCAACCTATTGTACATATTTAGAAATAGGAATGGCAAGGAGTCAAGCAGTGAGTTTTAATCCCAAACCCTAGGCGAGCTAGGACTGCCCGGTTAGGGAATTGGGAGTGAGAATCAAAGAACCAAGGCAGGGGAAGGTACATTTGTACAGAAAAAGTACACTTCTAGGTGGAATGTGATTAGACACAAGGACACCTGAGAGATGGAAGCTTGAACAATTCTCTTGAGTGAGAAACAAGCAAGTGATCAGCAAAACCCTAGGAATTAGGGCAATTAGGCCTCCACTCCAAGAACTCAGGAACCAGCTATACGGAATAGGCAGAGGTCTAGAATAAAATTCAAGATTTAAAACCCTGAAAAGGGTGTCTGAAAGTGTGTTTTTCTTTCTAGGTTGTGTGGAGAATATAAGCAGGAAAAGCCAATTAGGGACTGGTAAGGGTTACAAGGATTAGCCCCTCAAAAAGTCAAATTCATGAAATCGGGTAGGTTGAGGAGTGGACACCAAGGAAAATGGATCAGTTGGGTTGCAAGAAGCATGGAGACAGCATCTTCAAATCCCCTGCAAGCAGTTCAAGCAACATGGTGAAATTGGCATCTAGACTCTTCTAGTTGTAGGGTGAAAGATTGAAATTTCAAGTGGTAGTTGTGAAGGAGACAACATTATTAAAGAGTGTTGAAGCCTCTAAGGTAAGCACAAGGATAGTAACTCTTGTGACAGAATTAAAGGAGGGCTTAGTTAATGATCTAAGTCAGTTTGGAACCTTGTAGCCATCAGGTTCATGAGTGAAGACAGAGAGAAAGGTCTTCTAGTTGGAGTGCAAGCACACCTTGGAGGTTTTCTTACACCATATTGGTATTAAAGCATTGAGTTAGATTCAAGGCTTGTGATTAATGAGCCAATCCACTAAGTCAGTAGGAGAGAATACACCAAAGGAAGGAACCATGGTGACAAATACAGAGTTAGCAAAGAAGGTAGAAGAGCAAGATGAAGATAACCAGTTGCTCAGAGAGAGGATATCTCAGATGGAGAGACTCTTGGATGAAGTCCAAGAAACAACAGATAATGTGAAGGACAAGATTAAGAAGAAGGAAGAACAAGAAGCCAAGGAAAAAGAAGTGGAATTGGAGGAGGAAGCTCCAAAACCTGATCCTGTTCTTGTGGAGGAACCATTCTTGAAGGCATTGCAGGCCTTGAGTGGTAAAGCATTGGACGGTGTGCCACTTTTCAGTGGACAAATGGACCCTGATTCAGTTGTTGATTGGATTGAGAGCATTAAGAATCACTTCGAGTGTGATGGCATAATAGAGGCCCAAAAGGTAAAGGTGGCCAAGTCAAGGTTGAGAGGAGCAGCTCTCACATGGTGGAAGTTTGTGCAATCTGAAAGAGAGAAAGAAGGCAAAGGTCCCATAGTTTCATGGAGAGGAATGGTGACTAAGATAAGGCAGACCTATCTCCCTGATGATTATGAAGTCCAGTTGCACAGGAGAAGACACAATCTGAGGCAAAAAGACATGGATGTTCAAACATATACAGAGGAGTTTCAAAAATTGTGCCTTAGATCAAAGGTGGTTGAAGATGAAAGCATAAAGTTAGCAAGGTATCTAAATGGACTCAAATGGTCTATTCAAGAAGACATGAGCTTAGTAAACTTCAAAACAGTCTGCCAATGCTATCAAATGGCTTTTAAAATAGAGGAGAAAGGCAAAAAGAAACAGGAACAAAATCCCAAAAGCAGAGGTAAAGGGAAAGACAACAGAGGACAAAGAGGAATCTATAGTGGAAGGAGCTCATAATCAAGAGCCCAAGGAGAACTCAGATTTTTTGAACAGCAAGAAGGAAGCTCCAGTAGAGGTGGTAGAGGAAGAGGTTTCAGCTCTAGAGGAAGAAGTGGTGGACAAGGAAGAGGCAGTTACTTCACCAACATGAAATGCTATCATTGCAACCAATTGGGACACCCCGCCTATAGATGTCCTGAGAAAGGTAACACTTCTCATGGAGGAGATAAGAGAACCAATCTGATTCAAGATGAGACAGCTGCAGCAAATAAACAATCAGAAAACCCTTGAACTCAGAGGAAGGTGAGAATCTCATGATGAGAAGAACTTTGATCAAAGAACCAGTCAAAGAAGAGCCAAGCCAAAGAAGGTCCTTGTTTAGGATAAAGTGCAAGATGGTGAGGAAAGTGTGCAAGGTGATCATAGACTCAGGTTCTACTGACAATATTGTGTTAGAGGAGGCAGCCAGCAAACTGAAATTGACAAGGATACCTCACAAGAATCCTTACAAGGTCACATGGCTCAATAAGGGTCAGCATGTCTTGGTGAATGAACAAGCATGGGTGGAGTTTTCAATTGGAAAGTACAAATACAAGGTTTTGTGTGATGTATTACCTATGGATGCATGCCACTTGCTCCTAGGCAGGCCATGGAAATTTGACCGTCAAGCTGTGCATGATGGAGCTAAGAATTCATATACCTTCAAGAAGGACAATGTAACCTACAAGATTCAATCTTTGTTGGAAGATACTGAGGTGCAAGTAGTAGGTTCTAAGCTGCTTGTAACTGGTGAAAAAGAGTTATTAAAGGCCTTGGAAGAAGGAGAAGGAGTTGGCTATGCAGTAATGATCAAGCCAAGAGAAGCAAGCAAGGAGAAGGCAGCTGAAAACAAGAGTTACCCAAGGAGATACAAGACTTGTTGCAGACCTATGAAAGCATTGTAAGTAGTGGTCAACCAACAACCTTACCTCCTAAAAGAGCCATAAGTCATAGGATAGACTTGATCCCAGGAGCGACCCTTCCAAACAAAGCAACCTACAAGATGACACCTCAGCAAAATGAGGAAATAGCCAGGAAGATTCAAGAACTACTTGACCAAGGTCTTATTAGGAAAAGCATCAGTCCTTGTGCAGTACCTACTGTCTTAGCACCCAAGAAAGGAGGAGAATGGAAGCTTTGTACTGATTCTAGAGCAATCAACAAGATAACCATCAGGTATAGGTTTCCCATTCCTAGGATTGAAGATCTCATGGATTGTCTAGGTGAAGCTAGGTACTATACCAAGATAGATTTAAAGAGTGGTTACCACCAAATTAGAATACATGAGGGTGATGAGTGGAAAACATCCTTCAAAACCAATGAGGGTCTTTATGAGTGGCTAGTAATGCCATTTGGATTATCTAATGCCCCCTCCACATTAATGAGGCTCATGAATGAAATCCTCAAAGACTACATTGGCAAGTTTGTAGTAGTGTATCTTGATGATATACTAATCTATAGCAGAACAAGAGAAGAGCACCTCAAACATATTGAGTTGATTTTCAAGAAGCTACAAGAGGAGAAGCTGAAGATCAATCTGGAAAAGTGTGAGTTCGTCAAAATAGAGCTGGTGTACCTTGGTTTTGTGCTATCACATGGAAACTTGAAGATGGACAGCAGCAAGGTAGAAGCCATTCTCAATTGGCCTACTCCAAAGACAGCAACAGAGGTAAGAAGCTTCCATGGTCTTGCTCAGTATTATAGGAAATTCATCAAACAGTTTAGTGCAATTTGTGCTCCTATGTTGGATACTATTAAAGGAGGAATGAAAACCAAATTTGTGTGGAATGAGCAAGCTAACAAGAGTTTTGAGTTGTTGAAGGAAAAGATAGCTACCCAACCTGTTTTGGTGTTGCCAAGCTTTAAGAAGCTATTCACCATTGAATGTGATGCAAGCAATGTAGCAATTGGAGCTGTTCTCAGCCAAGAGGGTAGACTGGTGGCTTTTCATTCTGAGAAGCTAAGTGAAGCCAAGAAGAAGTACTCTTCTTATGACCTAGAAATGTATGCATTGATCCAAGCACTAAGGAAATGGAGGCACTACTTGCTTCCCAAGGAATTCATTGTGTACTCAGACAATCAAGCACTCAGTTTTCTGAATTCACAAGAGAAGTTGAGTCACAGGCACATGAAATGGGTGAAGTACTTGCAAGCTTACACCTTCAATATCAAACAAAAGAAAGGAGCTCTCAATAAAGTTGTTGATGCATTGAGCAGGAGAGTTCTCACAATTCAAGAAATTCAGTTGAAGAGCATGGGAATATATCATTTCAAAGATCTATATGCAGAGGATAAAGACTTTGCAAAAATTTACAAGGTATGTCTTGAGTACAAGAATCATTTCCATAGCAAATATGCTGAATACACCTTGCAAAGTGATTTATTGTTTAAAGGGAATCAACTTTGTGTTCCTAGAGGTTCTATTAGGGAGAATTTAATTCAAGAAAAGCATAATGGTGCATTGAGTGGTCATTTTGGGATCACTAAAACTCAGGAACTGGTTCAAAGGTTTTATTTTTGGCCTAAGATGAACCTAGATGTCAGGAAATATGTAGAGAGTTGTGTAGTGTGTCAAAAAGCAAAAGGCACTTCTTCAAATGCAGGCCTATACCAGCCACTGCCAATCCCTTCTAGGCCATGGGAATGCTTGAGCATGGACTTTGTAGTCGGTTTACCCAAGATAAGGCAAGGTATGGATAGTGTTTATGTTGTTGTTGATAGATTCAGCAAAATGGCTCACTTTATACCCTACAAAACAACCAATGATGCCAGCCAAATAGCCTCTCTTTTCTTCAAGGAAATAGTCAGGATTCATGGTTTACCAATCAGCATTGTATCAGACAAAGACGCCAAGCTTATGAGTCATTTTTGGAAGACTCTTTGGCAAAGAATGGGCACCAATCTATCCTTTGGATCTGCATACCATCCCCAAACTGATGGTTAGACCGAAGTGGTTAATAGGACATTTGGAAACCTTTTGACATGCTTGACCAAGGAGTATGGTCAACAATGGGATCTGATTATTAGGTAGGCTGAATATGCATATAATGATACAATGAATAGGTGAACAGGGAAGAGTCCCTTTGAAATTGTTTATGGACTGCACCCTAGAGGTGTTTATGAGTTGAGAGAGTTGAAGGATGGAGTCAAGGGAAGTGGCTATGCAAATGACTTTGCTTGTGCAATGCAGGAGATTCATGAGACAGTCAGGAAAACCTTGGCAGAAAATACCATGAAGCATAAGGTTAAGGTGGATGAGCATAGGAGAAAAGTCCAATTTAATGTGGGAGATTTAGTGATGGTCCATTTGAACAAGGCTAGATTGCAAAAAGGAGTCCCTCACAAGCTGCAAATGAAGAGGATAGGTCCTTGTCCTATCTTGGAGAAGTATGGCAATAATGCTTTCAAGGTGCAATTATCGAATGATAGTGGATTGTCCCCTGTTTTCAATGTTGCAGACCTAGTCCATTATAGAGGACCACCACCAAACATGGATTAGACCATCCAAGAAGTCATTCAATATGTAGAAGAGTTCAAACTTCCCTCCACTGTAGTTACACAAGCTGATAAGATCTTGGATACCAGGGTCTACAAAAGAACAAGAACCAAAGAGTACAAGGAACATCTAATCCAAAGGCAAGGACAACCTGAAGTTGATGTAGTATGGATCAAGGAGGCAGAGTTCAAGAAGTTGGGAGTTGATCCTAACTTGCTCAATCCAAGGATGGATTGAATCTTTCTGTTTTAGGGAGGATGGTGCAGGAGCACCTAGGCTGACGTCCATTTTTGGTTGGCATAATTTTGGCTTGTACTGACCTTAGCCAAGTCAGGGATTTTGCTATGAGTCTGATTTGGACCTTAGAAGGTCTTGCATTTGTGTGTGAAGAGTTAGTCTCTAGGACTAAAATATTCATTAGGCTTTTATTAGTGTTAAATTTTGCTTTATTAAGCTTAGGACAGTCTAGGTTAGAATACATTACATTAAGTGTGTCATAACCACATCTAATTTGTTAGAAGATGCCAAGGAATGGTTAAGGGAGATGTTGATTACTCGAGATCAAGGTGTTAGAGGTCCTATGTTGGAGGATCATGACACAATCATGGCATAATGGAAGTGGCAGAGTTGTAAAACTGCATGGTAACGTTTTGTTAGGTTGCATGCAGCTAGAATGGAGTGGAATCCCTTGAAATCAGGGATATGGAGCAAACAATCTCCCTTGAAACTTGGAAAGGGCATCACAAATAGTGTGATGGCTCGTAGAAAGAAGTAGTTGTATTTTTGTAATCATGTTTTGGTGTGAATGAACAAAAATTAATCTATATTTTCTGTATCTGCCCGTGCATTTTGGAAAACAGTGAACTTGATGGCATTGTGCATGTTGATATAACACTATACTCATGTTTATTAGATAGCACAGAGCAAGTTCTATCTATTATTTGAGTTGTTTAGTGTGGATTTACTATTTCAAGTTCATAGTTTAGAGTTATATAGTGTCTTTCATAAATCCCCATGTGTTTTGCAACAGAGCTATTATTGGGGTTGAATACTCAGACTTTGCACTGTGTGCATGTTATTAGAATAGATTAAAGTCACCTTTCATTGTTCATTCAAGTTCCATAGAGTAGAGTTAGTAATTTGTGTTCTTAGACTAGAATTTAGTAGAGTTTCCTTTGCTGTTTCTGAGTAGTTAGATTCAAATGACTCTCCCATAAACACTGACCCCGGGGTTCCCCTGATATTATTTGAATATGGGAGAGGAGCCAACCTATTGTACATATTTAGAAATAGGAATGGCAAGGATTCAAGCAGTGAGTTTTAATCCCAAACCCTAGGCGAGCTAGGACTGCCCGGTTAGGGAATTGGGAGTGAGAATCAAAGAACCAAGGCAGGGGAAGGCACATTTGTATGAAAAAAGTACACTTCCAGGTGGAATGTGATTAGACACAAGGACACCTGAGAGATGGAAGCTTGAAAAATTCTCTTGAGTGAGAAACAAGCAAGTGATCAGCAAAACCCTAGGAATTAGGGCAATTAGGCCTCCACTCCAAGAACTCAGGAACCAGCTGTATGGAATAGGCAGAGGTCTGAAATCAAATTCAAGATTTAAAACCTTGAAAAGGGTGTCTGAAAGTGTGTTTTGTTTTCTAGGTTGTGTGGAGAATATAAGCAGGAAAAGCCAATTAGGGACTGGTAAGGACTATAAGGATTAGCCCCTCAAAAAGGAAAATTCATGAAATTGGGTAGGTTGAGGAGTGGACACCAAGGAGAATGGATCAGTTG
Source organism: Sequoia sempervirens (assembly GCA_007258455.2). Taxonomy (NCBI): domain Eukaryota; kingdom Viridiplantae; phylum Streptophyta; class Pinopsida; order Cupressales; family Cupressaceae; genus Sequoia; species Sequoia sempervirens. Next base: position 109,832,538 of record VDFB02047397.1, on the reverse strand, counting down.
GGTTGCAAGAAGCATGGAGATAGCATCTTCAAATCCCTTGCATGCAGTTCAAGCAACATGGTGAAATTGGCATCTAGACTCTTCTAGGTGTAGGGTGAAAGATTGAAATTTCAAGTGGTAGTTGTGAAGGAGATAGCAATATTAAAGAGTGTTGAAGCCTCTAAGGTAAGCACAAGGATAGTAACTCTTGTGACAGAGTTAAAGGAGGGCTTATTTAATGATCTAGGTCAGTTTGGAACCTTGTAGCCATCAAGTTCATGAGTGAAGACAGAAAGAAAGGTCTTCTAGTTGGAGTGCAAGCACACCTTGGAGGTTTTCTTACCCCAATGGTTAGAAACATGATTCCTCAATAAATTCTTTTGAAAGTAAAAGAAGAGGAAACTAAGTTAAGAACACAACAAATTTGAAGCAAGAATATCAAATCCTATTCTAAAACCATGCAAAATCTTAATCTCTTGAGGGATTTGATGCCAATTTGATGTGAAAATTGGCCCTTTCCCAACTCCAATGGTGTGATGAAGATGCTTGATGAAGGATTGATGGATTTAAGTATAATAACTTTGTATGAATTGTGGATGATCAAAATGAAGGACTATCTCTTCATTTATATATGAGATTGATTAGAGAAGAGGAAAAAGGGATGAATATGGGAATAATCTTCAATAAATGAGAAGAAGCCACATATCATCATGTGAATGGTTGAGGAATGAGCACATTCTCAAGAATGTGCAAAGAGGGGAGAGATTCAAATTCAAAATATGGCTTGAAGGATGAGGTGAAAGGTGAAGAAAATGTAAATGGCTCAAGAAAAGGACATGTAAGAGATTTTAAATGCTTTGTTGGAAGGGGCAAGTCCTTTTGGGGGGAGATTTCAAATTTGAGGAATATTCCATCTTTGATGCATTTTTTGAATGAAAATAGATGATTTATAAATCAATTAAAATGATTTTCATGTGCAAGTTGCAAAATCTAGAGGATTTGAGTGATTAGGATTAGCATTAATCATGATTTGATTAATTTAAATGATGTTAGTTGATTTGACCATTTTGACTTAGATTTTAGGATTTAAATAACTCAAAATGAGGAGAGAATGATTTAGACCTAGTTAAATAATTTTATTTTATTTTTATCCAAAGGGCGTGATGCTAGATTAAATTAGATAAATGTTTGATTTATTTAATTTAATTAGATGAACTTTAGAGATTTAATCAAATAATATGGATTATTTAATTAAATAAAGATAGGAAGATGAAATTACCTAGCTAATTACATAGAGAATATGATTTAATTAAATCAAGGGATTTATTTAATTAAAAGGGGAATTATGATGAATTTAATCAAATAAGGATATTTGATTAAATGGTTAGATAGAGGGATGATTCAAGATGAAGTGATGTTAGTAGATCAGGATCAAGTGCATGTACATTTTACGTGTCTACAGTATATATGACACATATTCTCCAGTGAGCCTTCTCTTTGATCGGGTATTATAGTCCAACTATACTTGGTGGACATCCCCTACATCTAAGAACTAAATATAGCATTCTCATTCTCGTGGGACTAATAACTTTTAGTGTTCGAAGGAATTCCTTGGCTTCCTTTTTCCTACCACCCTTTGCTAAAGATTTCCTCTCATATAATTTCAAGGCATATGGGCATCACTACATGGAAAACACCATGTGTTTGTATCTTTTGCAAGGTTGGTTCTAACCTTGGATCAAGTCCTTGTTGTGTTGTCTTTGACAGTCTATAATGGTGTGGGCACTAGGACTATCTTTCCTAATGTTTGCAACTATTTACCCCCTCTTGGAGCCCCTTGGTATGTATTATGTTGGAAATATGGTATCCCTACTTGATAATTTTGTGAGGGGGGATTTAGAGGTGTTTCCTATTGTTTTTGGATAATGATGAGCTCATTTGTGAAAGCCCTCATCAAATTCTTCATGTCATGGACCTCAATGGACAACAAAAAAGAGCTTGATGTGCTTGGTTGTGTATTCAAATACACATACATCAAAGGTGGTGGCATAACTAATGTGCTAGGAAGTGAAGTAGGCATACTAGGGGCTACCTCCTCTTGTGTTCTACTAGAGATTTCTACAAATATCGGTATTGGCAGTCGTGGAAGAACTTTACTGGTGTCTATCAAATAGTTATTCGCTTTTTCAACTAGATCATATGCGTGGGGAAAATTTTCACCCCCGAGCGATTGTACCATAATTATGATGCATGAATTGAAAGCCTTTAGGTAGAACACTAACACCATTGCCACTGGAGGTCTGGCTATTTTAGGGACTCTTTTCTGGGTTTTATGGAACTTAGTGTTGAAATCTATCATAGCTTCCTATGGTGCTCTCTTGATTGTTATTAACTGTTGCAACAAGGATGAGAGTTCTCCTTTCTCAAAAAATAACCCAAAAAAATTTCCTTTGAGATCATCCCACAAGTGGATGGAATTGGGAGCTACACATCTATACAAATCTTGATCCTTTCCCTTAAAGGATTGAGCTAATAATTTGAGGGTGATGTTTTTCTCTATGATGTAGTGAACTCTACAAACATCTGCAATATCTTGGAGGTGTTTAGAAGGTGTTTTAAAATACTCACCAGTGAACTTTGGGATTTCTTTTAGGGCATTGGTGGGGATGGCAGGAAATACATCTAGAGGGGTGGGAGGGACCAACTGATTGCCACTATCCCAAGTCACAAAATTTCTAGGAGCTCCTACGAGAGCCATGGGGAACAAACCTCTGCGAACCTAGTCAACATGTATTCTGATTTGAAAATTTTGGCCACTTGAAGGGGTAGATAGGGCTCTCGATTCTAGACTAGCACTCCTAACACTATTGCTTTTGATAGGTGATATAAAACTTGTGACTTATCTCCTCTTAGGAACTGAAGAGGGTAATTGAGAATATTGGAAATTTCCTTTAGAAGATGCCCTTGTTTGGACCCTAGGCATGATTTTACTAGTCTCTCCTATTAATCTAATTCAAATTCCTCTTTAAGGATAGGTATCAAATAATATGAAAGATCTTGGTCCCATTAGGCATGCCAAAAAATAGCTATTGATCATGAAAGCTTGTGCTTCCTCTGAACAACCTTATGGGGAATTTAGTGAGTGGGGGACCTAGGTGTTTTGGGAGATGGAAGAGAAAATGTAGAAAGGAAACTTAATGTGGTGATGCACCAATTTTTTTGGGTATGTGCAGGATCATGATGGGCCAAAAAGTGACGATATGTTGGATATGCATAGGGTATGTGGTTGATAACTTTTTCTTACCCAAAATTGATGAAATGAAAAGGGTTTTTAAAGGAGATTCTCAACTTTCCACCAATATAAATTATGCTTTACTTTGACTTTAATAAATAATTATTATTCATTTTCTATTTGAATTACGACTAAATTCCTGATTGATAGGTTGATTAAAAATGATCTATAGCTTTCAAATGATATCACATTTTTTGAATTCGAAACATGTGTCACATTCTATGCTTCACATACTATAGGATTTTTAAAAAATAAAAAAAATTCATGAAGTTTGACCAAGTTAAGGTGTTCAGACATACGAGTTTTTATTTTTTTTTTAAGTTGTAATAAAAAATATTAATTATTTATTTATTTGGAAACAAATCACAAAAAAAATGAATCACATTAGGGCATGATTCCTCTACTTATATCTAAAATCTTATAAAAAAATATTATCATTTTATCGTGGTTAGGGTGGTCAGAAAGACACCTACTTCTTATTTTTTCCCTGAAACTTAAGTACTACTGCATTGAAATTTCAAATTTTCACAAAATAGGTTTAAAAAAAAAAAAACCGAGTAGTTTAGAAACTACATTCAATTTGCTATACATTCTATTCTTACATGTTTTTGAAATAATATAGATAACTTATTCAAAAATTTACGTCAAGTTGCCTAACTCATATTTTTTTAAATTTTTTGCCACTTAAGGGCCTATTTTTTCCATGATGATCCTACACATACCCTTTTACAACATTTTAAAAACCCTAACAAACTCCTAATTGTGAGAAAGTGAACACAAATTTCCATAAACCCTCAATTTTTGGAAGGAGAACCATCGACTAAGGCTTATGTGGGCATAGACAAATCATTCAAATCATCTCATGGGAAGCTCCCATTAAGGTTCAAACAAAAAAAGGAAACCCAAATTCAAAAAATATATTTTGGATCGTTATAGAGCTATTCCACTTGATAGCATAATATGAAACCAACAAAACTTCAATAGGAGAATGAAAGAGTATTATAACATGATTCAGTTCCTCAAATTTTAGATTAGAATATCATAAAAGCTAGCAATTGAAAATCGGATATCATGAATTATATGTAGAAATAAAGAGACACAAAACATTCAATGTATATGAGATAGAGAGTAAAGTGTAAAATAAAGGCCACATGATACGATCTGATACAAACTTTCTTCCTTTATTACTTGATATTGTTGAATAATAAAAAATGTTGAGTTTAAATAATAAATCCAAATAATTGTCTTGACATTGATTACAAAAGAGCGACCAGAGCTCTGCAAGAAAACCTCTATATCCTATTCTACCACTATTGATAATCTATCACCTATCTATCTATCTATCGATATCTATATCATTTCATCTTTTTTCTGGAGGCTCTTGGAAAATTTCCTTTTATAAGACAAGGGAAGCATACAAGCATCAATCACTTTTCGTTGCCAAAGCTAAACACCCTAACAGGTGTCATCACTAGATAACCTCAAAATCTAATCAAAAATCAAATTTGATATGATAATGAAAATTGAGCTGCTTCAATAACGGCGATAGGTGTAACAACTCAATGATTTAGATCCCATGAAAGCTTCATGCATGGCTCCCTATTAGAAGGAAGATATGGAATTTAAATGCTTGACTAAATTTGTTTCAATATGTTGTAGGCAATAATGGTGATGCCAAAAGGAGGATGACTCCTAAAGTGGCAAGGGAAAACAAAATGTGTTGCCACCTGACAATATTCATGAAAGTTATGCTTTGAGGGTGAGGAGACCTACCCAACAAGATATGGGCGACATGGCAGGTTAGCAAGCATTCTTCAAAAAATGGGAAAGCAACTTGAGGAAAATTCCCACGAGGCAGTCACATGCCCAACTTCGGGTCCAAAAGGAAGAAAAAATCTGAATAGATAGCACAACCACTATGTGGCGCAATTACGCTCCTTTTTTCAAAAAAATTCCCATGACTTCCAAAAAGATGCACCAAAGTGACATGTAGCGAGATGAAAAAGAAAGCTGAAAAGGTGAGGGCCTCAGGGCCAAAAGAACAAAGAGAAGGAAACAAACATACTTAAAGAGGAAAAAAATATCCAAAGTCAACATTCATCACATCATTCCTAGTGTCAATAGCTTTAACAAATGAGATGTTATGATTTGGCATTAGATTGGTTAAGATTTGCAAATTTTGGTTGGATGGGCCAATAGATTTATTTCATTAATCATTAAAACCACCAATCTAGATGTGATTAGTGTGACAGGGGAAAATAAATAGGAATAAAGAAAGCATAACAATGACAACAATCACAAATTTCCTAAATCATGCTAAGATTCCCCATATCAATAATGAATTGCAAACCAATAACAAAAATTCAATAGCAAGAATGATATCACCTATTCCCTTGCTTGGTTGACTCCTCTCCATTATTCTTTTACACTTTTCTTTGAAAAATCTCAATGCCCTTAGATTGTGAGTTTGCAATATTAGCCTCTAAGTATTTTGACGACAAAACTTTGAAGATTGTGATTACCTGTGAATGGAACTCAAAGCTTCTCTTATAGAAGCTTCACAGATTCAACGGTAAAGATTGATTTGCATTTAAATGGTCCAGATCAAGTGTGAGGATCTGATTGAATAGTTAAGTGACTTGATTGATTGGATTGATTAGATATTTATCAAATTTGATTGAGATATTGATTGAATAGTTAGCCAATTTGGCTGATTAGTTAGAAATGTAACTGAAAGGGTGTGTGAGTCAAAAGGAGGTGACATATTAGTTAGGTGAGTGAACTGAGAAAGAGTGTCATGAATGGAGAGAATTATGCATGAGCTATTAGATTGGAAATGTAGGAGACGTGCTCAAATAGAAGAATTAATTATGAAATGAATTCATTTCTTTGTGGAGGAAGTTGTGTGTACATGATTTCAAAATAAATTAAATGAATTATTCAATTTATGGAGTCACTTTAGATGAGAAAGATAAAATTAATTAATTAAATGAATAACCATTTATTTAATTAAATTTGGGAGAATATGAATTAATTAGATGTATAATTAAATAAATTTAGGACACTTATTTAATTAGTAAGAAGAACAGATTTAATTTAAAGGTGTAACTAAATAAATTTAGATAACTTATTTAATTAGTAAGAATAAGGGAATTAATTTAAATGTGTAATTAAATAAATTTAGGAAACTTATTTAATTAATCAAAAGAAGAGATTATAATTAATTAATGATGTAATTAAAGTAAATTAAATGTAATTTACTAAAATAATGTAATTTACTAAATTAAATGTAATTTACTTAATTAATCAAATTTAGAAGAATAATGAAATAAATTAATTGAATGGTTAAAACTATGTAATTAATTTAGAGGAAATTTGATGTTAAATTATAATTAAATGATCAAATCATTCAATCATTTTGCATGTATCCTGAATTGATGATGAAAAATGCAATCGCAGGCCTAAGACATTTTTTAGTGTCTACATTTTTCCCCTCTTTGAAATAATGTCATTTTGGCGTTTGTGTCAAATAAAAAAGAATAACATGCCTTAGTCTTGCCCAAATGTGAAATAGGTAAGGGTATGCCCCCTCAGGAAAAAATGATAAATTTTTGAAAAAATCATTAAATTTTGGAAATTGTTCTAATTAGGTGATTGGATAGCCAAAAGTTTAATGGTGGTGAAATAAATCATTTTCGATGAGGTTTGGTAGGTGAAATGATTGTTGGAAGTGTCCAAATAGTGTGTCTAGTACACTAGGCTTCAAAGAAAACCCTAAAAACCCCTAGGTATAAATAGAAATTGGGTAAAATTGAATTCACTTTCACCCTTGGAGTTTGAAAACTTGTTATTTTGCTCTAAAGCCATCCTACAAAATGTCTCTTGTTCCCTACACTGAGCACCATAGATATTGCATCAGGACCTTCTAACGGTCGGCTGATGTAGGACCCCTAGTATGTACACTTAATCTGACTTTTGAATTTTGATTTTTCATGCATTTCTAGGCTTGTAAAGTTTATTATTCATATTTATTTTTTCTTGTTCATCGCAAATGCATTCGTATGTGATGCATATTTCTGTGATATGATGCATAATTTGCAGAAACATGTGGGGGGTCAGTTTTTTTTTGTGCAATCAATGCATTTGCATGTTTTTTGCACCACATGTATCCTACTGACTTGCATCTGCTTGGGATAATGAGGCATTTGTAATTATGTATTGCATTTATGAAATACTATGACACATTTTCATTGTGAGATAGATTTTTAGAATAGTGTGATGCATATTTATTTGTAGCAAGGGAAAATAAATAGGAACAAATTAAGCATAACAATGACAACAATCACACATTTCCTAAATCATTCTAAGATTCCCCATATCAATAATGAAGTGTAAAGAAATAACAAAAATTCAATAGGAAGAACCATATCACCTAATTCCCATTCTTTCTTCACTCCTCTCTATTATTCTTCTCCACTTTGCTTTGAGAAAGCTCAGTTCCCTTAGATTGTGAGTGTGCAATATTAGCCTATAAGTATTTTGACAACAAAACTTTGAAGATTGTGATTACCCATGAGTGGAATTCAAGGCTTCTCTTATATAAGCTTCACAGATTCGACGGTTAAGATTGATTTGCATTTGAATGGTCTAGATCGAGTGTGAGGATTTGATTGAATAGTTAACTAACTTGATTGATTAGATTGATTAGATATTTAGCAAATTTGATTGATATATTGATTGAATAGTTAGCCAATTTGATTGATTAGTTAGAAATGTAACTAAAAGAGTACATGTGAGTCAAAAGGAGGTGATAGATTAGTTAGGTGAGTGAATTGAGAGAGAGTGTTAGTCAAGAATGGAGAGAATTATGCACATTGAGATATTAGATTGGAAATCTAGGAGACATGTGCTCAAATAGAAGAATTAATTATGAAATTAATTCCTATCTTTGTGGAGGAAGTTGTGTGTACATAATTCCAAAATCAGTTAAATGAATTATTCAATTTCTGGAGTCACTTTAGATGACAAAGATGTAATTAATTAATTAAATGAATAACCATTTATTTAATTAAATGTGGAGAATATGAATTAATTAGATGTATAATTAAATACATTTAGGACACTTATTTAATTAGTAAGAAGAAGAGATTTAATTTAAAGGTGCAATTAAATAAATTTAGAAAACTTATTTAATTAGTAAGAAGAAGGGATTTAATTTAAATGTGTAATTAAATAAATTTAGGAAACTTATTTGATTAATCAAAAGAAGAGATTATAATTAATTAGTGATGTAATTAAAGTAAATTAAATGTAATTTACTTAATCAAATTTAGAAGAATAATTAACTGAATTAATTAAATGGTTAAAACTATTTGATTAAGTTAGAGAAAGTGCAATGTTAAATTAGAATTAAATGATCAAATCGTTTAATCATTTTGCAGGTATCCTGAATTGATGATGAAAAAGGCAGTCACAGGCCTAACCCATTTTTTAGTGTCTACAAATAAAATCAACGAGATCTTTTACAATACTTTTAAGATGTATACATCATTTTGTATCATGTCCATTTTGTCAGTGATAATGGAAAAAGACATTTGGATTGCATTTTAGAGCTAAAGGCTTAGTGGTATCAGGGGTTCTAATAGGAGGTAAGGTAATTAGGTTCTTGCTCAAGAGTTACAACATGATAGAATGAAGGGTATCAGGTAATGGATTAAATTGTCTCTTCTTATCCCTAAATTGATATGAATTTGTTATTTTTATAGTAGCCACTTGAGGATTAACATGTTAATTCATTTGAGGAAAATTTGTTGGTATGTGGTGACTGATCATTCTATACTGTATAGCCCATGGTATACTGTACACCCCAGCCCCTATCCTTGCCAGGGTCCAGGGCCGGGCTGGGCCCCAGGCGGGGGTTTGGGGGTGGCAGCCCCTGAGAAAAATTTTCCTCCTACTTTTTTGCGTCATGACCGAAAAAGGGAAAAATCAATGAAAAGGAATCAATCAAAAAGGGAAAAAAATCCGATTTTGTAGAACCAAAAATCTAGAAGCTTCTAAGCTTGTTAAGAAGGGGTTCAGATGGGTGTTACTGTATGATGAAAAACACGATTATTTGCAAGATTGTAAGGTTTTACATTGGATAATAAAAGTATTGGATGGTTGCGGTTTGGTGGATGTAGCCCCGATTGGGTGAACCACGTTAAATTCTTTGTGCTTTGATTTATTATGTGTAGTTTTAGTTTCTCTTTATTATTAAATATGCATTTAATTGTTAGATATCCGCCATCTCTAACCCTAACAAGTGGTATCAGAGCGGGTTGTGTTTCAATTATCGTCTGTAGGAAGATCTCACGGTTGAGTGGGAGCAATGGTAGACGAGGGTAAGAAGGTTGAGAATTTCAATGGGAAAAACTATTAGTATGGAAGATGCGTGATGGAGGACTATCTCTATCAGAAGGATTTATGGTGACCATTGAAGGAAACCAAGAAACCCAAAATGCCCATGATGACAGTGGAGATTTTGGATAGAAAGGCTCTTGGCAGTATTCATCTATGCCTGGCACAATCGGTGGCGTTCAATATTACAACCTGGTGAAGTTATATGAAAAGCCTTCCGCTTGAATAAGGTATTTCTTATGAAGTGTTTATTTAATATGAAAATGGTAGAAGGTGGGTCGTATTACTGATCATTTGAATGAGTTTAATATGGTTACACCAGTCAATTAACTCGTAAAAGTAAACTTTGATGAAGAAGTTAGGGCTCTTTTGATTTGTGTTCTTTGCCTGAAAGCTAGAATAGCTTGGTAATGGTTGTTAGAAATTATGTTTCTGGTTTGAATACATTGAAGTTTGATGATGTTGTTGGTGTTATTTTGAGTGAGGAAATCCATAGGAAAAGCTCAGGTGGAACATCCACATCAGGTAGTGTTTTGAATGGAGAAAGCAAGCAAAACAAAGGAGAGAGGAAATGATTCCGGAAATCGTGGGAAGTCACGAGGAAAATCAAAGGACAGAAGGTCCCAATCTAGAAACAAGAAGGATTGTTGTCGCTGTGGTAAGCCGGGTCATTTGAAGAAAGATTGCTGGGCTCGGAAAAGTAAAGGAGACAAAAAGGAAGGAAGTGAAGAGGCAAATGTGGTAAGTAATAAATCTGATGAGGATGCTTTGATTCTTTCCCTTGATAATGCTGATGATTCTTGGGTGTTAGATTCAGGGGCTTCATTTCATGCTACCCCCATAGAAGTTATTTTCTTGATTATGTCTAAGGGGATTTTGGGCTGGTTTATTTAGGAGATAATGAACCCTGTCAGATTGTTGGAAAGGGAAGAATCAAGATTATGTTGCAAAATGGGAATCATTGGCTACTACGTGAGGTAAGGCATGTTCCAAAGTTAAGCAAAAATTTAATTTCAGCAGGTCAATTAGATGATGAAGGTTGTGTTGTTACTTTTAGTGATAAAAACTAGAGGGTCACAAAGGGTGCCTTAGTGGTAGCAAAAGGTGTGAAAGTAGGCACCTTATATCTTTGTACAGGTCATACTATTCCTTCTACTTTAATTGTTACAGAAAAAGGTCAATGTTCAAGAATAGTTGCTGCAGTTCAGCAGGTAGAAGATCATACAGTTGCTATGGACTCTAAATCAACACTGTGGCATAACAGACTTGGGCATATGAGTGCAAAAGGTATGAAAGTACTTCATTCAAATAATGTTTTACCAGGTCTAAAATGTGTTAATATGGATTTATGTGAAAGTTGTGTGTACAGAAAACAAAAGAGAGTAATTTTTCTCAAGGATGGGAAGCAAAAGAAAGATGAGAAATTGGAGCTTGTGCATACGGATGTATGAGGACCAACTCAGCTATCTTCTCTTGGTGGCTCTCTATATTATGTTACATTCATTGATGATGCAACTAGAAAGGTATGGATTTATTTCCTTAGGCAAAAATTTGATGTATTTGAAACTTTTAAAAAATGGAGAAGCTTGGTTGAGAATGAGACTAGTAAAAGGATAAAATGTCTCTGATCTGATAATGGTGGTGAGTATTGCAGCAAAGAGTTTGAAGATTATTGTTCCTCTAATAGTATTCGTAGACAGAAAATGGTTCCAAGGACTCCACAGGAAAATGTAGTGGCTGAACACATGAATAGAACAATAATGGAGCGTGCACGACTATGAGATTGCATGCTGGGCTGCCTTTAAAATTGTGGGTAGAGACTGTAAACACTATTGTTTATTTAATTAATAGAGGTCCCTCTAATCCTTTGGGTTGTGGTATTCCAGAGCAAGCATGAAAAGGTAAGAAGGTGAGTTATTCTTTTCTCAAAACCTTCGGTTGTGAAGCATTTTCACATATAGATTCTGAAAATAGAACCAAGCTTGATGCAAAATCAAATAAATGTGTATTTTTTGGATATGGCATTGATGAATTTGGTTATAGGCTTTGGGATTTTGAAAATTAGAAAATTGTAAGAAGCAGGAATGTCATATTCAATGAGAAAGTATTGTACAAAGATCTGTTGCTGCAACATGAGAAGAAAGAAAATTATTATGCAATGTTTGATGATATTCCAAACAATGATGTTTCAGTGGTTCGTCATGCTGGGCAACAACAACAACAACAAATACCAAAAACTCTTGTTAGATGATCTTCAAGGATAAGTAGACCTCCAGAAAGATTCTCTCCCTCTTTGTATACTATTTTGTTAACTGATGTTGGTGAACCAGAATATTATGATGAAGCTATGTAGGTGGATACCAAGGTTCAGTGGGAGCATGTAATGGAAGAAGAAATGGACTCCTTGCTGAAAAACTAGACTTGGGAATTATGCAAGTTAGATATTATGGGAATTAGGCTAGGGTGTACAGTATACCATGGGCTATACAATATAGCATGATTAGTTGCCACATACCAACAATCTCCCACTTGGAGACTAATCAGGCTCCATACCAACACAATCTCCCACTTGGAGACTGATCCTGGATGACACTGCTGCAATTACAACTCCCACAGGAAATAAGTACCTTGGACCCTGCTACTCTGTTATACTTGAATTCAACCTTGAAGGCCAATCGAAGCTGAAGAGGAGCTCAACTTCTCCCTTGTCACCGCCTTCATAAACATATCCACTGGATTGACATATGTATGTATCTTGTCCAGCTTAACCTGTCCATCCTCCAACACTGACCGAATGAAATGATATCTCAACTGGATGTGTTTTGTTTTAGAATGCAGAGCATAATTCTTTGCAAGATGTATAGCACTCTGGCTGTCTGTAAACTAGCAATTTCCATCTTGTTGTTTTCCCAACTCATCCATGAAAAGTTGCAACCATATCATCTCCTTTGCCGCCTCTATTGCAGCAACATACTCTGCCTCTATGGTGGATAAAGCAACCACCTTCTGCAATCGAGAAATCCAACTCACTGCTATCCCACCAACTGTAAATACATAACCTATGGTACTCCACCTGGTATCTATATCCCCTACTAAATCTGAGTCAACATAGCCTTTTAAATCAATATTAGAGCCCCCAAAACATAAAAAATTATTGGATGTACCTCTCAAATACCTGAGAATCCATTTTACCGCATTCCAATGCTCAACTTTGGGATGACTCAAATACCTGCTAACAACTTCTACAACATGTGCAATATCCGGTCTTGTGCATACCATGGCATACATTAAAGTGCCTACAGCTGAAGCATATGGTACCTTGGACATTTTTTCTTCCTCCTCTTATGTCTTTGGACACATATCCTTAGTCAATTTAACATGACTAGGAAAAGGTGTGCTGACAGATTTTGCATTCTCTAACCCTAAAAAAATTGTTAGATATCTGCCATCTCTAACCCTAACAAAATTTATTTGTATTAAAACCTTTATTTTGTTTCTTGAATGGTTGTAAATTATATGAGGCACAAATTCATTTTTTTTAGGATGGTTAGAGGAAGTTTTTGCTTCATGATGACTAACCAGATTTTGATAGTCATAGAGAGCTGCACACACAAGTGAGTGAACGAAGGGAATATTATCATCTAAAGCTTATCTTGAATATTTGTTTGTAATTTTTCAATGAACATTCTTTGAAGATCGACATCAAGAATCTTAATGTTGATTTGTAAGTAGAGAAATTAATAATGTCCTATGAAATCAGTGACCTCTTCATCTTTGTTTTGTTTACATTGCATTAAATATGGTAAGGCCATCTTGGGACTAATGTGCACTTGGAAATGGTTGAGGAAGGCATCAAAAAGTTCATTTAATTTTTCATCTGAATGAATTAAATTATTCTATAAGGAGAAAAACCATTCCAAGGCTGTATCTTTCATGGATCTAGGAAAACTCTTAGCCAAGAGCTTCTCTTCAAAAATGAGATCACTACATAAGGTTGTATATGTTTAGACATGGTCACTAGGATCTTCTTTACCACCATATTTCTCAAATGTAGGAATCTCCATGCCTTGTGGAAGTTGTGCTCTAAATATCTCCAATGATAATGGGTTTCATTTGACATATTGTGAAGGTTGGAAATTTTGATTTTGGTTCAACATTGAGATTTTTTGTTGGAGGGATGAAACATTTTGCAAAATTTGATTGAGGATGGAATAATTTGTTTTATTTTTATATGGAGGTGAATAAGGTGGAAGTGTATATGTGTTGGGAGGAAAAGTGAATTGTAATTTTGTGAGAGGTGATGGGTTAGGAGATATGATGTTTGAATTCACAAAGTTAAAAGGATTCCCAGTGGACATACCTAAAGTTAGATTGACATTGCTAGTTAGTCATCTTTTTGTAGTAAGAGTTGAATGAGTATATGTAGGAATATAGGCCATAGTTGTAGGGGGAGGAATTTGATTTCCTCGATGAATTTGAGTATATCCCAAAGTTTGAGCACAACTAGCCACTGTAGGAACATGATCATCAATAATATGGGCTAGGATACACACAATTTCTATAACTAGTTCATTATCAAACATCATCCTCATGTTGTCTATGATAGTAACTGTAGTATCAACAATATATTCAACACTCACAAAGTATTGAAGTTTTTCTATGGACTTATCCATTTTTTTAAAGTTTTCTTGAGGGACATGAGCAACAATGGTTTCAACATCAATGATATTAGAGGTCACGGGACATGTTATTTCATGTATGGATTCCAACATAGATTAACTAGTGTCAAAACTATGAGTGAAAGAATTAGAAAAACTAAGATCCACAACAAATGTACTTGCACTTGATACCATGAGTCTCAAACTGCGTCTCACTAAATTATTAGCAATAGGACACTAGGTTGTAATAATCATACAATTTTCACCAAACAAAAAGTGTAAACAAGTGTAGCAAACACCCAAAAATAGGAAACATAATGCAAGTATGTGAAAACAGATATTGCAATTGTCAGATCTAAAATATAAGGATTTATTGATTTTAGAATGCACCAATCTAAAAATGATGTCTTTTGAATGCATTTTTTTTTTAACAATGCACTTATTTTGACCAATTGCCTTGAATGCAATTTTCAACTACAAATAACTACAATTTCATAAGCTAAAATTGGGATTTGCGAACAACAAGATATAAAGATAATAGAGACAAATTGATGCCCAAAAATTTGGAAATTGACCTATACAAGGAGGATTCTGCCTAGGGAAAATGCATCTTTGCATAGGGGTTTGAAAAGTTAAGTTCTAAGTTTTTGAGTTAATGTTTAAGGTCTTTGTTTCAACTTGCAAACAGGTTCTTTTAGTTATAGATTTCTATAATTTTATGGTTAGATGTAAATGCAATTTGATGACAAAAAAAGAAGCAAAATGACAACTTGTTTGATACAATGTTGATTGAATTTTTTGATGTAAATGAATGGACAACACTAATATGCAAATTACTCTATAGAATGAATGCAATAAGTATGCAATATTTTTGGTTTTTTGAGATTTTAAAGGACGAAAAATGTAATTTTAAAACCCTATATGAAATGCAATGCAAACTAATCAAATATTAGATCTAGGGCTTGAAGGACTTAGAAATTCATGGATATTATAGTGTAAGAATGTCATGTTCACCAAAATGAAATGACAAAAAATATGGGAGGGAAGTGTCTATGGTGCAGCCACGATACGAGGGTCCTCAAAGAGAACAATCTAGGCTGTGCAGCAAGAGTAACACAATGAAAGCAACACAAAATATGGAGGAAAACACAAATTGAAATATCATTATTAATAGAAGTCTAAATTACATTCGTTCAGCAACACCAGGCTTACAGATTCAGCTCACAGGCCTGATACAACATATCTAGAAATACAATATTCCAATGTGCTCCTATATGCGAGAAAAATATTACAAATCAAAAACCAAAATTATCTATCTATTCTTCACTATTAACTACTACTCTACCACTGATCTATTACAAGTTTTATAGCATATCCACAATTTTGGAAACATCTACGTCAGCCAAAGATCACCACATTCCCCAAGAAAATGTAACATGCGCATGAATAGGTCAGCCTCAAATTTGAATTACTCTTCAACAGATGCATAAGATGGAGTGTGGACCTAAAATTAAGGTTGGGGACACACGCAAGAACAATTAAAATCACACTGTTAAGATCCGAAAGTTACGAGGACGTTCCACAATGATTGAGCTGGCTGAAAGATTGAAATTATTCTGATGTAGGTTCAAGAAACTGCCAAGAATTTCAGAAGCGATAACTTGTCAGAAAAGGATCTACTCATGCTCAAATATTGGGACAAAGAATATGAACATGTACACGATGTAGCCCAAGATCCATAGAGTTGGGTGAGAAAAGATGACAAATCCACCAACATGAACTGAGAAAGCACCATAACAAGAACAAAACTAGAAGGAAAATATTTTTGGTTGATGCAAGATTGCTAAGAACCAAAGATGCTCCTGCATCAGAAATCTGGGGTTAATGAAAAGTGAGTCTCTCACTTTGCAAAGGAAAAAGGAAAACTAAGATGGTCTACCTCAGCTTGAGAAACCCATGAAGAATCCTCCACTGGTCTATCTCTCCACTTCACAAGATATTCTTTATACTGTCTTCCACGAGTCTCCCTCCCATCTCTGATATCAAGCACCTCCTCAGTCCCATCTGACTGTTGTTGAGGAAACTATTCCTCCAATTCCACTGTACTATCCTTACTAAATTTTTCTTCATAATACTAATGTAGGTTTGCGATGTTGAATATAGGTGATATACCCATACCTTCTGGTAACTCCACTTTGTATGCATTTCCCAAATCAACCTTCCTCAAGATCTTACAAGGTCCAAACTTCCTCATCTTTAGCTTGTTGTATGTCCCAACTGGAAATATTTCCTTCCTCAAATATACCATCACTTCATCTCCAACTTTGAACTCCTTATGTCTCCTCTTCTCATTTGCTTTCCCCTTATACTTTCGGTTCATGTCTTCCAATTATTGTTTCACTTGAGTATGTATTATCTTCATATGTTCTACAAATTCCTATGCTTCTGCACTCATTTTAGCTTCTATAATGATGTCTCTTAACTCTAATATACCTCTAGGATGAACTCCAATAACAATCTCAAAAAGTGTTTTCCCTGCACTCCTGTTCACTGAATTATTGTATGCAAACTTTGCTTGTGCCATGACTAAGTCCCAACTTCCAGTCTTCTCTCCAACTAAACATCTCAGCAAATTTCCCAAGCTCCTATTCACTACTTCTGTCTGTCCATTAGTCTATGGGTGAAATTTAGAACTAAACTTCAAATCTGTCTTCAACTTCTTCCAAAGTGTTCTCCAAAAGTATTCAACAAACTTTACATCTCTGTCTAAAACAATACTCCTAGGTAAGCCATGTAATCTGACCACTTCCTTGAAAAATAAATTTTCTACATGTACTACATCTGTTGTTTTCCTACAAGGTATGAAATGTGTCATCTTAGAAAATATATCTTCCACCACAAATACTGAGTCATTACCTCTCTGTGTCTTCAACAATCCAAGGATGAAATCCATGCTGAAATCCTCCCAAGGTTATTCTGGAACTGTCAAAGGATTATACAACCCAACACTCTAACTACTCCCTTTTGCAACTTGACAGCCTCTACAGCTCTACACAACTCTCCTAACATCTTCATGAATCTGTGACCAAAAATAGTTCTCACTCACCAACGCTACTATCTTATCAATTCCAAAATGTCTTGCCAATCCTCCGCTATGCTTTTCTTTCACCAAGTTTTCCCTCATTGAAATTTAGGGTATACAGAACTAATTATCTTTGAAAAACATATCCTCCTGAATGAAATAATCTAACCACTGGCTTCTGTCCTCCAAAACGGGTTCCTTACTTGAGCTTTCCAAGGTTCTACAAAATCCGGGTCTTTCTCATACAATTTTTTTAATTCATCAAAGCCTAATACCTCCGCTTTCATCTTTTTCAGTAAATTTATTTGACTTTCCACTCCTATGCTTGAAAACAAAATTATAATTCTATTGGAACTCTTCCCATCTCATGTTTCCCTAATTCAACTTACCTTGATTGTTCAAATATTGTAATGCCTGTTGATCCATATACAAAACAAATTCCTTAGGTAACAAATAATGTCTCCACTTCTTCAAGGCTTGAATTATAGCATAAAATTCCTGATCATACACTGAATATCTTCTCCTAGCATCATTCAAGCTCCCACTGAAATAAACTACAGGTCTTCCTTCTTGACTCAACACTGCTCCAATTGCATTCCCACTTGCATCACATTCAACTTGAAATATCTTAGTGAAATCTAGTAAAACCAACACAAGTTGCTCAGTCACTTTCTACTTCAATAATTCAAAACATTGATCTGCTCCAGATGTCCATCTAAAATCCTTCCTATCTCCTCTCATTGTTTCTATCATAGGGCTACAAATAGAACTGAAATTCCTAGTGAACTTTCAGTAGAAACTAGCCAATCCATGAAAAGATCTTACCTCTCAAATTATTTTAGGTGTAGGCCATTCAACAATTGCTCTAACTTTCTCAGGATCCATCTTCAATCCTTTGACAACTATCACAAATCCCAAATATACCAATTCCTCCTTCATGAAACTATATTTTTTGATGTTTATCAACAACCGCTCCTCTCTGAACCTTTACAGAACTTGTTTGATATGCAACAAATGTTCTTCTCTACTATTACTAGAAATCAAAATGTCATCCAAGTAAACAATCACAAACTTACCCAATAATTTCTTTAATACCTCATTCATCAATCTCATGAAAGTACTTGGTGCATTTTTCAATCCAAAAGGAATCACCAACCACTCATACAATCCTTCATTTGTCTTAAATGTTGTTTTCCACTTGTGCCCTTCTCTGATTATGATATGATGATACCCACTCTTCAAATCTATCTTTGTAAATTAGCTGGCTCCACTCAAACAATCCATAATGTCATCATCTGGGGTAAAGGAAATCTATACTTCACCATGATCTTATTTATGGATATTGAATCTGTACACATTCTCCATTATCCATCCTTCTTAGGTGCCAATACAATAGGTACTGCATAGGGCTTAAGCTTTCTTTGATCAAACCTTTCCTTAACAATTCTTGCACTTGTCTATTCAACTCTTCATTCTTTGTAGGTGTCATCTAGTGTGTTGCTTTATTAGGAAAAATAGTTCCATGAATTAGATCCATGTAATAACTAATACTCCTCATAGGTGGTAATCCATCAGGTACATTATCTAAAATGATCTCCTCATATTTTGTCAACAACTCCTTTATCTCTTCCAGGTGTTCTTCCATATTCTTCCAATCTTTAGCTTTCTTAGGAACTAAGGCATAACACACATTCTCATGTCTCAATCCATCTAGGAATCTCCTTTCGTTAACCAGACAAACCCTAGCATTCATACACACTTCAACTGTAGGAACATCTTCTAATGGAAACAAAATTTTCTTCATCCCATTAGCAACAATAGTGTATATATTCTTCTTTCCATCATGAATAGCCTATCTATCGTACTACCAAGGCCTTCCCAAAAAAATATGACATATATCCATAGGTATGATATTACACAAAACTTCATCATGGTAATTTCCAATCTTTAATTTCACCAAACATTGTTCACTTACCAGAATCTTATGTTCATCTTGTATCCATGCTATCTGGTAGGGCTTCGAGTGCTTTAATCTTTCCAACTTCAACTTAGTCACCATCTCTTCAGAAACTAGGTTCTCAGAACTCCACTGTCAACTATCACCTTGCAACATTTACCAGCTACCTTGCATCTTGTTCGGAACAAACTCTTCCTCTGCAATGGTTCCTATTCCAATTCACTCTGACATAGTACTCTTCTATTCACCATCACTTCCCCTTCTTTTGGTTTGTTAGATGATTGAGTATGATCTTCCTTAACAAAGGCTATTCTTTTGTTGTTCTTTATCTTTCTGTTTGTTTCTCCCTGATTACATTCAAATGCTCTGTCTTTCTCCACCACATTTATAACAAGTTCCTCTTAATACCCTCTTATCTTGTCCTCTATCATCTCTTCTATGTCCTTCATTCTGGTAACCACCATATCCCCCTCTTTTGTATGAGTTTCCATCACTTTTCTAATATGTATTATCATTCTTACTAGCCTCCTTATCCTTGTTTTGATCCGAAAAAGGTCCTTTTCCTCCTCCAACAAAAATTCTTCCTCTTTAAAATCTTCCACCTCTTCCTCTCTGTCTCTACTCATGTCTATTATTTAGCTTCTCTTTTTCTTTTAGGGCACACTGATATGCCTCCTCCACATTCTGCAACTTGATCAAACTAATCTCATCCTATATAGATGACCTGAAACCATTCACATATCTGGCTACTTGTTCCATCTCATCCTCTGAATGTCCAGATCTGATATTCAACTTATAGAACTCCTCAGTATACTATGTCACACTCGAATCTTTCTACTTCAAATTTTTCAATTTTCAGAACAAACGAATCTGATAGTCTACATGCATAAACTTTTTCTTCAACTTATTCACCATTTGATCCCAAGATTTTATCTTTTATTTCCCTCTTCTTTGTCTATATGTCTGCAAATGTTTCCACCATAGGGATGCATGTCCTCTCAACTTTGTACAAGAAAATTTCACCTTCTTATCTTTAGTGGTACCTTCAAATTCAAAATAATTTTCCATCTCTGTTATCCAATCAAGCAATTCTTCTAAATCCAACTTACCAGTATAATCTAGTGGATTGAAATGTGGCTTCGTATTTGCTCTAGTTACGGCTCTTATGAACCTTTCTTCCCCCCAATCTAGGCCAAGTTGCTCTTCTCTTCCTCGTTCTTCCTGAACTTCTACCTCTTCATCAATCACATCATAAACTCTTCTCTGGGCCATTTCAACTGCATCTAATCTAGCAATAATTCCTCTTATCATCTCCGTTATAGCTTGGTCTGCATTTTCACGTGCTCCATTTCCTCTTACATTTCTTCTTCTAGCCATCTTTACAACAATCCTTTGTAGTTGTAGGTCAGATCCACAATCTGCCACCCTACAACAATTCTTTTATAGGACTACAAATTTTGTTGACCTCAATGGATTGAAGCTTGCTCTAATACCAATTTGGTGCAACCACGGTAGGAGGGTCCTCAAAGAGAACAATTTGGGTCATGCAACAAGAGTAACACAATGAAAGCAACACAAAATATGGAGGCAAATGCACATGGAAATATTCTTATTAACAAAAGTCTCAACTACATTCGGTTGGAAACATCTGGGCTTACAAATTTGGCTCACAGGCCTGATACAACATATCTAGAAATACAATATTCCAATGTGCTCATATATGTGAGAAAAATATTACAAATTGAAAAAAACTTATCTATCTATTCTTCACTATTCACTACTACTCTACCACTGATCTATTACAAATTTTATAGCATATCCACAATTCTAGAAATATCCGCATAGGCCAAAGATCACCACATTTTCCAAGGAAAGAAAATGTAGTGTGCACATGAATAGGTCAGCCTCAAATTTGAATTACTCTTCAATAGGTGCGTAGGATGGAGTGTGGACCTAAAATGAAGGTTGGGGACACACCTAGGAGCAATTAAAATCACACCGTTAAGAGCTGCAAGTTATGAGGACGTTCCACAATGATCGAACTGGACTAAAGTTTGAAATTATTCTGATGTCAATTCAAGAAACTGCCAAGAATTCTGGAAGTGATAAATTGGCAAAAAAGGATCCACTCATGCTCAAATATTGGGACAAAGAAGATGAATATGTAGATGATGTATCCCAAGATCCACAGGGTCTGGTTAGAAAAGATGATGAATCCACCAACATGAACTAAGAAAGAACCAAAAAAAGAACAAAATTGGAAGGAAAATATTTTTGGTTGATGCAAGATTTCCAAGAACCAAGGATGCTCCTACATCAGTGTGTTTGTTTAGGTTTTGATATGTGATGTAACATACTTATACAAGTTTTTCCTCAATTTCATTAGAAAAAGAGATCTCCCAAGGATATGATTTAATTTCAACCTTGAGGTGAGTCAACCCTATTAGGAAGGTTTGTTGTTTTCTTATGACAAAAAAGATAGATTGACACTTTTAGGAGATGAATTAAAATGCATTAACTCAATTGTATGACCTAATACTTGAAATGAAAAATATTATGATAACAAAAATATAATCAACAAGTTGCATGTAGATCTAACACTAGTAGAATTTGGCAAATAAATGACTAGGTGACTAAAATTTTTAGTCACAACAGCTAAAAATTACTAAATTCCACTCATTTTTTTCAACTTAGCTATAAATGAGTAAATAAATGACTAATTTGTTCATTGAATAAAAATTATTCAATCACACAAATAAAAATGACTAAATAGTTAGTCATTTATTTAGTCACAATCCATTTGAATAAATCATTTAAGGAATCAAGAATATAGCCTACCAAAATACTCTAAAACTTTCATTGAAATCTTATTTTCAGGCATAGCCTACCAAAATGGAGGTTTTATTTTAATAAATATGCTCTAAAACCTTCGTCAAAACCTTATTTTCAGGCATAGCCTGCCAAAATGGAGAAGTGCTTTAGCAAAGAATGACAAAGAATGGTAAGAAGATGTTTGTAATAGGAGGCATAAGATTCATTGTTTCTTATCTCATTCCTTCTCTACTCAACAAGGGTTACGTTGTTCACACTACTATTTGTAATCCAGGTATTTAATTGACATATATTTGCATAATCTCAAATTCCTTCAGATGGTTTTGAAGTATAAATGTATCTTATATAGGGTTTAAAATGATTTATTTTAATTAAAATAAATAAATTAGATGCTTTTGAAGTTTCAATGTATCCTATATAGGGTTTAGAATGATTTCTTTTAATTTAAAAATATAAATAAATTTATTTTCCTGTGATTAGATAATGTGGAGATCTCCTAAATTTCCCCCAATACACTATCCTCTTTGGAATTGTATTCATTACTCCAACTGCTAGGGTTTTTCATGTGATATCTTTAATATCTTCATGACAATGGCTTTTAAATAAATCCCAGCCTTTGCTTTAATCCTTATCATGGTAACCCTTGATTTCTATAATCCACCTACAATCTCTTCTAAGAGCGTTTTCTTAATCTAGACTACATCGTATGCATAGAAAGAAAGTCCTTCATAGTTTCCATTGTTCCAAACCACCACTCAGTACCTTGATTAAAATGTTTCCTCCGTAAGCACAATAACATGTTTTAAAATCATAGTTGCCAGTGATTGACCATTAAGGTCACTACTTTCATCAAGATACAATGATATTTTTTTCTTCAAACTCAAGGAATTATGCAAGATAACATTGTCAATTTTTTGTTCTGTATGATTTGATTTTATTATACATTTATTGCTTTGCTAACTGCCTTTAAGACTTGATATTGCACCCTCAACTACAATCTCAAACAGCTCACTCATTATCACTTGGAGATTCCTTTCATGAGCCTCCTTCTATAAAATCAATCTATGCCCTATAGACTGCCTACTTACTACAAGGGACTCATTTTTTCATGGTATTGTGGGTCTTAAGATCCTTCAACCTTATTGTCCATACTTCATAGTCCACAAGGTATTATTCACTATTCTCCCATCTTTGATGAGTCTCAAAATATTGCTCAAACATGCAATCCACTACCTCCATTATGCAATGGCTAAGAAGAAACATTGAACCTATGATTACCACTGTTACTTCATTTGGATAGTCATTCCTTGATTGCATTTTCCCTGTCTAACACTGCCAATAGCATTTGAAAAACCCTTAAGGTCAACAAGGGGGTAAGAAAACTCATTGTTAAAATCTCCACATTACTATGAAAATTTTGAACTTTATTATCTTGTCACTTCTCAGCCTCTTTTTGACTATCACACCTCAAGTGACTGCCATTCTTCTTACCATAGATTGCATTTACGAATGTCACTAAGCTATATAGTGTGCTTGTTATTGGCTACAATCTTTAGATTTCAAGATTTTTTTATTGGTTACAATGTCTCAATCTTTCTTGTATTTCAACCTCGCTAATTTGCTAGATTTATTTTTTATGTTTCTACAGAGGCCTAGGGTTTTTACCCTAGTCATGCTCTTACCAATGCTTTTGTTGGTATTAAGAAACAACCTTAAATCTTGGGTTAGAAAATTAGTTGTCTTGATAGGGTTGTGGTATGATCTTGGATTGTATCCTAGAATGTGTGGGAAGCTTGTGTTTGATCATTAAGGTATGTAAACTTGATTAGGGAAATGTATCCTATATAGCATGGGTCTTTGTTTAATACTTTCCATAATGGTTATTAGCAGATGACATTATTATAGTTATTGGCAACCCAAGATTGCATTCAAGTATGTAACAAACTTGGTTTGTAGTTTAAGTTGTACACTTTTAAGTAACATTCATAAAGTTTAGAATATCTTGATCACTCTTTAGAATAGCCCATTAAGCATGGGTTGTGCTTGAATGTACTACATAATTTATATAACACAACCAGTCTGCATATCAACCAGAGTTATAGGCTCTTTATTGTAGCAAGAGGTAATCATTCTTGGATCATGTTACCATTACATCATAACCTTTTAAACTTGAGTCAACCTAAATGCACCCAATGATGATTGAAACCTAATTGTGATGATAGTGATTTGTACTTGAATTGTGCTCATACGAGTGCCTCCATTTCTATCACAACATAGCCACATTAAACTTGGGTCACACATGAATGCATCATGTATTTGTTATAGCACAAGTGTGCCACATGACCAATAGAGTTATGGATCACATAATTATAGTCACAAGAATTTATTCCTTGGTTGTGCTCTTATGGTGACTCCATTACTGTTATAGCAAAAAACTTTGGACTTGTATTTCTCAAATCCTTACATTGCTTATTTTATCTTTGGATGGATGACTTTATGGATTTTTTGTGATTTACACAACTTTTGTTTTGATAGTAAATGACATCAAATTCTTTTTAAAACTAAAATGATTTATTAATTATGGTTGTATGATGATATTGAGTTTTATTTAGAAGAGGTTAATATGTGGCATTTTTATGTGTAGGAAGAATAGATTGTGATGCAACGCTCAAGTATGGATGGTTTAGGAAAAAATGGATTGCTATTAGTGGCATAACCAGGTTGGAGAGTACCTTGAGTTGATCTAAAAAAATTCCAGGTGCTTTCGCTTAAAAGAAGAACCTAACTATAGGAATTTCTAAATATCTGACAGAGGAAGTTCCTTTATTATAAAGATTAAATCATAAATTTGCACTGGTCCAATTTGACATCCAACCTGAGATGTTTAATATTCGATAGAGAAAGTTTTTACATTCTAAAGATAAAATCATAAATTTGTTGGCCCAATTTCAGATCCAATTTGGGGTTGTGAAGCTTGATAGAGGAAATTCCAACATTCTAAAGATAAAAACATAAATTTTATTGGTCCATTTGAGATCTAATTTGAGGTTGTGAAGCTCCAATAGAAAAAATTTCTACATTCTGAAGATAAAATCATAAATCTGTTTGGTCTAATTTGAGGTCCAATTGTAAGGAACTATCTTTTTAATTATACATTCTTACATTTGGCTTGATACAAATTGTTAATTTAGAATTATGGTATTGCTTTTCTTCTAATGTTTTTAGCCCTCATTTCAAGGAAGAGCTCTGAAGATGGTTCCTTTAGATGGAGACTACACTTTTCCACTATAGGTTCCATCTAGAAACACCAAAAGCTTAGGTATTGTCATACTCAAGTACAACAAAGTTTGAGGTGAATTGCACTTAGTATTTTATGCTGATATGGATATGTTCTAGCCTATAGTTAATTGTTGGAGCATAATAGATAGGCTAAATAGTTGTTCATATACCATTGTTTCAAATTCTAAATTGCTATACCTTATTCTAGGAGCAAATCATAAGGGGAGTCTATACATAAGAAACCATTGCTTCAAATTCAAAATTGATGGCTCTTTCACAATTGTTTGCTTCATTTATTTGATCTAAGACAACCTACTATATAGAAGATGCTCTCAAAATCATAGAAAAAATCCCTTATTCCTGGATGACTGTTTAAAATCTTTCCCATCATAACAATGAACAAAAGCATCAGTCATTAACTTGAACTTTGCAAGAGTTTCATCAAATTCTACTTTTCCACTCTCTTTTCCATTCTAAATTTTATTCCCAATTTCATCCATGAAGAACTTCCTCAGCCTGTAGATCCTATTGTTAGCCATAACTTTACCAATTTTCGAGGATAGTTTTTATTTTTTACCCAAGCAACAATTGAGAAAATCTAGCTTTGAGTTTTTACCCAAGAAGCAATTGACAAAATTTGGCCTTACAAGATCAAAATATGGTAAGGATAATTTTTTTTAACTGTTGCTTGGGTAAAAAATCAAAGATATCCTCAACACTTGGTAAAGTTATGACTAACAACAGGATCTATAGGTTGAGGAAGTTCTTGATGGATGAAATTGGGAATAAAATTTAGAATGGAAAAGAGAGTGGAAAATTAGAATTTGATGAAACTCTTGCAAAGTTCAAGCCAATGGCTGATGCTTTTGTTCATTGTTATGATGGGAAGATTCTAAAAATTCATCCCAGAATAAAGGATTTAATTGTGAATTTGAAAAAATATTCTATACAACAGGTTGTCATAGATCAAATAAATGAAGCAAACAATTGTGAAAGAGTCAACAATTTTGAATTTGAAACAATGGTGTCTTATGTATAGACTCCCCCTGTGATTTTCTCCTAGAATAAGGTATAACAATTTAGAATTTGAAACAATGGTATACAAACAACTATTTATCCTATTTGTTATGCTACAACAATTAACTACAGGTTAGAACATATCCATGGCAGCATAAAATAGCAAGTGCAATTCACCTCAAACTCTAGTGTGGTAATTGCTTGGTAAAGAAGTTTACACTCCATGAACATTCTTTGTGCACATCAGTATGTTGGTTATTATCTTGATCTCCTTTGTGATGAAAAGAACAGTGAAGTTCATTACATAACTCATGACCATTTTGCAGTGCTATGATCCGGTGCTCTTTTACTTCTTACTCACTGTGTTCTCAATCACCATGTGGAAATGACTTAGAGGATAGAACTTTGTCACCATTTGACAATAAATTTTATTGTTTTTGGACTGTTTGTTATGATTCAATAACTGTTTGATAGTGTTCTTCCTTTCTCAATCCTATAGGACATAGGATAATTCACAGTTTGCGGGTATGTGTAGGATCATCATGGAAAAAATAGGCCCTTAAGTAGAAATTTTTTTAGAAAAAGTAGAGTTAGGAAACTTCACGTAAAAAATTGAATAAGTTATCTATATTATTTCAAAAATATGTAAGAATAGAATCTATTGTAAATTGAATATGTAGTTTCTAAACTACTAGGTTTATTTAAAAATAAAATAAAATCTATTTGGTGAAAATTTGAAATTTCAATGCAGTAGTACTTAAATTTTAGGGAAAAAATAAGTAGGTGTCTGTCTGACCACCCTAACCATAATAAAATGATAATATTTTTTATAACATTTTAGATATAAGTAGAGGACTCATGTCCCGATGTGATGCATATTTTTGGTAATTTTTTCCAAGTAAATAATTAATTATGAATTTTTTATTACAACTTTTAAAAGATATAAAAAATAGTATGTCTAACCACCTTAACTTGGTCAAAACTTCATAAAATTCATTTTTTTTAATCCTATAGTATGCAAAGCAAAGTATGTGACACATGTTTCAGATTCAAAAAATGTGATACCATTTAAAATCTATAGATGTTTTTCAACTAGCCTATCAATTAGGACTTTAGTCGTAATTCAAATAGAAAATGAATAATAATTCTTTATTAAATTCATATTAAAGAATAATTTATATTGGTGGAAAGCTAAGAATCTCCTTTAAAAACCCTTTTCATTTCATAAATTTTGGGTAAAAAAAAAGTCGTCAGCCACATACCCTACACATACCCATCATATCGCCACTTTTTGGCCCGTCATGATCCTGCACATACCCTTGCAACTGCCTAACAATGGTAAATAGGTATAGTAAAGATATTTTAAATTTTAGAAGTGTATTTTTTTTAATTGCTAAAGCCTATTTATTAGTTTTATAACTTAAAATTATTTAAGCTATTTGAATAGCTGAAATTCATATTATAAATATTTAAAGAACAATAGAATTAGGTACTTAAAATGGTTATAGAGAAATTGAATGAAAATTAGTAAATTACTACTACTTTGTCTTTTCCTTTTGTGTGTTTACAGGGTTATTTCTTTGAGCATTTGTTAGGCCTATTTTGGATTCTATGGAAATAGCAAAGGAAGTTCCACATCCAGGTCTAAATGAGGTGATGGCCCATCATTCTATGATGAATTTTCTAGGATACACCAAAGAATAGATATAAAATTATCATATTCTTAAACCTTCAGATCTTTGAGATTGTTGTAGATTTGATTTGATTTTTGTATAGCTAGGCGGATCTAAAAAGCTATTGCTTGAAAATGACATAAATGAAAATGTTATTTTTTCAAAATAATCTAAGGGTGTTATTTTTCACTTGCACAATGTTTTTGTCTACCTTAAGATAACCATTAAAATTATCATTTTGTTAATCATAATATTTCATTGTATATTTGTATTTTGTTAGATTGTATTGGATAGTTAATGGTTTATTCTTTTGTAAAAAAAAAATTCAGCATAATATAATTTCCATGTACTTTTTTTCATCACTTGTAAATCTAATTTTTTGTTACTTTTTGTGATCATAAAAAATAGAGATGATTTTAGTCTCTGTGAAATATTTTCATGCATGTTTGAGATCTCTACAAGGTGATGAAAAAGTCCCTAGGGTTTGGTAGGGTTTTGGGTATCCTTATTATTTTGATGGCAATGTTGTCACTAAGTTCTCTCCTCGCCCAAATATAGTCACCTGAGAAACTGCCATGATGCTCTTGACTGTAAATTACTTTGTTCTCCCTACCTTCTCACTACAGGTTTGATTCTTCAACTATACCAACTATCCTTCCATCTTAGTGTCTTTTCATGCTCTTACATCTATTCTCTTATGAGTATATTCTTATGACTATGAAAGCTATCACTAGGTCTATTATGATTGTTAAGTCATTGAGAGTATATGATTTTCTACTACAAAATCTTAGATTGTCATACTTTTGATGACAATTCTCCAAGGATGTTTTCTCACTGACTTAACTCTATATATTCTCCATTATGCATTGAAAATTCATGGTTTATAGTTAACTATTTATTGGTGTAACCATTGCCATGTTTCTTGGTATAGTCATCCCTATAGGATAGTTTCCTTATATATATATGAATGTAATTTAAAAGTTACCCATAAATATTGACAAGTTTCATAATAATGTTGTGTCAAGGTAGTAGATGGTTGTGACAGGTTTCATAATACTACCATACCGCAAGAGCCAAGAAGACATAATGCGGTGTAGCAGTAACATCCCACATTACCACAAAGGTTGAGCAATAAATGTGTGGTATAGTGATAAATCAAATACTTCTCTTGCATCCTCCAAAGAGACAAGAAGACATGATGCGATGTAGTGGTAACGTCCCACATTATCATGAAGGCTAAGAAATAATGGTGTGGTGTAGCAATAACATCCTGCATTACCACGAAGGCTAAGAAAAAATTATGTCATGTAGTGATAACATCATGCATCACCACAAGGATCATGTCAAAACGGTGTGGTATCACAGTTAAACTATAAAATGAAATATCATATTTCTTTGAGGAATTTTTTTGAAATAGTTCACTTACCTTGTGTATATTGCTTCCAAATTTTCATGTATGTCTAGCAGGGCACTTGTAACTACAACATATGACAAAAAAATCCCTACTGTTATGATTTGATGGATGTCCCTTCTTTATTACTAGATATATGTTGTAGTGCACATTACTATAGTGTAAGCCTAATTTTTAGATTGTTTCATTTAGCATAACCAATATTCCCCACAAGAACATTGTCCTTGTTTAAAATAATGGAAATGGTTCACATCTCAAGTAGAAAAATTTCTCTTGCAATAATCTTGGAGATGAATTTAGATATAGTGTGAAAATAAAAACATACTCAAAGGTTCTTAACAACTCTAATAGTTGTACCAGGGGCCATGTTTAACAAACCAAATGCAATTGCTAACTTTTCACTATGGTGGCAGATAAATGATTCTTTTTTCTTCTATTCCACAACATTGAGTAAAAGTCTTGAATCTAGAAATACCCTATAGCCTTCATTTTCTAGTCCAATTTATCCAATTTTGCACAGATCTCCCATGTTTTTGGATGTGATACATCTCCTACATAAAAAAGCATGTACCATTTGATGCCCTTCAATCCAACTACATGCAGGCATCTTTTTAATTCCTCTATCTTTCATCAATCTCCTTACTATTTGAATATCACCACACCTGCCCACTTCTACACATATATTTTAGAGAAGAACCTAAGTTGCAACATTTTTAGGATCCAACTAAAAAATTAGTGTTGCTAGAATACTCAGCCTATATTCATATATCATCCACAAGAACCAAAGGTTTAACTGGCATCTTAGTAATAATATTTAGGGTGTCCTCAAGATAGCTATCATGAGTATGAATGTCAACCATGCACACCTAATGATCAAATATATATGTAATGCAATAAGGGTTACTAACATGTGAAGTATGTGCAACCCTCATCCACTAAACATGCATGAATTCATGCATCTAGAACACAAGAAAAGTTTACAATGTTGGTGTTCCAAAGTGCTTCATTAATTCAAATATTTTGAAAGCTTCCTTGCAAAATCCATTTTTTGCATATTCTACAATCATATCATTTCATTCCTTGAGATGACATCTCTTTGAGGCATTCTTTCAAACAATTCATTTTGTACTACATTTTGGTGTCAAATCCTTGGTAATTATGGTTAATTTCATTACATTCAAATTTTGAATTCTAGGAAATTATGTACAGTAAATAGATTGATGGTTTTTTGGATAGTGAAATTAGTCCTCATACAAATTAACTGAAATATGTGGGTATGTGCAGGATCATCATGGAAAAAATAGGCCCTTAAGTGGCAAAAAATTTAGAAAAATCAGTGTTAGGCAACTTGATGTAAAAAATTGAATAAGTTATCTATATTATTTCAAAAATATGTAAGAATAGAATCTGTAGAAAATTGAATGTTTTATACTAATAGGTTTATTTTTTAAAAATAAAATCTATTTGGTAAAATTTGAAATTTCAATGTAGTACTTAAATTTCAAGGAAAAATAAGAAGTAGAGGTCTATTTGACCACCCTAACCATAATAAAATGATAATATTTTTTATAAGATTTTATATATAAGTAGATGACTCTGTGTATGATGTGATGCATATTTTTTTGTAATTTTTTCCAAGTAAATAATTAATTATGATTTTTTATTACAACTTTAAAAAAATATAAAAACTCATATGTATGACCACCTTAACTTGGTCAAAACTTCATGAAATTTAATTTTCTTTTTTTAATCCTATAGTATGTTAAGCATAGAATGTGACACATGTTTTGGATTCAAAAGTATGATACCGTTTGCAAGCTATAGATGTTTTTCAATCAGCTTATCGATCAGGAATTTAGTCGTAATTATAATAGAAAATGAATAATAATAATTTATTAAATTCAAAATAAAGCATAATTATATTGGTGGAAAGTTGAGAATCTCCTCTAAAAACCCTTTTCGTTTCATCAATTTTGGGTTAAAAAAAAGTCGTCAGCCACATAACGTACAAATACCCATAATATTGCCACTTTTTAGCCCATCATGATCCTGCACATACCCATGTAGAAGGATTATTTTAATTAAAGAGGATGTTGTGGTTATTTTTGTAGAAATGATTAACAATGATTTTACAGTGCAACTAGCTTGCTATTTTCGTTCAAGATACAAGTCATAAAATTCAAGCACATACTAAGAAGATGGTACTCTACTTAAAACCCTCAACCTCACTTAGTTTAGTCTACTTACATGGGGATATCAAGGAAGTTGCTAAAAGATTAATATATATCATTTTTTGTTTGTGAAGGAGAATCCTATGAGATTCAATATGGCAGTGGATCAATATCCGATTTCTTAAGTAAAGATGATTTCATAGTTGGTAAACTTGTTGTGAAACATTAGGCTAGTAATTTTTTGATGCTAAGGCTTCCTATTTATATATCAAAGATCTTTTCTCATTACCTTAATTTGGAATTTATGTATAAATGGATTCTTCCATAGTGCAGGTCTTTACTTAGACAACACATGAACTAGGGTTGACATTTTTGTTGTTTAATTAAGTTTGATGGCATTCTTAGGCTTGGTTTCTAGGAAATTTCTATTGATAAGGTTGTTCTAGTCTGGTTCATGTTGACAACCTTCATTCTATAATATGAGCATATCACCTTTCTTAAACATTGAACAAGGTTCTAAAATCAAGGGTTCAATATGCATATTACAAGCCTATGTTGAACACTCTGTTTAAGGAATTTTTTGACAAGGCTATAGTATTTTAATTGATTTATCTATTTATTGTGTGTGGAATTTTGTAAACTTGCAATAGATAGTGCACTTTTATTCTTTCTAAATTGAGACTAATAGTAATTTTGTTGGTTGTATTGAGACATAGTTTCATTCATGGCAGAAAAGGTACCACCCTATTGCTCATATCAAATGGCATGTTGCATATAAAGGAGGAAATATTCTAGCTAGGTTATTGTTGACTGCATTGAAGGAGAGAGCTTCATATATGGGACATGATCAACACTCTCCTTCTTGGATTCTACACATTATAGCTTGCTCTAGGAAGATTTCCCATGTTATAGAAATTTTAAGAGATGAAAGGGGTATGTGCTTGCATTGAAGGGTTTCAAGCATGTGTTTCCATCATTGCAGAAGGTTTTTGGAGAAGTTTCTTTCTTGCAGTCATTTTTGTGCAATATTGGAACTCAAATTTTTAGTCTTTTGACTGAAAATAACAATTGTAATACTCTATTTCTAAGTTGTAATTAGAACACCTTTCTTTTATTAATAAAGTTCATCAATTTTTCCTTCTCAATGACTTTCTTATTGTGTGTAATTGATGTTTGATGTGTATTTCTATGTTTTATGCTTAAATCCTCAAATATTAGTTAATTAAAATGACTAACTATACTACTCATTGACATCAACTAATAATTAAATTGACTAAATATACTACCAATTGATAGAAATCAGTGAACATTGAATAAAAATGACTAAATAAGTGACCATTTAACAACAACCAATGACTAAATATATCAGTGAATAAAAAAATGACTAAATAAGTGACCAGATTACAACAATCAATGACTAAATCAACAACTAAATAAGTGACTAGTTAAATATATCAGTGAATAAAAAATGACTAAATAAGTGACTAGATTACAACAATCAATGACTAAATCATGGACTAAATATATGGGTAAGTGCACAAAGTTGAGTCCATGAAACATGGAATTTTTTTCTTTAGCCAAAAAATTGAAATCAACATTGCAAAAATGGGATCCCAATTTTTAAAAATTGGGACCCCGTTTAGTTTCGGGATCCCGAGCCTAAATACAAAACAGGATCCTACTTTTTAAAAATTGGGATCCCATTTACTAAAGGATTCCAAACTAACAGACAAGGAATGGGATCCTGATTACTATGAAACGGGATCTTGATTTATAAAAATCGGGATCCCATTTTGTACAAATTGGGATCTCGTTTTCTAATGCTATTTATTTTTTTAAAATGAACAAAGTTCATTT
Organism: Sequoia sempervirens; assembly: GCA_007258455.2. Classification (NCBI taxonomy): domain Eukaryota; kingdom Viridiplantae; phylum Streptophyta; class Pinopsida; order Cupressales; family Cupressaceae; genus Sequoia; species Sequoia sempervirens. The sequence goes on along the minus strand of VDFB02047397.1, from coordinate 109,798,931 downwards.
TGCAGTGGACAGGATCCCAAGTACAGGTGACAACTACCTCCACAAATAAGTGAATTTAGCATGTTTCTTTTAATTTGTTTCACGTTTTGAGCATTTTTTTTCTTGTTATAGTAGAAATGAGTAATTGTAGAAATAGATCAAAAAATGCAATGAAACCTAAAGGTTTTTTAATAGAAATGAAAAAATAAACCTTGAATTGTGTTTAACAAACAAAATTTAGCTTTTGAAACCTAAATTGTTCGATTAAACCAAAAAAAATTGAATTTGAAAACCCTAATCGAAATGAAACAAAAATAATTCCATTTCAAAACCCTAGAAATTGAAATGAAATAAAAAATTTCATTTTGAAACCCTAATCAAGCTTTTTGAAACCCTGAATTCAAATCAAACGAAAAAAATTGAATTTGAAAACCCTAGTTGGAACTTAAACGAAAAAATTGCATTAAAAAACCTAATTGCTTAGAAATAGAAACCCTAAATTGAATTAGAACAATTTTTTTTGTTAAAACCCTACATTGAAATCGAACAAATCATTTTGATTTTGAAAACTAGGCAATTTCAAGCTCAAAAAAAATCATTTTCATTGCTTAAATGTTTTAAATTTTATTTGCATTGTATGGAGAAAAAAATATGTTAAACTTTAGTTTCAATGTTAAATTATAATTAGATTAGAAAACAATATGTTAAAGAATAGTTAAAATTCATAAAGTTTATCAGTGTTTGTTTACAAATTTAGTTAGCAAAGTTGTAAATCCAAGCATGTACAATTGATTCCAATTGGCACTAACTTGCAAGTCTAAATTATTCCAAGGGCCACCCAAACTTCACCCTAAGTTTGTTTAACCCTAAAACCTGAATTGTAAAATCTAAACCCTCAACACTAAAGCATTTGAATTTTGTCTTAGGACCTTAAAATGAAATTTGGTTGCCTTAAAAAACCCTTTGTTGTCACCATCCAGTAGAAATTTTTGTAATGTTTTCACTTATTTGAACACATAATATAAAAGCTTTTGGTTTCTACAAGTTTATGAAGAGTGGATGATCATTCTCTATGATACTTAGACATGATTAATAGGGATCTAAATTTTTGGAAGAAAAATTTATTGTATTATATCCACAAGATAAGAGAGCACGAGTGAGAGTCCTATGGGTAAAGCTTCTTTCATTGGACATACCTAAAATTATGTAGGTTCAATGTCAAGAATGGGTATATTTGGTAGATTTATGAAAACTATTATGAATATCTAGAGTACCATAAAAGTATAATTATGACAATTCCAATTGGAAACACTTGGGTATATATCATATGAAATATAAATCTATTAAGGTGTCTATTATATAAGAGAGTTGATAATACATGGAAAGAGGTTTGTATGAAAATATATGTATTAAGAAACACATACCACATGTGAGCTCTATAGGATTTTTAAGATTAAATAGTAGATAATAATCCACCCATCCTCAAGCATAATGAATTCTTTAGCAATTAAGGGATATCCAATAACCATAAAATTACCTATATTTTAATACTATATAGATTTATGTGGAAGGATAGAAATGCATCAATAAGGAGACCAAGATGGAACCATTTAACACCTAAGGTAAACCTATTACATGGGAAAGGGAGGAGGTACATTATGATAGGTTGGAGGAACTAGGATATTATTACAATAGAGAGAGGAGGAGGATTCATATTATGCTCCTATAAATAAGAGGTCAATTTAGAAGATTAAAAGAAGTAGATAATAACAAAGGAAATAATTCTATAGAGGGAGTGAGTGGGATTGTTGGAAATATAAAAGGAGAGAGGTGAAGGTCCCAACACCTAGACATAGAGTCCTACACAAAATACACCAATCTAGGCACTTCCTAGAAGGATCAAGATCCATGTGAGTAGCCTCTTTTTATTTTTGTATCTTCTACATATGTATATTTATTCCTTTATTATATGATTAAATTATGTATGATATAAATTATTAATAAGTGATTACAAGTATAATTATTAAAATATTTCATATTTATTTTGATATCCTCTAATGTAGGAGGAAATTTTTACTTGTTTTGATAGATGTATGTTATTTTTGTGATATGTATAGATTGATTCATTTTTAACATGATACTATTTTTTATTAGAGGGGTAAACACTTTTGACCCAGAGCTATGGAACCAATGAGGTCACAATATGACTAAATTTGGACCTCACTAGACATCTAGATCCCCTTAAGCAATCCTATCACCCTAAATCATAAATTGATTTCTTAAGGAGTCCCAATATGACATTTCTGAAGGGGTTCAAAGAACTTAAAATTTGGTGAAGTTGCCCAAGGCAACCAAATTGAACAATAATAAGAACCAAATTGAACAATAATAAGATCATGCAAGATTATAATATGAATGAGATTTCATGATCTAGGTTGGCTAGTTGAAACAACAGTAGATCTCAATCAAATATTCCACAAGAAAATGTTCTTCACTAACTTGAAAGTTCATTATATTCCAAGGGGCGCCAAAAATTCACCCTAAGTTCTATAAACCCTAAACACTAAACCATTCCTTTTCTCCTACCTGACCTTAAAGTGAAATTTGGTTGTCTTAGGAATATCCACCAAATTTCATTCCCTTATGCCATGTAATTTTGTCATAGGATCTTACTAAATATATCCCCTTAAGTTATCCTATTACCCTAAACCCTAAACCCTAAACTCTAAACTCTAAACTCTAAACCCTAAAGCCATCATTTTTTCTTAGGCTCTTAATGAAATTTGGTTGCCTTAGGCAACTCCACCAAATTTCATTCCCTTATGCCATGTAATTTTGTCCTAGGATCTTACTACATGTAGATCCCATTAAGCTATCCTATTACCCTAAACCCTAAACCCTAAACTCTAAAGTCTAAAACCTAATCCCTAAAGCCATCATTTTTTCTTTAAAGGCTCTTAATGCAATTTGGTTGCCTTGGGAAACTTCACCAAATTTTATTCACTTGATCCATGTCATTTTCTCCTAGGAACTCACTAGACATAGATCCCCTTAAGTCATCCTATCACCCTAAATTGTAATTCAATTTCTTAAGGGGTCCCAATATGACATTTATTAAGGGGATCAAAGAAGTTCTTAAAATTTGGCAATCAAAGTTTCCCAAGGCAACCAAATTTAACAATAATAAGATCATGTAAGATTATATAATATTAATAGTTAATTGTATTTTCATTCAAGTAACATGTGCCGTAGACATGAATGAGACTTACATATTTTATCATTTGTATTCAATTATTTAAGGCCATTTATATTGAATGGTTTAAAGGTATTTGCTAAACATGTATCTTACATCTTGAAATTATAAATCTAATGCAGGTTCACTCATATCTTAAAGATCACATGGATCCATTCAATAATATTCACAATTCACCTCCATGCCATCCATCTCCACCACCTTCACCTCCACCTCGTAACCCCCCACCTCCACCACCTAAAATCAATGAACATGCTCGTTTGAAAGCACAAATCAATGCCAATGTTAGAACCATCCAAGATCAAATCAACATTATTCAAAATGAAGAATGTGTCGCACCTCCTATGAGGATGTTTGCATCTAGGATGCAAAACCTTGTTGATGTTGTCAGGGATATGGATGGGATCTTAGATGAGCATCAACAATGGCTAGAGGAGAGGAGAACTTCTAATTCTGAAAAGGAAAACACAAAGAAATGAAGAGATGCAGTAGAGAGCCACAATAGTTTCTAAATTAAGACAATGATCTTAAATAGTTATGAATTTATGAATTTGGTGAATAATGGATATTTTGTGTGATGAATTTATAAATTTGGTTGGATGGATACTTTTAGTGACATGAATTTATGATTTTGGTTCTAGATGGATATTTTTAGTGACATGGATTTATGAATTTGGTGGAATTTATGAACTTATAATGAACAATATATAATAGTATATATTTTATGACTTTCTACTAGATCATGAATTCTCCTGCTAAAAAATTGTAATATGTGTGTGTGTGTGTGTGTGTGCTAGACATAAAATGAGCTTTTGTGAATATTTCAAGTTTATTGTTTAGTATGTACGTGCATGTATTAAAAATTTGCATATAGTTCTTAAATTTTGAAATTTGTATGTATGTCATAGTTTAGTTTAATGATATGTACGCATGCAAATTATGCATCATATTTTTTATTTTAAACATATGTACATGTTAAATTTTTAATTTTGTATGGACATGCTCAAGTTCAATCAATGTATATATATATGTTCATTTCAATTAAATATATGATCTTAATATATGTATGCACATCCTATTTTGTATGATTTAATGCAGGTGCACATTTATATCTCATATCATGGATGATTTTAACATTGATGATATCATCAATCCACCACCTCAACCACAACCACATCCACCTCCCCCTTCACCTCTCCCTCCACCTCCCCTTCCCCCTCCACCTAATATGCCACATCCAACACCTATCGTATCTGACGAGGATCGCTTGTGAGCACATATAAATGATCAAGTTGCATCCTTACAAAATCAAATCAATGCTATGAAGAGTAAAGCATTGATTCCACCACATGTGATACATTTTGCATTTGTGATGAAAAATGTTGTTGATGCCATCAAGATGACCGATTATGATCTTGATAGGCATTCACGAGAGAGAGAACAAATGAGATAATTTTATTTCAACGGTCTCTCTTACAAACAAATAATAGAACATATTAAGGGGATTTCTTAAGGGGTCTTAAGGGGATGTATTAAGGGGTCATAATACAACATCTAAAGGGGATGTCTTAAGGGGTCATAATACGTCTTAAGGGGATGTCTTAAGGGGTCTTAAGGGGATGTCTAAAGGGGTCATAATAGAACATCTTAAGGGTTCATAATAGAATTTCTTAAGGGGATGTATTAAGGGATCATAATACAGTGTCTTAAGGATATAATTGATTTAACAATAATGTATGCATGATATTTAGTGATTATACAATTAGACAAAGTTTCAAAGTAGGAAAACATGCACATTTAACAAACAAAATATATAGAATATTGATTTGATACATAAAAGTTGTAACACCCCTCCATTTTGGATGTTTAGATCGGCAGTTTTTTCTTTGTAATGCTTTGTTCTGTTTATGTTGTGATTTTTGAACTTAGTTACTTTTGACTGCTATATGTTAAGCGATGCGTATGTAATATTTTAATGTGATGGTATTTTACTCTGATGTTATCTTTATGGCATGTTTTGGATTAATTTAGTAGATATTTGAATTAATGATGCTTTATGCTTTTGATTATATTATTGATGTTAGAATTGTCAGTTAGTGATATTGTATTGGTGAAGGGGATGAGATTCTACCACTCGCTTGCGAGTGCCCTATGATTCTAAGATTTCCTCTTCATGGTGTGTTTGATCATATTATATATGTATGCTTGTTCAATGTACTCTTTGTTCGTAGGTTGACAGGTACATGACATTGACTCCACCTAGTTCATAGGTTTGAGGGTGTCTAGTGACCAACGGTAAATGATTGGGAGATAGTAGTTAGGTTTTTCATGCCAAGTCATCACGCTAGTCATAGTGTGTCGTCGGGTTGTTGTTGGGTTAGTTGTTTTAACTTAGTTCATTCCTCCTTGAGTATTTATTTAATTTCAAATTATAAAGGTTATTAAATGGAAGGTGTAGTTAAAATGATGTTTAAATGTATCTAGTTGCAATGTTGAAAGGTTATTTATTTAATTGATTAATTTGATTTAATTAATAAAATTATTTTTTAGTTTATTGATTAATTAGGTTAATGGTGATAAATTAAATGAAATAGTTGTTTTGGCATTATTGTATATTAAGATTCAAATTTAAAATGAAAATGGAAATCATAATGGATATTTAAAGTAAAATTAAAATAAAAATAAAAATGTGTTTTAAATTTCTCTTTTTGAAAATTGTAGATAAAATTAATTCTTTGCAATCTTGGAATTCTTTTGTTTAAAATATTTTTTTTAAAATGCATGAAATATCATTTTGAAAGTAAATTTTTTTTTAAAATTTAAAGTGGAAATATCCTCCAAATGTTCAATAAATTTAGTGGGTGGGATATTTTTAGGGGTTTGACCAAATTTGGGGAAAAACTCTTTGTAAGGAAAATTGAATTTCATTTTAGTTTTAATTTTGAAATTGTGGAAGAAAAAGAGGAGCAAGGATTTGGATTTGGTTCTGGAAATTTTGAAGAAGCAAGGGGATTTTTGGTTGAGTTGAATTCAGAAAAGGGATCAAAATGTCCATTGTCAAATCTTCAAGCTTTGGAGGAAAAATCAAGTTCTTTTGTTTTGTTTTTGTTTCATTTTGAAAAGAGTTTAAATATTTGTTATGTTATTTGGAAATCTTTGAAATGATGTTTAAATTCAATGGGAATCCATGTGAATCTGTTTCAAAAACTAGCAATAGAAATTGAAAGATGCACAAAAGAAATTATCCATTATGGTTTGGAAATTAAGAGTTTATGTTTGCAAGTTCTTTGTTGGGTATTTTGTTTATGTGAAGAAAACTTGCTCAATCTAACTATAAAATGGAGATTTACATGTAAATTTACAAATATATATATATATATATATATATATATATATATATATATATATATATATATATATATGCATACATATATTATAAATATAATTGTGCTTTCTTATCCTAGAAAAAATTTCTATTCAATTTTTTTTTATTATCAAAGTTTCTTATGAAAAACTCTTCCCAGAAATAGGGGAAGTTGTATTATTCATTTTGTTATGGATAATTTTGTTTTGTATATATTAAATACTGTTATTAAAATAATTTTTTTTTTTTTGTATTAGTAAAACCAAACGCTCCACCAGGGGGGCATCAGTGTGTGAGTCACACAGGCCGCTGCCCCCTGTGGGAGGCAGACTATGTGAAGCACATAGACCAACGCCCGTGGGGAAGGCGGGTTGTGTGCCCATAGGCTGCTGCCCCTTGTGGGAGGCGGGTTGTGTGCCTCACACAGGGCGCCGCCCATGGGAGGTGGACTATGTGAGGGCACACAGGCCACCACCCATGGGAGGCAGGGCAGCCTGCATGCCCTTCTAAGGGCTTGGATTTCTTTTTTTAAAAAATCATTTTTTTTTATATATTTTATTTATTTACATATATATATTTTATATTATATATATATTATAATATGTGTATATATATTATATATATATATGTATATATATTATATATATATATGTATATATAATATTATAATTTAATTTAAATAAAAGTTTTATTTTATTATTTCAATATATATATATATTATATATATATATGAAATATATATATATGAAATATATATTTAATATATACATGTTAAATAATAAGGTATTAATTTTAATTAATTGGATTATCATAATAATATCTTTTTATTTGGGACATTTTCAAATGATGTTTAAATATTTTAAATAGGAACCCCTTTAAAGATGATTATTGTCACATAATTAGAGGCAAAAGAATGGATTTTAGACAATCAATTGTTTTATTTAAAAATTTGCTTCTTAATAATCAAATGATTTATTTAAAATTGGATGTTGTAAGCAAATGACTTTATTTATAAAGATTATTTTAATCCTTATTTATGATTGAGCAAATAGAATTGAAATATTAATTTTAAAATTTCTTAATGGTGCCCAAGTGATTTGATTTACTCTTGAGTGTGCAAATATTGTTAATTATTTAATTGATTACATGCACTATGTCATTGCTTGGCTTGGGTTTATGAAACCCGAACATTAGATTATTGAGTTGTCGGAAATGCTTTTTAAATGAGGTTTTTGTTCATTCTCGATGTTGGGAAAATGGGGTTTTTTGTCTAGTAAGTCTTCCATAGGAGTTCTCTAGGTTGGGATGTTTCATGTAGTGGTTTGATTTCCAAATCACCTTGGGAATTGTGTAGAGTTGTATCTTGTTGTCTCACCTAGGTTTCACAAATGGGGGTGGTAAGTGCCTCCTTGGATTAGGAGTGGTTTTTGTGGTCTGTGCCTCCTTTGGAAGGAGTGGATTATGTGCTTTGTTTCCTCCAGTGTTTGGAGTGGGTTCCCTTTATTTGTTACCTCCTTGGATTGGAGAGGTCATCTTATCTAGTTACCCATTGTGGTTTATACCATGTGTGTTGTTGATAGGAGAGTGGCTCTTTGTGGGGGTCCGACACACAAAGGGGCACCAGGGTAACTCACTTAGGGTTTAAGTAAGTGAAAACTTAAAATAAATTAATGAAAAAACTCTTAGGGTAATTAAGATAATAAATGCCTCTCTCATGACTCATTCACTTTTAAGGTTTGAGATGAGATGAGAAGCGCAATTTGTATGAGGGTCCGACAGCTGGTAGAGTTGAGCCAGGGTAACCCAAGATGGGGGTCCAGTAGCCTAGGACAGTTGAGCCTAGGTAACTCATAGCAAATTTTGTGTGAAACTCTCTCTATGTCAACCAGAAGTTAGTTTTTTTGCACTGCATAAATGATCATTGTTCTCTGGAAGCATTGTAACCTTTGTGTTAAGAGATGTTGTACTTGTATCCTTTTTAGTTCAAATATGTTTTAACTTGTGTCTAGAGGTAGATGGTCTTGTTTAGGAATTCCTTGTTACTATCTCCTAGCACAGTGGGTGATCCTTCGGGTATCACATGGTTGGGTGGAATGTGCACCTTAATCCGTTGGGTTTCTTCTTGTTCATGTGGATGAGATTTCCTATTGGAGAGCTTGTGGGATCCAGTTTCTTTCCATGCTTAATTCATTCAGTTGATCTTGTATTTTATTACCCCTCATTTGTTATCAAGGTGGAATCTGTAATATGTAATCATGCTTATTGGATTTATCTCATTCAAGGAATGAGTGTTGTAATCTTATTGCTATGTGATCGTTATTGAAATCATGTGGTACTTCATATTCTTTGATGTAAATTATCATGTATGGAATGTATACGTTCTTATTTCTTTAAGTATTTAAATGTTATGGTTGTAATTCATGTTTCTTGTTTGGGTTTAAGTAACTCAGTCTCGTAACCTTAGAAGATTGGTTGTCAATGGTTAGTGAACTTGCATGTTAATTGTTCTTATTCAAAAAAAAATTAGTTCATTTGTGTAGTAAATTGCAACTTCCCCTAGGGTTGTGTGGCGGGGCATTACAGAAGTACATAGAGTATGTTTAATTTTGTAAGTATGTATGTACATATATGTCATCTCAAAACAATGTTTACAAAATTTGGATATGCCATGTCTCAATAACATCTCAAACTCATGCCTAGAATGTAGTAGGTCTTTACACCACCTAATATCAAAAAGGTACAAGAAATGTCAATGAAATCATCAAAACATACATATTTTAATTTATATAAAACTATCTATATGTACAGAACTCAAGTACCTTCATTTAAAAGTATTCCACACATGTTTTTAGGTTGAATCTAGGCATCCTCTCTTTTTTGTTTCAAAGTATGAGATCAATGCAATGATGGCTTAAGGATAGAAAAAATGACAATAAATCAATTTTAACTATTAATGTACAAGCAATATCTATATGTAATCAAAACATGTATTTAAATATAATTTAACTAATAATTACCTATTTTTACCAAGTATTCCATGTTGTGTAGGTTGAATCTGTATGGACTAGATCCTTTTTGTGATTATTCCTTAAGGATGTATAAAATGACAATTTAAATCAATTTCAACTAATAACACACTTGACCAATGTTGAAACATGTATTTAATGTATTTAAAAGGAAAAATAAAACTAAAACTATATTTACTTGTATTTACATATTCCATTGTACCATCTGTATCCTCTCTTTTTTGCAACACATCTATGATTGTCTCATGCTCTTCCATAGAAATTGACCATAGCACTATTTTTGAAGGTCTTCCACAATACCACTCTAGTTTTATATTTGTTGCCACCACCAAATGTGAATAATGTATAATCTTTTTATATGCTTCATAGTCTTTGAATGCAAGTAGACCATTCTTTCTTCTCAGGTATTTCCGTAGCCAAGTGCCAACAACCACCACCAATCCTATTGGAAAACATGTTCAAAAACCATCATCAAATAAGTTCTCAATTTTTTTTTAAGGGGATCAAAGACTTGTTCTAAAAAAATTCTTAAGGGGATCAAAAACTTGTTATCAAAATTTGTTTAAGGGGGTGTCTTAAGGGGATCACCGTACCTATTGGATAATGAAAGCCATCATTATCTTCTTGAGGTGCTATTAACTTATGTTTGGTTTCCACACAATGAGCCAACCAATATTTTGTTTGCTCTTCATTCCCCTCAGGTGCAATAATAGCATACACATGTCCTACCAAAAAAATTTGATTTAACAACTTGTGTATATCCATATAAATAATTTAGTATTACAAAAGAACTTAATAAAATGAAATAAATTGAATTAAAATTACCTTCTTGTACAAGGTCTAAAACACAGTCATAATCTTTAGATGCAAACACTTGATCATTTTCTTCAATAGTTCTTTCATATTGATCATGTGTTTCTGCAGGTGTCAACGATCTTTGCTTCCACTATTCAACCCATTATGTATTTTCACATGCTTCCTAATCTCCTGAGATACAAAACTGGAAAAAACATGCAAGCTCCCTTCTCCAAATAGTCTATGTGCTTGTTGTCACACTCCTAAATGAATGCCATTTAGTAGATCCACTGATTGTCTCACAATCAACTCTAGGTACAATGTTCTCTTCTTCCACCAACCAAAAGAATCAATGAATTGTAGAGTAATCACTTGAACTATGTGCAGATAATCTTCTATTACACCAATCCACAATCTCACGTGCATCTTTAAATTTTACTGAATCCTCAAATTTTAATTGTTCTCTAGCAAGAATTCTTTTGACACACGCACCAGCTCCATCATGTTCTCCTTTACCATGCCCAGCTTCAAAAAAACTCCATATATGCTGGACATTAAGTTCCTTGTGAACCCTACTTAACCAATAGAACATTTGAGCATTCTTGAAATTCCCCATACAATTATCTGACCATATGAGGTGTTCTTTCATTTGGATTCCTCTTTCTCTTAAATTTCTATAAAATATACTAAAATAGTATTCATCAAACTCTGACGAGTGTAACTAATTGTCACTCAAATAAAAATGATACTCCCTCAAAAAATTTCTATCATCCTCAATGTTATCATCTGCATGTCTATAAACAATATGGAAAACCATAGCTACTTGCATTGAATTATAATATTGAGATTGAATTTCCTCTTGCGGAGCGAGAGTATAATTTTCTGCAAAATCAACCACTAAAAGTATAGTACCAATTGAAAATGTGTTTCTACATGCGTAAAATTGGCCATCAAGCCATCAAGCATGTTCAAGTGCATGACATATTTTGGTACAATTTTATTCTTCAATTCACTCATGAATGCATGCACACTAACTTTTTCTATAACTAAATCACAATGCCTTCCTATTTTTCCATCTTTTAAAGAATAGTGAACATTCTTAAATCTTTTGACATCTACTAATTATTGTCCAAAATCATGATCAACACTTTCATGCAAAAAAATTCTTAAAAATGAAAGATTTCCACAGTTAATGCATTGTCCAGAAATACAAGAACTTAAATAAAATAATTTATCATTATATTTTTCACAAAACAAACCTGAAATAAACTCTCTTATTGCTTCAGGTGACATATCAATACCACACTCCTATATAATCATGTTAGTATGCAAGGTACAATGTATATATAAAAAAATATCACAAAAATAACAAAATTGAACATGTATTTTACAACAACAAGATATTTGTTTCTTATTAATTTCTACATACCAGGGTTTACATTTTTCAAAAGACTTTTGACTTATTTTAATATTACTAGGTAACATTGAATCGCTACAAAATTTTCTATAAAATTCAGTTTGTGTTGTATCTAATAGGTGTTTTGGGTGAGGATCATGAACTTTGGACCCCACCCTTAATTTTAAAAGATCTCTAGCATTAGATGAAACCCTAGTATTATCATGCCAATATTTTTTGATCAAAGATTTAATTTCAACATTCAATTTCATATCAAACCTTGGTAGTTGTCCATTGAAACTCCAACATTGATTGATAGGATCATTTTCTATACTTTATCTTCTTTTTACCACTCTTAGCAATGTTTTAGGATGTATTTTTAAAACTTCACTAATATTTCTTACCATTCTTTTATTCAAAGCTGCTTTATTAACTATAACAATTGTAATAGCTCTTCTTGCTACATTTTTATCTTTAGATTGACTATTTTTCCCAATAGATTGAATGGCACTAGCAATAGTAGACATAACATGTTTTAATGATTGATCTTTTCTTTTCGGTTTAACATAAAAGCCTAACCTTTTCATTACTTTCCTCATTTTTCGCATTCTCATCAATTGCATCATTAGTTGACATTGAAATACAATTTTTTATGATAAAAGAATTTGGTGTATATTCTATTCGCATGTGTTTTTATTTTCCTCCAAGAAATTTGACCAGGAAGATTATCAAAAACACCACTTCCAATTTTAAAAAATGTATTTTCATTAAATTCAACATCACATTCTAGATTTTCATCTTCATTTTCATCTTCATCTTCATTTTCATTCACATTTTCATCTTCATTTTCATCAACAAAACGGTTTTCATTTTCATTTTCATCAAAAATATAGGTTTTGTTATCATTTTCAAGAAAATGATCATTCTGATTTTCATTTGCAACAAAATATTTTTCTTTTTCGTTTTCAAAAAATTCTATAAAAGTTTCATCTCTCTGAATATCATCAATGTCAACATCATTAAGTCCAACATCTTGTAAAACTTCTACATACAAATTTATCATTTCAATAACATGTGGATTTTAAGATGTACTTGGATTTTGATCCATAAACTTTAAATATCATAGTTTTTTACTATTTTAATAACTTTTGATCAACATAACATTTTGACAAACGGATTGCACGAGAACAAACTTCAGACAATTTTTTTCAATTTTTTTTTTTTAAATCAAAAAATAATCAGTTTAGGTCATCTTATGCATGTCGTACATGATGATTTTTCAAAATGACAAATTTTCCTAATAAAAATTTAACAAAAAAAAAATTCAATAAAAATTTACAAAAAAAATCAAGAACAAGCTTTAGTGAGTCACAAATCTTTTCCCAAAAGGATTTAGAAAAATACGATAATTTAAGTCAAAATATGGATGTTGTACACATGCATGGTATGGTAAAAAACAAGTGACTTTTAAACAATGGTTTTTAGAAATGCCTATTGAAACTCAATTTGTACAATCTGAGTATTGAAATAAATTACATATTTGGAAACTAGACTCTAAGCAATACATTTTATGATTAGTTACTTTTTTAAATATTTCATCTTTAAGTGCTTCAAATTTTAAGGTCAAATTGGTCGAATTCTGAAAATCAGGAAAAACACTTCCACTTTTTGGCCAAAAAGTGGACTCAACTTCTTGCAGACACCCATATCAGTGGAAAAAAATGACTAAATAAGTGACTAAATTACAAGAATGAATGACTAAATCAGCGACTAAATATACTACCAAATTGATCAATCAAAACAACCAATAAATGACTGAAAATGGTTTAGTCATCAATTTGGTCATGTTATATATGACTGGCAATAAACTACTAATGGTCATGTGACCAAGTTTAGTCATTTATAAGCAGTTTTTAGTAGTTTTTTAAGTCATATATTGATTTTTTTGTACTAGTGTGAGAAGGGAAGAATGATATCTACTTGGCACCAAAAGTGAGTTTTGAACACTATTGAAGGACAAATTCACCCTAGGGCAAATGGGTCTCTGTACAGGGGTCCAAAATCTAATTTTATAGTCTTTAGATCCTAGATCTAAGCTATTGATTTCTCTAGGTTTGACCATAAAAAACTTTGAAAACTTTGAAAAATTATTCTTTTCACCAATCTTTAGTCCTTCTTCACTTGTAAATGTGCACATACAAAGAGAATTTTTATTTTTTGTTATTGGGTGAATAGGGGATTTCCTTGGTCAAACCCTAGTTTGGTAATTAAACCTTGATAATGACATAATGATAAATGGAGGGAATTGATGAATGAAGAAAGCTATGCTACAACTCACCAAACTCTTAATGACTTCCCTTGGAGGAATGAAGTCTAACATATCTCTCTAAGGATTGAATCTTGCTTAAATTTGCTTGAATGATTTCTTGATTTAATACTTGAATGCTTGCTTTAATGCTTGAAACCTACATCATAATGTTAGCTCCAAAACATGACATGAACAAACCTGAACTTTGACATGATGATATGATCTTGATTCTTGTTGTAGATGACTAATAAATCTGCTCTTCAATCCTCTTGAAAATAATATTTTCTATAGTAATGCTCTCATAAAGTTTGTTCTAATGCTTAGATTTGAATTGATAAAAGACCTATTTATAGTTGTTTATCTATTTTCTCAAAAATTAGATTCCATAAGCTAACAGTTAAAACTTGAATTTGAATTATTAACATGCCACCAAAAACATATTAAACATTAGGTCCTATCACTTAAAGGGGACCCATTCGGGTCCTAGGACCTAAGTCTAGGATACATAATTCCCAACATGTTTAAGTTAATGTTGGAAATTGTGTAATATAGGTTCTGTTTTCAAAAAATGGGAATAATAAGGCTTTGAACTACATAATTTAGGTAATTAGAAGCTTAATTAAGTCCAATTAATTATGGGGATGCAAACATAGTGTGAAAATGTAAAGATGTACATTTTTCTACACTACGCCTAGAAAAATATGGGGATAAAAAAATAGATTTAACAATGTGGGTGAAACTCAAATGAACTTTTGGAAGCTTTGCACTACTAGTTTCTAGTCTCACACCATGCCACGAGCTTCCTTATACTTCTTCAATGCCAACCACTAAAATACCTAAACTTTCTCATGATACGTGGGTGGAGAAAAACAACCAAACCAATATTCTTCTTTTCCTTCTCTTCTTAGCATTGAACATAGCAATATTTTTTATCTTTCTTCATTCTCTTTTGTTTCCTAAGATTACTAGAGGCTTGGGATCAAGAAACTTAACATTATAAAATTCCCTAAAGCCTTTGTAGTGAGTATTTTAGTCAAGGTATGACAAAATATCAATAGTTGTATGGGATAAACCTATTTCTAAATTATAATTAATCTCACTTCAAAGTTTTATAAAAAATATATGAAACAAAAAATTATGAAAAATATTTGCATAATAGATATTGGTGTAATGAATCTATGTTTAAAAATATATAGTTATATCCTTTCTATAAAAAAAAAGAAGATACGTTGAATGGCATAAATATAACTTTTTAAAAATACTTTTAAAGTTATAATTAATAATTTATTAATATTTACATTAAAAAAATCATAAATTAAATAAAAAATATTTAAAATCTACACACAAAATCTTAAAATAACTAGTTCACATCATCTTCAATTTCTTAACGATTTAGTTGCTATAGATGTTAGAAAGTAAAAATCTATTTGAAAATGTTGATTTAAATGTCCCAGTTTGGTCAAAAATTGGGATGTACAGTATTATTGGATCACCCAACTATGGACAATATTTGGGTCTCTTTAATTAATCAAAATATTACAATAATAGTGTTGATGTAGTTGTTGTGGAGTTTGATACTAGATAAAACATTGATATAGTTTCTTAGATGATAATCATGTAATAACATACATGTAAGTTTATGAGTTATGATTTTATTAGAAATCACAAAAAATTGATAAAAAATCCCCATGATGTTGATGTGGATTCAATATGATTATAAATAATTGGACATATATTTAAATGTAAGTAATGTACTGAATCCATCAATCTCTTGTTTTTTTGTTTCCTTTCATTTGTCAAAAATTCTACATGGAAATTTTGATTTTAGGTTCTCTACTTCAACTAAAAATGAAACTAAACTCAATTTAATTCAATCCTAGAATATATCATGGTGAAAAATACTATTGATCATGATGATAGATGTACTATTAAAGGTCTTGCAATGGGGCTACCACTTGGAGTTATTTTGATTCTAGAATTTGTGTGTTGTAGAGGACACTAGAATAGGAAGTCTTTGTTTCTTTCTAACATATTTGATAGGGTACCTCATAAGTTGAAGGTGAGATAGATTACCAAATCTACACATAAGTTTGACAAGGAAGAAAAGTTGGGGGATTTGGGGATTTGGTCCTATTTATAGAGTGATTTTATCAAACAAAACCATTGTTGAAATCAAGAGGGCTTTGGACAATTCACATTAGGATGAGACAAATTACATTATAGATGCCATTCTTATTAGTAGTCTTAGGCATGATAATCTTGCAAGGATTTTGTCTTGGTTTCATGAAGATGGAGCATTGTTTTTGGTATATTACCTAATGCCTAATGGGAACTCAGATAAGATAATTTTTGTAATGTATAATAAGCATGAGGTCCTATACTAGGATTGATGGTATAGAATTGTGTCTAGGTTTTCCATTCATTTTCTTTATTTACATGAAAAATGTGAATAGTATATAGTGCATGGAGATTTGAATATTATTTAAAAATAAATATGATTTTCAATTAAACAATTTTTATATATTTAAATATGTATGTACCGAACCATTTATAATTTAAAGCTTAATTATGTGTCCCTTGTACTATACACCTAAACATAACAAAAATGTTAAGTTATACTTATTTAAGGGCTAAGTTAACTATCTATTTTGTTATGTTATCTTATCATAAAATAGATAGTTTTTAAAACTTAGCCTTAACTTAAAGATTAATTCACTATCTATTTCATTGTATCTCTAGTAATATACAACCAACATATATTTTATCTTAAAATTAAATATAGAAAATAAGTGAGTCTCCTTAAATAATAAGTGCATTGCATACCATTGCCAACCTGAGAGATAAGGCAATAATTGGTAGATTTTTTGATAAATTTTGAATTGCAAATTAGACATCAAAATCTTGATTCTCAAGATATCCCACATAACTAGACCTATTTGGACTAGACTCACTATATACATAAAGAGGAAAAAATGGACCCAACAATAATGAATTACTCATTGTAGGTAGTTTAAAGACTACACACCTTGTGTTCCATCTAAAGTTCAATTAAAAAATGTAACCTATTTTATTATTTGGATATTTTAGCATAGTAAGGAAAGGCATTCAAATAGGGTCCATGGTGGACCATACATGCACTGGTGAAAAATACCAATGTGCTTATATTCTTGATTCTATGCTACTTGTATAGACATTTTTTTTTTAGAATGAAAGTTAATATATATGTATCAACTATCTATTTGACTTGTCTCTTTACTCTAGAACATAATACAAGAAATACTTAAGGCTAAGTATTCACTTAAAAAAAGTATTGTGTATACGCAACTATCTAGTTCGTGAATCCTTTGGTTATTTATTAGTTTCATTTTCTAAATCAATTGATAAACCCAAAAAGAGTGAATTTGAAAAAAAATATTAATCAAAGTTTTAAATGTTAGTTAATACAAAGCACTCAATAACTATCTCTATGGAACCCTTAAAAGGTGGGAAAATCCAAAAAAAAATTATACTTATAATTATGAAAATATGATGATGAGGGGTAGATGGTAGATGTTTAATAGTTGGAAGGTTTCAACTCAAATAGATATTGCTCTATTAAACACTCATTTAAAAAAAATAAAATTACTAACTAAACCAAAATCAAAGGAAATGATAGAGCTAGCATGTAAGGGGCCCAAATTCAACTCTTACTCCATATTTGAAATCCTTCCTGTTGGAAGACAACTTGGGATGCCTTTTTCTAAGGAAAATCACTACAATTTGTGCAATCCTTTGAGGGTGCTTCCCTATGGTTGTACATGATGGTATTAGATCCATGAAGGTAATATATACCCTTATATTGATCATTCTTGTTACTCATGGTAGTCTCCACCATCTCTTTCTCAAAATGGCATGGTATAATTTGACAATCCATAAATTTCAAGATTTAACACTTGAAAGAGCATCAATTGAGATCATAGACATTGATCATTGAGGTCTCTTGTGGGTGTGGTGTTTAGTGGATCTACATATCTTCCAAAAATTCAACTACTAATGATATGATTACATCAAAGTTAATTCAGATATCCCTTAAGAGGAAGGGGAATTATCATCTACATGCAATATCAACCTCAAATTACTAGACAACTCAATCAACAATGTAATCCACCCCCTTACATTATACATTTTATAGAATGATTTCCATTACCACAAAAAATTTTACATTTCTTTGTGATTTTCTAAATAATTAAAAATTATGCTCATTGCAAAAACCCACCAACACATTTATTGTGCATTAAGTGTGATTTTAGTTTCACAATGATACAATGAGTTCAAAGACTACCTAATCTATACATCTCCCTTCAATTATCATTCTAATGGTATGCACACACATGTGAAAAATAATATGTATGAAATCTTACAAAAGTAATAGGATTTTCTGGAAAAATGTCAACATAGAATTCATACAAATTTATTTAGTTCCACTCAATATGTATGTAAAAATGTCAAATGTTAACGAAAATAATATAACCTTATGTTTTTCATTTTTCTCAATACTGATGATATGAATGGCTTATCTAGATGTTGCACATCTCTTCCAAATAAACAAATCTTATAATACAAATACACAAAAAAATTATCCACGTTTCATATTCTTTAATTTTTTCTCAAACCGGGGGCGCCGGTCCGAGCTCAGTTGGTTAAGGTGTTCCCTGTAGCAGGGCGCCCATCATGGGTTCGACTCTTCAGTGCTCCTGTGGTACCGGTTGGTGTGTCCTGCCAGCACTGCCAGTCACGATAAAAAGTTTACCGGTGGTGGGGGGTTATATGGGGGGCCATGCTGCACCCGATTCCCCTCATTAAAAAAATAACAAAAAAATAAAAATAAAAATAAAAAAAAATCTCAAACCAATCAACATACCCATTAAACCTTAGAAATATTATTATGAGTAATCACTATAATCACCCTCAAAGACCATGACTAATAATAACCTAACAAGTCATTTCACCTATATTCACAAGGGTGAATTGTCATTATCGAATCAATGTATGATGCACTAGGCTCAGCCTCAAAGACCATGACTAATAATAACTTAAGAAGTCATTTCACCTATATTCACAAGGGTGAATCATCTAGTAAGATATTTTTCATTGAATCAATGTACCATGCACTAGGGTTAGCCTTAAAGAACGTGACTAATAATAACCTAAGAAGTCATTTCACCTATATTCATAAGGGTTAATCACTTTGTAATGTATTGGTCATTGAATTAGTATACCATGCACTAGGGGAGAGGGGCTAGTAGTTGCATAGGGTCCAATTGTTGTTATAGCACTTGTGCTTATAATATCCAGTCATGCAACATAATTATATTATATATTGTAAATAATTAGTCCACATGTAAATAAAAAAGTAACCAAATGTTTGTCAAGATGGACCCATACTTGAACACATGGAAACCTATAAATTTTATATAAAAAAGCATAAATACATTAATTAACAAGTGAAATAAATAATTTTTTATTTCAAATAAAATATCAAAACTATTCACTATAAGTTTGCCATTTATAAAATAAGATTCTCACTTAAACAAGTATTTTTGTCATAGTGAAAAAATATTATTCTTAGGTGTACAACTATTGGGGTAGCAATGCATATCTTTTGGAGTATTTCATATTAATAGTTTGATCTATCACAAATATAAAAGGTGAGCACAACGAATAACTTGTATTTCCCATGAAATGTGAAAATTTCTCAAAAAGTTTTAGTGTTCAACTATTAGTCCATTTGTGTTGGATATAAGTTGCATTTTAAATAATAATGTGTTTTTTTTATAACAACAACTAGTTTTTTGTGTTCAACTTAAGACCCATTTGTGTTGGATATAAAAGTTAGAGATAACAAAGATTTATGGTTGCCAATAGATATTTGATCCATTTAGGTTGCATATAAGTTAAATTTTAAATAAAAATATGATAATCTACTAACAAAAAATGATAGTTTTGTGTTCAACTACAAGGAATACCATGATTAAGTTTCAGCCAAACCTTTAAAAAGTGAAAATTTGGACATTTCTTACCAGATGTGCTGATGTTACAAGTTGCATGATGAGTCACACCTCCAAACCTTAGTTGTAGATAGATAAAAGACCAATTTACATTTCTAATAAAATAAAGGTCCTACTATATTCCATACAAGTGCTTCATGCTCACAAAATTAAACACTTAGCCCACATTCCTATTAACCTCTCCCCTATAGAAATTTGAGAATCGTCTAGTAATGTATTGCTCATTGAATCAGTGTACCATGCACGGGCAAATTGTTATCAAACAATCACTGACGAAAGCCTAATTATAATAAAATAATTAAAATATCTCAATCACATCGGGTTAAATATCTCCTTGGCTCTGCTGGCCGACGGTCTGTATGGATGTTGTAATGTTCGACTGTCATTATTTATCGAACAGTCGTTTAATGGGCCAACAGTAGTGATTCTTGTCTTCCAATAATGCAATGAAGATAAGCCTCCACCGCCACCAATAATGCAATGAAGATTATCTATTTAAAGGGATTGATTTGTTTCCAATTTAGATTATTTGTGGCGTTTAGCGTTTTTTTTCACTATGGCTGGTACTACCATTCTCAAGCTTGGGCTGTGCGGAAGCATATTCTGCCTGATGACGCATCTTGTTCTGGTATGTTGTAATTAATTATATATACCCATCAGCAGTGTATGTGAGATTTTTAGTTCATTAAATTGAAAGTAAAAGTTTGTATAATATTGTGTATGATTTATTTATTTATTTATTAAAATTTATCATGAGAAAGATCTTTAATTATATCAATTAATTTAATTCATATTTACATCAAAGATCTATTATTAGGATGAAATTTAATATGTTTGGATATTCTCATTGCATTCCAATTTGGCAGGCACTTAAACGTGGTGATGAGTCAGCATTGTCTGTATGGGAAGATCAACTCCATGGCCTAAATATGCCCGGCGAACTGGCTCGCTTAATGTCTCCCTTGGACCATGAGGAAACTTTGTTGCTTGCAGATGAGGCTGCAGCAAAAGGCCTGCAGGCTATTGCAGAGGAAAATAGTTTTTGCAAAAGAGCAGGGCTTTTATGTGAAAAATCTCAGATATCAAAGTTGGATCAATGCGCGGTGAGAAAGCCATACAAGAAGAGAAAGCTACTCGACCTTGTACAAGATGGATTTGTGATGGGTTGCGGACAAACAGTACCGGAAAAAGATGTGGAGGGGAAGCAATTACACAGTAGTTTCTTCCGCTTAAAAGAAATCATTACAGTTGGAGAAAAATTGTTATTTCCCGATTTTCATGAGAATGCTGCTACTGATAATGTATCCTTTCTCCCACATAAAATTGCCCAAAACATTCCTTTCCAAAGCCAACAAGTGTTGGACTTAGTAGAGGCCTTTCACATTCCATCCACTGGATCGGAGCTTCTAATAAAGGAAATGGCTTCAACTCTTAAGGTATGTGAAGCAGCTCCTTCTAGCATAGAAACCAAAAGATGTGTTATTTCTATAGAGTTTATGGCAGAGTTTGTGTCCAGTGCCATTGGTGGGTCCAACCATAAGCACAATGTTGGACTAGTGGAGGGCATTGTCTCAACCACAAAACTTTCCAACCGTGTGGTTACAGTAAAGGGCGCAAAACTCGTGGCTTCCTCCTCCCTCAAGCATGTGGCTTGTCACCCTATGTTATTTCCTTTTAAAGTATATTACTGTCATTATGTGAAGAGTACAAATATGTATTTGGTATCATTGAAGGATGAGAAAAGTGAAGTTGAGCAAAGTGTGGTTGCTGAATGCCATATGGATACTAAACCTTATCCTGCTGAAAGCCTGGCCCTGCTTGACCTCAAACTAAAACCAGGAGAGGGTGAATTTTGTCACTGGGTACCTAGTGATACTCTTCTTTTCGTCGAGAAGGTTTGAATTTCAAGTGATAATACTATCCTATTTCAATAAAGGAGCTTGGAAATCCTGTGATATAAGATCACACCACCAAGGATGAGATTGGCTTCAACTTATGTCAATAATATCTATTATATGCAGCTTCAATTTATGAAGATAATATCTATTATTTGCAGCTTCAACTTATGTCAATAATATCTATTATTTGCAGCTCATTATTCTCTTCATAGTTGTTTCGAGATTGCACATATGTAGAGCCACCTACAATTACTCTCAGTGAAAATCTTGGTAATAGTGCTTATAAAATGTGAAAATTATATATCTTTTTTCAATTTTGTTTTGGATTTTGATTAGAATATTTTTTTATCTAATAATTAGTATATATGGCATACTTCCATTTAAGAGTTAGCATAGTTTTTGAATCTAATTTGATTTTATATTATATCCGTATATTCTAGAAATTGGTTCTAATCTTTAATTTATCTATTTATTTATCTAGTTACATATTGTACCATCAAATTTAACTTAGCTCAACCAAAAAATTGACCATTGGCTTTTTAAAATTCAAAATTCAAATTGTGTCCATGTCACCCAACTCCAATTAGACACCAATTATGATTTCAAGCACAAAAATATTTTAAATTTTATAATAAGGTGTTGTATAAAAAGACACACTTTAATTCATTTTAGATTGTCCAAGCAAAGATCATCCAAATCCATAAAGATTTGTTACACTAGATTATCATAAAAGCATAGAATCAAAATTATGATATATTAGCATCTACATATGTAGTAAAAAATAAGCATATTGCATGGTTGATTGATGTCCTTTATCTTAGTTCATAAGTCATTAAATTGGTCTACTTAGGGTTTTGACTAAGGAGAATATGAATCTCACTTAGAAAAATCCTCAAAGCTATTTATAAACATCAATATTTTTTATTGCAATTCCAAAAACTCGAAGGAGATACAAACTAGTCTTTAGATTGTGAGAATTACCAAATTGATTAGCTCAACTCAAGTAATTTTTTTATTATGAAATCAAACCATATCAATTTTATATTGTCATTTGACTCCAATGAAAACTAGAATTCTATCTACTATATATCAAAGAAATAAATATCATGAAAATATTTATGCAATCAAGGTGTCATTTGGATCACATAGAAATAGTTTGCATTATAACATCACCAAGCCACATCTAGAGCTAAGTGACCCTAAATCTTGTATCATTTTATAAAGCATGCTTGACCAATTTCAATTTACTATTTGTGCTCTTATATCTAGGCTATTAGTTGTATTTTCTTGCTTTATTTAATTTACTAGTCCTAGAAATTTAAAAATAATTCATTTTTATTTTGGGGAACCCAAATTTTCAAATACTCCCTTAGGTTTTTGACTTAAGCTTTGTTCCTATTTTTTATTTTTATTTTCCCAAATCTAAAACTAGGGTTGCAATCACCAACAACAATCTATATACCCTTTACCAATGATTACTCCTCCACAACTACCTAGCCACTAATGATAAATAATTCACCACTATAGCCTACCACCTTAAAACCATAGTTTCTCAAAAAGTGGTTTCCTTTGTTCATTAGATGGTTTTAGTTTTCATGACTAGTTTTTAGGCTTATATGTAGTTTCATAGCCAGGTAACAATTATTTTGGAATTGTTAAGGAATATTTTCTTGATTGAGGCATATTACATAACTAGAATCTAATAGTTCATTAGGATTGCATAAGGGTTCCATAAATATTTTGATCCTCCCATCCACCCCCCTCTCTACTGACAATTTACATTTTGTACTTGATCTTTTTAAAGGCTCTATACTAGGTCATATTAACTCTTTTTTATATGATGAAATAAATTGCATGAGAGAATAATATATGATATAAATATATTATAAATACTTGATAATAATTGAGAATAATAAGTCACTTCAAGGGGGAAAACCTTTAGAATTCTCCATGAAGAACATAATTTGTAATATGGTATTGATAAATTAACCATTACCTCCTATATGTAATATTTATGCAATGGATGCCACCTAGGATAGCTTAACTCCATATATGAGAATGCATTAATGATTATATAGCTTAATTAAGAGTTATAGTAGCCATAAGTTGACTATTGATATCCCTATGCACACTATATAACTTTAACAATGTAGTGTAACACCTCACCAAAGAACCCCAGAGGACAACACATCTAACTACAATAATGGCACAATTTTTCTTTTAAAGAAATAATAGGAAATGTAAATCATATATAAACATAACATATTAGCTAAGATATCTCCTCTAAGGTTCCATGAATGCATTACTAGAAAAACTATTACCAAGATCTAAACATACAACATGAATTAACTAACAATAAGAGTTCATTTTAAATCCATCACATTACATGAATAAACATATACATTTACATATCATAACATCATATAAGTAATCATCAAAAATCGTATATATATAGCTAGAAGTACATATACAAATTCCCTTAGATGAGGGTACATCATTACATTGTTACAAGCTTACATCAATTCTTCCTTGAATACAATGGGAAGAATGCATCAAGATTACATTACATGATACAAATGATATACATGTTCAATACATAACATAAGCAACTGTCTCCTCGAATTGGTACAAGGTCCAGAATTCTACTACATGAGATGCATCCTTCATGCACACAAACAACAATAATGGGAAACCCAATGAAGGAAAAATCACAAACCTCCTGACCATGTCGAACCCTAAGGCCCACCCCCATCCTAGGAGATAACAATAAGTGTTGCAAGTATGAACATGTTTGGTGGTGTTGTCATTAATGTTGTCATTTTTGTCAACCAATTTTAGTATGTTGTAGATTGTACATGTATAGTTGAGATGATTATGAGATGTTGTGAGTATATGGAGCTATCTTTATGATGTTGCAGATGTGATGGTTTGATGAGTTTCCAAGTGCTTTTGAGAAAATTAATAAAGAAGAGAAAATAGAGTGATGAATGTGTTCAAAATGTGCTTCGGTATGTGCTCCATGTTTCTCCTATGTTGATCCTATGCTTGCGTGGATTTGAAGGTTTTCTAATGGTGATCTTGTGGTGATATATCTTGATTTTTAGCTTTTGGTGTGATGGTATGTGAAAGTTACGTTCACCAGTATGTGAACTGTTCTGGCAAAGTTGGTCTAATATAGACTGGACAAATTTTTTTGCTCTGCAGTCCTCTATTGTTTTGTTTGAAATCTTGCGGATATGGGATATGTCTTATGAAGGTGTTATTTGGTTTCTGGCAAAGAATTTTTAGGTCTGGTGGTTCAGAAGTCATGTTTCACTAATTTTGTGTGTGTTTGCACAGTCCAAATGGACTGATGGAAGAAGTCTAGTGTTCGAAGATTGTTTCACTTGATGCAGATGTATTTGAAGTAATCTAAGATGTGTTATCATGCATAATAAAGCATTTTGTGGTGTCCACATGCTATCTTCTTGTTGGGAAGCATGTACATCAATGTTCATTTTTGTTTTCATTAGGTTTGGCCAACTTGGTGTTTACACTTCCTTCGAAGAATAAAATTTAATTAAGGAAGCATGTGGTTGATCCAAGACATTTTCCTTTTGGTCAAGTGGTTAAGTAATTTTTGGTCCACTCTCATTCCTTTCCACTATGGGAATGTTGAGTTGCTGACCTAATTTGAATTGATGAAATGAAGTTTATGTGGCCGACCTTGGAGAAAGTTTCTAAGGTTGAAGATGGTATAAATGCAAGTCGAATTGTGAAGAGTTGTATGATAGTATGATGAAAAGTGATAAAGTGAGCCACATATCATAAGAGCAGAAGTGTGCGAAAGTGTGTTGAGCCAACAGTTCTTCATTGTGTTGGATTCTTGAAGGTAGTGAGCTTAAGGTTTCTACAATCCTTTATTCAAGGCTGCAGATGTGTGTTAATTATTGTGGTGGATCTTTTGTTCTCTTTTGTATTTGAAGCCAGTGAGCCTCCCTGTTGGATAGTGAGTCCTTTATGTAGGCAGTGAGGCTTTGTACTTGGATAGTGAGTCCTCTTCTAGGAAGTGAGCCCTTGGCAGTGAGCCTCTATTTTCAGTTTTATAATCCTTATATTATGAGTTGACCCTCACAGTGGTTTTTCCTTCATTGGGTTTTCCATGTAAAAATCTGGTGTTCATTGTGTTGATTTACTTTCTATTATTTGTGTTTCATGCTCTTAATAAAAAAATAGTGTGGTTATGGAATTGATAAGTGTTAAAGTTTTTAAGTTTGAATTTTGTGACAACTGATTCATCGCCCCTCTTATTTTTCATGTACCATTTTAACAATTGGTATCAGAGCATTGGTTCCTTGGTATAGAGCTTAACTGCTTAAGGAAGATCAAATGGCACATAAGTTGGTGAACCCTATGTTCGATGGATCTAATTACAGTGATTGGAAAGTGCAGATGAGAGGATATATTGTTTCTCTTGGTTACAAGACCTAGAAGGCTATTGAGATGAAGTATACTCCTCTGATGAATGGTCCTACTTCTGCTGATGAGGTTTTTTCTTATGAGGAGAATGAGAGAGTGAGGTATTCTATTTTCAGTCCTTTATCTAAAACTGAGTGAACTAAGGTTCTTTCTTTAAATATTGCTCATGAAGTCTAGAAGAAGTTGGAAGAATTGAATGAAGGGAATAAAGAGTAAAATTGACAAAGAAGTTAGCGAAAAAGCAAAAATTTGAGAATTTGAAAATGGAAGAAGGTGAAGAGTTTACAAGCTATTTCCAGAGGGTTGAGATGACAACAAATGAAGTTAGGAATCAAGGGAGAAAGTTGACCAATGAAAATATTATTGAGAAGATCTTGATCACCCTACTAGATTGTTATAGTGATAAGATCTCAGTTATTGAAGAGATGTATGATCCTACGAAGTATACTAAAGATCAGTTGTTCCGTACATTGCAAGAATTTGAGATGAGAAAGTTCAAGAAAGAATACGTGAAAGAAGAAAAGATAGAGACAACATTTAAGACAATGAAGATTGAAGATGATCCGAAGAGTGGTGGTTCAGATGAGTTGGAAGTGAACTTCACCAAGAAGTTGAAGAAAGGTACCAAAAAGTATAAAGGTATGTTTCCCTTTAAATGTTTCAGTTGTGGTAATATTAGTCATTATGCTTCAAGATGTCGAATAGAGCTATACATAAGAAGAACAAGGGTTATAAAGATAAGGATAGGAATGATAAGAAATAAAAGAAGTTGTATTATGTTAAAGAAGTCAGGATCTCTGATGATGAATCTGAAAATGAGGTTGATGATAGTGAATACTTGTTTTTAGATTTGGAAAGTAAATTTGTATCTGCTAACCCTAGAAAATGTGCAAGAAAGAAGGCTTTGAAGAATAAGAGGAATAGGATGGAAGGTACTTTGGTTACCACTTTTCATGCAAGACAGGATGAAGACTACTGGGTAATTGATTGTGGATGTTCTAATGACATGACAAGAGATAAAAGTAAGTTCACCAAGCTTGAAAAGTATGATGGTGGTTTAGTTATGTTTGGTGATGACTTGGGAGCTACGATTTGTGGGAAATGTTCAATTAGTTTTGATGGAGTACACAACACTAATTATGTATATTATGTGAAGCGTTGGAGGCATAACCTTTTGAGTGTTGGTCATATGTGTAGCAATGGTTTTAAACTTGTGTTTCAAAATAATACCTGTAAAATCAAAAAAAGGGTCTGAAAATGGAGATATGGTTGCTATTGGAAGGAGAAATCACTGAAACATCTATCAGCTTAAGGGAGTTAATGATCAATTCCTTGTATCTCAAGTTAGTGAAAGTTGGTTATGGAACTGGAGAATGGGACATGGAATTTTTTCTAATCTAGTAAAAATTAGTTCAAAAGAAATTGTTTGAGGGCTGCCTAGAATCTCAAGACCTACTAATACTATTAGCAGGCGTTTTCGGTTGGGGAAATAGACAAGATGCAACTTTAAGGGAAAAAATCACTCTACTACTAGAAATGTTGGAGTTAATTCACATTGATCTTTGTGGTCTGACTAGAACATGAAGCCTGAATGGTGACAGGTATTTCATGCACCTTATTGATGATTTTTCTTGAATGACATGGGTTGCTTTTCTTAGGGAAAAGAAACAGGCTCTGGATAGGTTTAAAGTGTTCAAAGCAAGAGTGGAAAATGAAATAAATCTAAAAATCAAGTGTTTGAGATCTAATAGAGGTGGAGAATGTTGGACTCAAGGAACCTTTTGAGTGTTGGTCATATGTGTAACAATGGTTTTAAATTTTTGTTTCAGAATAATACCTGTAAAATTAGAAAAGGGTCTAAAAATAGAGATATGGTTGTTGTTGGAAGGAATCATTGAAACATCTATCAGCTTAAGGGAGTTAATGATCAATTCCTTGTATCTCAAGTTAGTGAAAGTTGGTTATGGAACCAGAGAATGGGACATGTAAATTTTGTTAATCTAGTCAAAATTAGTTCAAAAGAAATTATTTGAGGGCTGACTAGAATCTCAAGACCCGCTAATACTATTTGTAGGAGTTTTTGGTTGGGGAAATAGACAAGATGCAACTTTAAGGGAAAAAATCACTCTACTACCAGAAATGTTGGAGTTGATTCACATTGATCTTTGTGGTCTGACTAGAACATGAAGCTTGAATGGTGATAGGTATTTCATGCACCTTATTGATGATTTTTCTTGAATGACATGGGTTGCTTTTCTTAGGGAAAAGACGCAGGCTCTAGATAGGTTTAAAGTGTTCAAAGAAAGAGTGGAAAATGAAGTAAATCTAAAAATCAAGTGTTTGAGATCTGATAGAGGTGGAGAATGTTGGACTCAAGGAATACAGAGAGGGGGGTGAATCAGTGTTCAACAAATTAGACTTTCAATTCAAATCTTAAACCATTTACAACACATAAACAAAAATAAAGATGTAAGCACATGAATAAGATGATCAAAACACCATAACACCAATATTTTTACGTGCAAACCCAGTTAGGGGAAAAAACATGGTGGAGATTAATCTAGAATTTATACTCTATTAAAAGTATGAATAAAAGGGAATGCACACGCATTCAAGCACCTTGCCTAGAGATCACTTCCTTACAAAATGTTTGTGATTAAAATAGAAATTGAACTGAGGAGATAGCATCTACAAATGTTTGAATTTAGTTTCGGTGAAGCACATAAAACATATTTTGAACCTTCTGTCCGATCATGCAACTCACTCTGCTCTACTATTCCTTAATTCACAATAATCTTCTTTTGCTCAAGCAAAATTTACTCAACTGATCTTCTGATGTTCTATCATACATCTATTCCACTCTTTTTGCACATTCATACCTTCTCACCACTTTTTCCTCCTATTAAAAATGAATTACGAATCTCATATATATATCCACTGTCAAAGATTTTAATTACTTAAGTCAGCTTCAACAAAACATGAAACAATCTCGAACAGTCGGCTCAAATCATGAGCAATCTTTAGTGCACACCCACACAAGTTAGCTAAGACATATCTGGGACCCAAAAAAAGATTCTCAAACTTAGAAACAATTAAAAAACTAGTCCTTATACATTTGTGACAGACTACATTCATTGAGTTAGCCACAATGAGAAAATAAACAAAAAATCATTATCTCGAATCTCCTAACTCGTACACCGATTGCTAGAACACCACAAAACTTACCAATAAGGTAACATACATGCTTATCAAACTTTCTTCGGGATCGACTAACTAACCGAATACCCTGTTCTTCATGCTTTCTACTAGTAGCACACTATCTTCTACATTTCCTGCCAATATAAGTAGATCCTAATCTATGGACCAAGATAATGACTTTAGTTTCTATCAATGACAACACTAGAAGCCATAAAAAATCTCCCCAAGTCATATGCCAACAGAGAATTCACTTCTAGTGAATTTAATATATTCTATGAGCAGCATGGCATAAAGAGACAATTTTATGCTCTGAGAACCCCTCAGCAGAATGTGGTAGTTGAGAGGAAGAATAGGACAGTACAAGAAGTTGCAAGAACCATGATGAAAGAATCAAATGTACAGGATGTGTACTGGAGAGAGGAAATACACACTATTGTTTATGTTCTTAATAGAGTTTAGATTATAAGAAACAACACAAAGACTTCTTTTGAGTTATGGACTTGTAAAATTCCTACTGTGAAGTACTTCAAGGTATTTGGAAGAAAATGTTACATTAAAAGAGATGATGAAAATATTGGAAAGTTTGATTCTAGATGTGATGAAGGAATTTTTCTTGGGTACTCTACTACTAGCAAAGCATATAGATGTGTCAATAAGAGATTAAGGAATATTGTTGAAAGTTGATGAAGACATACACATACCTATTGAGATAAGTGATGTTGAACCTGATGATCCTATCTATGAACATGTACCTGAGGAGAACAAGGAGAAGGAATAAGAAGAGAAATAAGAGCAAACTGAAGAAGAAGAAGAGAATGAGTTGGAACCTGCTATTAAGACTCCTAAGTATGTACAAAAGAATCATCCAGAGGAACTAATAATTGGAAATAAGAGTGAAGGTGTGAAGACAAAAAGTAAAGTAGCAGCTGAGGTAAATCTATGTTTACTTTCTAAAATTGAACCCAAGTCTATGAGTGAAGCATGTGAAGATGATAGTTGGATGAAAGCTATGAAAGAAGAGTTATAGAAGATAGAAAAGAATCAGACATGGGAACTAGTCGCTAGACTTGTGAATAAGAATGTAATTGGTTCAAAATGGGTGTTCCAGAATAAGATGAATGAAAATGGAGAAGCTGTAAGGAATAAGGAAAGACTGGTATGCAAGGGATATTCAAAAGTTGAAGGCATATACTTTGAAGAATAATTTTCCCCTGTGGCTAGAATGGAAGCTATTAGGTTGTTCTTGGCATTTTCTTCCCACAAGAATTTCAAAGTGTATCAAATGGATGTCAATTCAACATTTCTAAATGGTGAATTGGAAGAAGTGTACATGGAACAACCTGAAGGGTTTAAGTTATATGAAAAACCAAACATGGTTTTTAAGTTGAAGAAGGTGTTGTATGGACTAAAGCAAGCTCCTAGAGCTTGGTACACAAGATTGGACAGATACCTGACAAAGCAAGGATTATGTAAAGGCTCTACTAACATCAATCTTTACTTCAAAGTACAAGGTAACAAAATGTTTATAGTAGTTGTATATGTTGATGATATCATTTTTGGTGGAAATGAAGGAATCTATAAAAAATTTGCTAAAGAGATGAAAAAATAATTTGGGAAGTCTATGATTGGTGAATTGAATTTATTTCTTGGTGTTGAGGTGAATCAAACTGATAAAGGGATATTCATTTCACAATCTAAGTATTTAAGAGAGTTGTTGAAGAAGTTTGGGATGGATGATTCCAAATCGTTTAGTAATCCTATGGTAACTAGATGTAAACTAAGCAAAGATGATGAATTTGCTAAAACTGATCAAAGCAAATACATATCTATGATTGGTGGACTATTGTATCTTATTGCTACCAGATCGAATATTATGCATGTAGTATGTCTAGTTGTCAGATTTCAAGTAGATCCTAAAGAGGCACATGTTATAGCTATAAAGAGGATATTTAGATATCTTAAAGGTACACCGGATTATGGCTTATGGTATCCTAAGGGTGTTGATTTCACTTTTAGTGCTTATACCAATGCAGATTAGGCTAGTTGTATTGATGACTGGAAGAGTACTAGTGGAGGTTCTTTCTTTCTTGGTGGGAGATTAGTTGCTTGGTTGAGTAAGAAACAACATTCAGTTTCTTTATCCACTACAAAGGCAAAATATATTGTTGCAACATCTTGTTGCTCACAGGTTTTGTGGATGAAGAAAAATCTAAAAGACATTAGAGTAATATGTGATGAACTTATTCCTATTTTCTTTGACAACACAAGTGCTATAAAAATTTCAAAGAATCTGATTATGCATTCAAGAACAAAACACATATCTATCAAATATCATTTCTTGAGAGAAAAGGTGTTGTAGAATGAAGTTAGAATGGAGTATGTGACAACAAAGGAATAAATTGCATATATTATTACTATGAATCTTCAGAAGGATACTTTTGATCATCTTAGGGAGATGTTGGGGGTCATTAGCCCTCTGAACTAGGTGCACATGAAGGTGCATCAGTCCAATGAATTCATAGATTCTTCATTTATCTGGACTGATAAATGGGTCTATTCTATATGGGAAGTAGAAAGGTTTTTCATTGTTGCAGTATGAGTGCACTCCTAAGGGTGAGTGATCAAATTTTTTGATCTTTTCCATTGATGTCAAAGGGGGAGAGAAATTCATGTAAAAAATAGTTGTAGAGGAAGAGAAGGTGTTCTCCCAAATATTGTTGAAGGATGTTGTCTTTGATGGTTTATCACATCATGTGTTGCCATCAATGACAAAGGGGGAGATTGTTGCAAGTATGATCATGTTTTGTGTTGTTGTCATTAAGGTTGTCATTGACGTCAACACAGTTTAGTATGTTTCAAATTGTACATGTATATTTTAGATGCTTCTAAGGTGTTGTGAGTACATGGAGCTATCTTTATGATGTTGCAGATGTGATGGTTTGATGAGTTTCCAAGTGATTTTCAGAAAATTAATAAAGAAGAGAAATCAAAGTGATGAATGTGTTCAGAATGTACTTCGGTATATGCTTTGAGTTTCTCCTATATTGATGCTATGCTTGTGCGGATCTGAAGGTTTTCTAATGGTGATCTTTTGGTGATATATCCTGAGTTCTAGCTTTTGGTGTGATGGTATGTGAAAGTTACATTCACCAGTATGTGAACTGTTCTAGAAGAGTTGGTCTTCTGTGGACTGGGAGAAATTTTTCTGCTCCATATTCCTCTTCTTTTTTGTTTCAGATTTTGAGGATCTAGGATATGTCTTGTAAAGGTGTTCTTTGGGTTATGGAAAAGAATTTTGAGGTTTGGTGGTCTAGAAGTCATGTTTCAGTATTGTTGTGTGTGTTTGCATAGTTTGGATGGACTAATGGAAGAAGTCCAGTGTTTGAAGATTGTTTCACTTGTTGCAGATGTATGTGAAGTAATCTGAGATGTGTTCTCATGCATAATGAAGCATCTTGTGGCATATGTGTGTCATCTTCTTGTTGGGAAGTGTGTACATTAATGCTCATTTGTGTTTTCATTAGGTTTGGCCGACCTGGTGTTTACACTTCATTTGAAGAATAAAATTTAATTAAGGAAGTGTGTCATTGATCCAAGACATTTTCCTTTTGATCTTGGTTAAGTAATTTTTGGTCCACTCTCATTCCTTTCCACCATGGTAATGTTGAGTTTCTGACCTAATTTGAATTGATGAAATGAAGTTTATGTGGCCGACCATGGAGAATGTTTCTAAGGCTGAAGATGGTATAAATGCAAGTTGAATTGTGAAGAGTTGTATGACAGTGTGATGCAAAGTGATGAAGTGAACCACATATCATAAGAGCAGAAGTGTGTGAAAGTTTTTTGAGGAAACAATTCTTCATTGTGTTGGATTCCTAAAGGAAGTGAGATTAAGGTTTCTACAATCCTTTATTCAAAGTTGTAGATGTGTGTTAATTGATGTAGTGGATCTTTTGTTCTCTTTTATATCTATAGGCAGTGAGCCTCCCTATTGGACATTGAGTCCTCTATGTAGGCAATGAGCCTCCCTATTGGACATTGAGTCCTCTATGTAGGCAGTGAGCCTTTGTACTTGGACAATGAGTCATCATCTGGGTAGTGAGCCTTTGTATTTAGTTTTATAATCTTTATATTGCGAGTTAAACCTTGCTATGGTTTTTCTCTCATTGAAGTTTCCACGTAAAAATTTAGTGTTCATTGTGTTGATTTATGTTCTATTATTCATGTTTCATTCTCTTAATAACAAAATAGTGTGGTTATGGAATTGATAAGTGTTGAATTTTTTAAGTTTGAATTTTGTCACAATTGATTCACCCCCCCTCAGTTGTCCTACTCCTATTTAACAATAAGGTCACACTACAAAAAATAGTTAAGAAGATAATAGGCTAACACAAACAAGGCTTACACGAATCCAACACAACACTAGATCATAACATGATCATCACAAGCAACACATAAATCACTTCCAGAGGCACACAAACAACATAAGGGGATAACATAAATAGGGAGTGCAAGGCTAGAATAGGGAAGAGTTTCATCGCATGGTCCTGACATGGGTTGTCCTGGAGGTCTCTCACTAGACTCTCACTCCCATCTATGGTTGTCCTGGCATACCCATCACTAGGTCCCAACCCCATAGGGTGACACATGAAGAACCAATATTCCTTTCATGAGGACAAGGAATTTGATCTTTCCAAATATTTCTTCTCAACCCATCCTTAGCCTAAACAAGCACTACACACATGGGTCAGGGCATCCATTATCTTGTTTATGTGAAGATTACCCATCCACCCAATTCATTTTAGGTTATCAGTGGATTAAGAAAACTCTCCAATGGGTTGTACTAGTCACCACTTTGGGTTCCATCCCCTATTGAGATCCACTCCCCATACTTGCAACTAGAAACCCTACAAACAAGCAAGAATGAACCATCTTACTTGAGCACATAACCTAATCACATGAAAACAGTCACAGTACAAGGCATTGAACCTCTCGCACACCACATTAACATTACCAACCACATCCAAGTGAAACAACATAAAACCAAACATACAAGATACATCGCCTAAGCCTTTGGAAGACTATCCCTAACCACCTTACACCAAAGACTCCTACTTTTAAACAATTTCCAAAAATCACCTCAAACCCAAAAGTCTACACAATATACGATATGTAAACATTCAATCAACAATACAACCATGGAATATACATTATTTTTACATTTCCTATAACTCATTACTTAACCATTAACTTCACTTGATAGGCCACTTACACAATAACTCATAAATAACTATGATATCAATTATTATAACTAACTAATTTCATAAAGAACCTACAATTCAACTATTAAATAAATGTAAAAGAAATCAACATTCATAGATAAACTAACTCATTTATTTAATCAAATATTTCAATTATCTAGTATAAGTAAATTGACTGAACTATTTAGTTACTTAATTCACTTATAAAATATAAACGATCTTAAATACTTATTCAACATTATTCCTTTATTAGAACTATAATACATATACATGTATTCATTATAAATGAAGTATTGATTATAAGAAATATAAATTACAACTTAAAATGTGTTAGATATTTATTTACATACATATAAATGTATACATATCTAAATATATAGTAGCTTCCAATATTACAAAATTTAACATAAAAAACATACTAACAAATTCCATATACTATGCGTAACTAACCAATTCTAAATGCGAGGGATAGAAATTGGATTCTAAATACACTTAATATCCATCGAATTCTATAAATTTTAATTACCAATATAAGGTATACTATCAAACCTCCCAACACATTTATGTCCATCGATTACCAGCTATCCACATATAAATTAAATTTTAAAGCAGAAAGATAGAGTTGCAAATACAACATGTTCAACCAGCAAAATGGCTGCCAAAGGAAGCAACAGTAAGGACAAAGAGAGATTCTTATAGGTATAGCCAGGTGTGATGCAATTCAAATAGTAATGAGAATAATGAAAGATAAAGGAATTAAAAATGATACCCTAATGTAGTTGGATTGAGAGCCATAAAATTGTTGCAAGTATGAGTAAATATGATGGAGTTGTCATTATTGTCATTGATGTCAACACAATTGTAAAGAAAGGAATCAAGTGATTGCAAGTTGTGCATGTATAGTTGAGATACTGTTGAGATGTTGTAAGTACATGGAGCTATCTTTATGGTGTTCCAGATGTGCTAATACAACGAGTTTCCAAGTTTTTTTGAGAAATAGTGAAGACAAAGTTGTGTGTGTTCAGAATGTGCTCCGATATGTTCTCTACATTTCTTGTATGTTGATCCTATACTTGTACAGATATGAAGTGTTTTTTATTGGCATTTTTTGGTGATATATCTTATATTGTAGCTTTTGGTTTGATGAAAAGTGAAAGTTGTGTTCACTGATGTGTGAAATGGTCTGGTAGAGTTGTTTATATGTGGACACGA
Organism: Sequoia sempervirens; assembly: GCA_007258455.2. Classification (NCBI taxonomy): domain Eukaryota; kingdom Viridiplantae; phylum Streptophyta; class Pinopsida; order Cupressales; family Cupressaceae; genus Sequoia; species Sequoia sempervirens. Next base: position 109,762,736 of record VDFB02047397.1, on the reverse strand, counting down.
AGAAATGTTTCTACTCCACAATTCTCTGTTGTTTTTTTTTAGGTCTTGTAGATCTCGAAGAAGGCTTGTAATGATGTTATATGTCCTGCATCAAAGGTGTTTGTGGTTTGGTGCTTCAAAAGACTAGTTTCAGAGTTATTGTGTGTGTCTGTACCATCCAAATGGATTGATGGGAGGTTTTCTATGTATGAAGGTTGTTGCATTTGCTATGGATGAGTCTAAGGTATCTAAGATGTGTTCCAGTATATGGTGAAGCATGTTATGTGGTCTGCATGCTATTTTCTTGTTGTGGAAGCATGTACTTCAAAGTTCATTTGTGTTTTCATTAGGTTTGGTTGATTTGGTGTCTACATGTCATCTGAAGGATAAGTATCCATTGAGGAAGTGTGTGATATATTTGAGAAATTTTTTTGGTTCTTGGTTAAGTGTTGGTTTGGTCCACTCTCATTCTCTTCCACCACAAGAATGTTGAGTTGCCGACCTAATTTGAATTTGTAAAATGAAGCGTGTGTAGCCAACCTGGGAGAAAGTTTCTAAGGTTGAAGATGGCATAAATACAAGTCGAGATGTTATGGATTGATGTATCAAGAATGCAACAAGTGTAAAAATCAAAAGTGTACAAAAGTGAATTGAGGTAGTAGTACTTTAATGTGTTAGACTCCTAAAAGCAGTGAGTTGACGATGTGTGCAATTCTTTGCTCAAGGTTGTAGATGTGTGTAATGTTTTGTGCTAGATCTTTATGTTATCTTTTGTATCTATAGGTAGTGAGCCTCCCTTTTGGATAGTGAGTCCTATCTATAGGCAGTGAGCCTCTTTGTAATTGGTTTTGCAATTACTTTATATTGTGATTTAATCCTCAACATGGTTTTTCCCTAATTGGGTTTTCCACGTAAATCTAGTGTCTCTTATGTTGATATTGATTTCTATTATTTGCATTTCATGTTTATACTTAATAATAGAATAAAGTGGATGTGAATTTGATAAATGTTTAAGATTTGTGATTGTGTTTGGTGACAATTGATTCACCCCCCCTCTTAGTTGTCTTGTGCCTTTCAAAAATTGGTATCAGAGCATTAGTTCCTCAAAAAAGTGGTTAGCCGCTTGAGGTAGATCAGATGGCGCACAAATTTTCAATCCTTGTGTTTGATGGATCCCACTATAGTGACTAGAAAGTGTAGATGAGAGGTTACTTGATCTCTCTTGGTTACAAGAGTTGGAAATCTGTTGAGACAAAATATGTTGCCCCAGCAAGTGGTCCTTCTTCTGCAAATGAGATTTTTTCCTATGAGGAAAATGAAAAAGCAAGGGATGCAATCTATAGTGCTTTATGTAAGATTGAATGAACAAAATTTATTTCCTTGGGCACTTCTTATGAAGTTTGGAAAATTTTGGAAGACATCTATGAAGGAAATGATAGAGTGAAATTGTCAAAGAAGCTAACAGCGAAGTGCATATATGAGAACTTGAAAATGGAAGAAGGTGAATATATTGCAAGCTATTTTCAGAGGGTTGATATTGCAGTGAATAAGATGAAAAATCAAGGTGGTACTCTAACATATGAAGATGTGATAGAGAATATTTTGATGACTCTATCGAAGAGTTATAGTGATAAGGTATCATCCATTGAGGAAGTGTATGATCCTAAGACGTTTACTAAAGAACAACTATTTGGCACCTTGACTGCATTTGAAATGAGGAAGTTTGGAAAGAAAAAGGAGAAGATAGAATCAATCTTTAAAGCTATTAAGATAGAAGATGATCTGGATGGTGATAGTTAAGATGAATTGGAAGCAAAATTTACAAGGAAGTTGAAGAAAGATATCAGTAAGTACAAAGGTATCTTACCTTTTAAATGTTTCAGTTGTGGAAATATTGGTCACTATGATTCAAGATGTCCAAATAGAGTTGTACACAAGAAGAACATAGACAATAAAGACAAAAATGATAAGAAGTTCAAGAATTTGTATTATGTTAGAGAAGATGTTGGGATATCTAATGATGAATATAATTTTGAAGATGATAATGATAAATTCTTGTTTCTAGCCTTAGAGAATAAATCATTTTCTACTAACAATGGAAGATGTGCAAGGGAAAGTGGTCCTGAGAACAAGAAGGAAGAGATGGAAGGTACTCTAGTTACTACCTTCCATGCTAAACAAGATGAAGACTATTGGGTGATTGAAAGTGGTTGTTCAAATCACATGATCAGAGACAAAATTAAGTTCACTAAAATTGAAAAGTGTGATGGTGGATTAGTCATGTTTGGAGATGATTACAGGCCAAATATTATTGGGAAAGGAACAATTAGTTTTGATGGAAAACACAGAGTTGATGATGTCTATTATGTTAAGGGCTTAAGGCATAATCTTTTGAGTGTTGGAAAAATGTGTAGCAAAGGATTCAAGCTTGCGTTTTAGGATAATACTTGTGAGATCAAAAAAGGGTCCAAAACTATGGTTGCTACAATAAGAACATATGCAAACATTTATCATCTTAAGGGTGTTTATGGTTGGTGCCTTGTATCTTAGGTTAATGAAATTTGGCTATGGCACTGGAGGATGGGACATGTAAAATTTGATAATTTGATCAGGATTAGTTCAAGAGAAGGTTTTCAGGATCTTCCTAAAATCATAAAGCCTACCAATGCTATTCGCAGAAGCTGTCAGTTGGGAAAATAAACAAGATGTAGTTTTAAAGGAAAAGATTGGTCAACTACCAAAATGTTGGAATTGGTTCATATAGACCTCTGTGGTCTGACAAGAACATGAAGTCTAAATGGTGATAGTTATTTCATGATTCTGATTGATGATTATTCTAGAATGACATGGGTTACTTTTCTTAGGGAGAAAGCTCAACCTCTGGATACATTTAAAGTGTTCAATGCAAGGGTAGAGGATGAAGTGAACCTAAGAATTAAATTTTTAAGGTCTGATAGAGGTGGGGAATTCACCTCCATTGAATTTAATACATTTTGTGAAGAGCATGGCATAAAGAGACATATTTCTCCTCCTAGAACTCCTTAGCAAAAAAGAGTTGCTGAGAGGAAGAACCAAACTGTTAAGGAAGCTGCAAGAACTATGATGAAAGAGGAAAATGTACTTGATGTATACTGGAGAGAGGAAATCCATAATATTGTTTATATTCTTAACAGAGCTCAGCTCAAAGGTAACATCACAAAGATTCCTTATGAGTTGTGGACTGGAAAAATTCCTATTGCTAAGTAATTTAAGGTGTTTAGATGAAAATGTTATATTAAAAGGGATGATGAGAACCTTGGAAAGTTTGATCCTAGATGTGATGAAGGTATTTTCCTTGTATATTCAACTAGTATCAAATCTTATAGATGCTTCAATAAAATATTGAGGAAGATAATTGAAAGTGCTAATGTGAAAGTTAAAGAAGATATGCATAAACCAGTTGAGATAAGTGAAGTTGAACTAGATGAACCTATCTGCGGACAAGTACCTGAAGAGAATAAGGAAGAAGAAGAAGAAACTCCAGAACTTTTTCCTCAAACTTCTAAGTATGTAGAAAAGAATCATCCTAAAGTATAGATAATTGGAGACAAAAGTGAAGGTGTAAAGACAAGAAGCAAAGTGTTACAAACCAAGATTAGACATGCAAACCAAAAAACCTTCCACAAAAGAGATTTAAGCAAATAAAAGCAAAGCTATTACAAAAAGATGTGCAAATAATATTATTTAGGAATAATACATAATTACATGAGATGATTTTCTTTATAAATGCAAAGTATGCATAACCCTAATCTTATCTTGAGAAACAAGATAGCTCAACAAGATAAGGATGACAATAATTAACCTAGAAATTAAAATATTACCTAAGTAAAGTTATGCAAGTGTAATTAAATATTAATTACACTAACACCCCCCATAAGTGCAACTTAGGGAGACTAAAAAAGCATCCACCTAAAAAATAAGATGAATGCAAGAAAGCATGAATGGGTCCCAACAACAAGGCCTGATCAGGTACCCATATACAAATGCAATAATGAGGTAGAGAAGGAAAAACTAGTGGGACAAAACCCCCCCTACAATGAGATGATTACTGCAAAGTAGCACTGGAAGAAGACTATGGAGTAACATTGGAACCGGAATACGAAAAGCAAGGAAAGATACCTCTATCTACAAGAAACCAAAGTGGAATCATAATAATGCAACAACAGACCCGATGCCACGGAACACTGGAAAAATCACAAACTAGAACAACCCTAGAATATGTGAAGCAACAATAGATGATATGATGACATAATCTAGAAACTGTGTATCTTGATGCCGATGCCAAATTGAGACTAAAACTCTTCCATGGGAACAAGTACCATAAAAACTCTGGAACATTAACCATAAAAACATGGCCCTCAAACTAAGATGGATTTGAACCAATGCGGATCAATAACCATGGGCTCCCAATCTAAAGTGTGAACCAATGTGAATGTAATATGTGTCAAGCTAGAGCAAGATGGGGCCAAAAGAAACTAAGAAACCAGATACAACCCATGCAAGTGGTCATCGATAATCAAGATGGAGATCAAAGTACATGCACACTCTAATCAAATTATTATGCAAGAAATCCCCCTGATGGAACTTTATCTTAGTTCATTTATTACAATAACCCAATGATTGTAAAAGGAGAGAATGCAAAAAAATGCATAAACATAAAATTGAAATTGATGTGAGATCTGTGTAGAGGACAGAATCAGCTTTTTGATGCCATGAGAATGGAAAAAAAAGGATCACTAAGTCAAAAGATATCCCCTCCGAAGTGAAATCTAAACATTTGACTTCAACAGGAAAAAATCCCACCAAATAGAAAAATCTCTGAACAAAACTACACCATCAGAAAATTGGGCTCGTGAGCTTTTTGATGATATCTCGTTTCAAAAAAAATTCTTCTGGGATCAAAATTTATGATGAAATGAAAAAAGGCCTATATGGGGACAAATTAGGGTCTTCACAAGCTAAATGGGGGCAAAAAATTGGCTCCCATTCGCTAGCCCCTAGTCCAGCATATGACTAGGGGTCAAAAAATTTCAAAAAAGAAACCCACCATCAGATGGGTGGCAGGTGGGCTGGGCAGTGGTGCCACCGCCAGTGGTGCCACCGCAAAGCACTAAAGCCCCTCTGAGGCAAGGATGTGGCTGGGGGCCAAAGGCGGTGGGCAAAGACAATTGGTGAATGGGCTAACAGTGGGGAGCGGTGGTTGGAAGGGAGTTAATCGATAGGAGTCATGGAGTGGAAACAGTGGTTGAAAAATACCAGTCAATGTGAGTGGCCATATGTGGCCGACATGACAGGGTATGACCCCCTGTACCTTTGAAACAACTCTGCAGAAACCAAGATCATACATGCAAACCAAAAAACCTTCGACAAAAGAGAAAAGCAAATCAAAGCAAAGCTATTGCAAAAAGATGTGCAAAATAATATTATTCAAGAATAATACATAATTACATGAGATGATTTGCTTTATAAATGACAATTATGCATAACCCTAATCTTATCTTGAGCAACACGATAACTCAACAAGATAAGGATGACAATAATTAACCTAGGAATTAAAATATTACCTGAGTAAAGTTATGCAAGTGTAATTAAATATTAATTACACTAACACAAAGTGGTGGCAGCTGAGGTAAATCTATGTTTACTATCAAAGATAGAACCCAAGTTTGTGTGTGAAGCATGAAAATATGAGAATTGGGTTAGAGAAATGAAAGAGGAATTGTAGCAAATAGAGAAGAATCAGACACATGAACTGGTTCCTAGACCTGTAAACAAGAACATAATGGGTACTAAGTTGGTGTTCAGGAATAAGTTGAATGAGAATGGTGAAGTTGTGAGAAACAAAGCAAGGCTTGTGTGCAAAGAATATTCACAAGTTGAAGGAATAGACTTTGAGGAGACATTTTCTCTAGTGGAAAGAATGAAGGCTATTTGGATGTTTTTGGCATTCTCTACTCATAAAGATTTCAAGGTATATTAGATGGATGTTAAGTCCACATTTCTGAATGGAGAGTTGGAAGAAGAGGTGTACATGGAACAACCAAAGGGATTTCAGTTATCAGATGAACCGAACATGGTTTGTAAGTTGAAAAAGGCATTGTATGTTGATGATATTATTTTTGGAGGAAATGAAGGTATGTGCAAAAGATTTGTAGAGGAGATGCAAAAAGAGTTTGAAATGTCTATGATTGGTGAGTTGAATTTATTTCTTGTACTTCAAGTAAATCAAACTGATAAAGGGATATTCATTTCACAATCAAAGTATGTTAAAGAGTTGTTGAAGAAGTTTGGAATGGATGAATCCAAACTGATCTGTACCCCTATGGTAACCATATGCAAACTGAGTAAAGATGATGATTCTCCTAAAGTTGATCAGAGCATGTGCAAATCCATGATTGGTAGACTATTGCATCTTACTGCTACTAGACTAGATATCATGCATGCAGTATCTTTGGTTGCCAGATTTTAACCAGAACCGAAAGAAGCACATGTTACAACTGTGAAGAGGATATTCAGATATCTAAAAGGCACTCTGGATTATGGTTTATGGTATCCTAAGGATACTAATTTCACTTTGAGTGCTTTCACTGATGCAAATTAGGTTGGTTGTGTGGATGACTGGAAGAGTACAAGTGGTGGTGCATTTTTTCTTGGAGGAAGATTGGTTTCATGGCTAAGCAAGAAACAAGATTTAGTTTCTTTATCCACTGCAAAAGTTGAGTACATTGCAGCAACATCTTGCTGCACACAGGTATTATGGATGAAGCAAACATTGAAGGATATAAGAGTGATGTGCGATGAGCTTATCCCTATCTTCTGTGATAATACTAGTGCTATAAATATTTTAAAGAATCTGGTAATGCATTCAAGGACAAAGCATATATCTATCAAATATCATTTCTTGAGGGAGAAGGTATTGAAGGATGAAGTTAGATTGGAGTATGTGTCTACAAAGAATCAAATTGCAAATATATTTACTAAGGCTCTTCCGAATGATACTTTTGAGTATCTTAGGGGGAAGTTGGGGGTTACTACCCCTCCTTCTTTGAACTAGGTGCACATGGAGGTGCATCAGTCCAATGGATCTACATAATCTTCATTTGTCTAGACTGATGAATGGGTCTACTCCTAAGGGGGAGTAGCAAGTATCATTGTTGCAGTATGAGATGTGTGGGTGCACTCCAAAGGGGAAGTGATCAGAATTTTTTCTCTTTTCCATTGATGACAAAGGGGGACAGAGAGTCATGTCAAAAATAGTGAAAGAAAAAGAGAGAAATTCATGAGAAAGAGTATATTGTAAGGAAAAGAGAGTGCAGGAAATGTTGTGTAGGTTGTCCAATCTAAAAATGAAGGAGAGTGCAAGAATGGAATGGATGTTGTGAATGGATATTGTCTTTGATTTTTTTCACATCATGTGTTGCCATCAATGACAAAGGGAGAGATTGCTACAAGTATGAGTAAATATGGCAGTGTTTTCATTGATGTCAACACAGTTGCAGAGAAAGGAATCAAGTGATTGCAGGTTTTGCATGTATAGTTGAGACATTGTTGATATGTTATGAGTAAATGGAGCTATCTTTATGGTGTTGCAGGTGTGCTGATATGATAAGTTGCCAAGTGTTTTTGAGAAATAGTGAAGATAGTCTAGTTATGTGTGTTCAGAATGTGCTCTGGTATGTGCTCCACATTTATTATGTGTTGATTCTATGCTTGTGTGGATATGAAGTGTTCTTTATGGGAATCTATTGGTGATATATCCTAGATTATAGTTTCTGGTTTGATGAAGAGTGAAAGTTATGTTCACCAATGTGTGAACTAGTCTGGCAGAGTTATTTTTTTGTGGAATGGGATAAATTTTTCTGCTCTGCAATTCTCTATTGGTTTGTTTCAGGTCTTGTGGATCTAGAAGAAGGCTTGTAATGATGTTATTTTTCCTTCATAAAAGGTGTTCATGGATTGGTGCTTCGGAAGACTGGTTTCAGAGTTACTATGTGTGTCTGTACAATCCAGATGAACTGATGGGAAGTGTTATGTGTATGAAGGTTGTTGCATTTACTATGGATGATTCTGAAGGTATCTAAGATGTGTTCCAGTGTATGGTAAAGCATGTTATGTGGTCTACATGGTATTTTCTTGTTGCGGAAGTGTGTACTTAAAAGTTCATTTGTGTTTTCATTAGGTTTGGCCGACCTGGTGTCTACACATCATGCAAATGATAAGTATCATTTGAGGAAGCATGTGATTGATCTGAGACATTGTTTTGGGTCTTGGTTAAGTGTTGGTTTAGTTCACTCTCATTCTCTTCCACTGCGGGAATGTTGAGTTTTTGACCTAATTTCAATTTGTAAAATGAAGTGTGTGTAGCCAACCTTGGAGAAATTTTCTATGTTTGAAGATGGTATAAATACAAGTTGATATTTTATGGATTGATGTATCAAGAATTCCATAAGTGTAAAAAGAAAAAGTGTGTGAAAGTTGATTGAGGCAGTAGTAATTTAATGTGTTAGACTCCTAAATGCAATGAGTTGACAGTGTCTACAATTCTTTTACCAAGGTTGCGAATGCGTGTAATTTTCTATGGTGGATCTTTCTATTATCTTTTGTATTTGAAGGAAATGAGCCTCCCTTTTGGATAGTGAGTCCTATCTATAGGCAGTGAGGCTTCTATCTGAGTAGTGAGCCCTTTGGCAGTGAAACTCTTTGTAATCTTTATATTGTGAGTTAATCCTCACCATGGTTTTTCCCTTATTGGGTTTTCCACGTAAATTTGGTGTCTCTTATGTTGATATTTTTTTTCTATTATTTGCATTTCATATTCATACTTAATAATTGAATAAAGTGGATGTAAAGTTGATAATTGTTTTAGATTTATGATTGTGTTTGGTGACAACTGATTCACCACCACTCTTAGTTGTCATACACCTTTTAACAAAAATGGTACATTATTTTAGTGTAGGAGATAGATCACATTCACAATCATGGGAGACATATGTGAAGTTGGAGAAATTGGCTTGGAAACTAGAGGCAATTGTTTTTTTTTTTTTTGATTCAAGACTTTACTTAGTGTTGTGGGAGATAAGACGAAAATGAATCATTTATCAACCACCATAACAAAAATTTGGCATTTGCATTTGGTCTGCTAAACACAGCCCTCATACAACTAATAGAGTGGTTAAGAACCTCTGAGTATGTTTTGGTTGCCATGCTACATCTAAATTCATCTCCAAGATTATTGCAAGAGAGATTATTCTGAGAGATGTGAACCATTTCCATCATCTAAATAGGTACAATATTCTTGTGGGGAATATTAGTGATGCTAAATGGAACAATCTAAAAAGATAGACTCACACTATACTAAAGTGCACTACATCGGTTATCCAGTAATCATGAAGGGACGCCGATCAAGCAAACAACATGCAAAGGAAATTTCAAATCGATTGCTTTAAAAATTTAAATCAAATGCTTTGTGCATAAGCAGAGAATAAAATATAGTTTCAATGGTTTACATTCATAAATAAGAAGGTAGATAAATCAATCAATAAATAAATAAACGTCTTGGCTACTGACAAAATTGAACAATCAATTATTCATTTACAAAAATAGTGAGAAAGAGAACAATTTGCATTGATCAAACTTATCGAGAAACAACAAAAGATCAAGCCTACCTTGATCCAATGCTTGGTTGGGATGAAGGTTTGATGCTGAGCTAAAAAATTTATAGCTTGCAAATTCAATCTCACTGAACCCTAGTGAATTTTTCTAGCCGTTGACAACAACACACAATTCTTTTCCCCTAAATTTTCTTATAAACAATAATCATAATTCACTTCATGGAAACCCCAAAAATTAACTATCCTGAATATCTCTCCCCAAAAGATAATTATTCACAAAAAGATTTTTTTTTTTATTTCCAAAAAAATAAAATAAATAAAATAAATAAAATCTCCAATAAAACATCAAATTCCTTGTCAACAAACAGTTCGAAGTCACGCATGTGCTCCAAGACAATCTTTTTCTATTGTTTTTAATTGTTTTAGCTGTTAATCCATTATCTCCTTCCGATTTAATATTTTATTTTATATTATAATATTTTCCAACATTTTAATTTATTGGGTATGTGCAAGATCGTCATGGAAAAAATAGTTCCTTAAGTGGCGAAAAATTCAGAAAAATTAGAGTTAGACAAATTGACATAAAAATTTGAATAAGTTATCTATATTATTTCAAAAACATGGAAGAATAGAATCTGTAGAAAATTGAATGTAGTTTCTAAACTACTAG
>VDFB02047397.1:109719368-109752337 GCA_007258455.2 Sequoia sempervirens | reverse complement strand
CAAGGATTTGAAAGACCTCCTACACTTTGGGATCTGCAAGACCCAGGAGGGTGATCCCATAATGTGTTTACAACCTCTACACCATCATCATAAACCACATTAACAACAACAAATAATCTCATTTAATAGCTCAACATAATAGGATAATACCGAATAGAATTGGTTGTTTATCAATAATATCAACTATTTGGAGCATGAGATAACTACAACAATATTTCACAGTATAAGATTGATTTGCAATTTGTAGCAAGATCTAGGTAAAGGAAAACAAATACTGAACCATACGAATAAGTACAACTTAGATCAATGCCATATATCCATTGGAGGAATCAAATTTATAAGCATCTAAGGGTTTATGATAGATTTAACACATAATGTATAAGATCCTTGATAACATTGCTTTACAATCTCATCAATATGTATTCTAACCAAATACTACTTATCAAATCCTTATACATAACATATCCACCTACAATCCCATTCAAGCATTTTAATTAATTCCTTGAATTAAACCTAAAACAAGAATCATAAGTACACCACAAATGTTGAGATGAACTTAAAACAAACCTTTTGATCATTTTATTCAAAACTGCATATGCTTGTACAAAATTTATATGAGTTCAAATTAATTTATGTCAACCAAATGCCAATACAGCCACGTCATCAAATCCCATGAATTCAAGACCTACTACAGAATGACTCAAAACCTAAATTGCATTTTCCTTAAAACCATCTAACTTTACAATTTGCTCTACAAATCTACCTAGACTCGACTAAAAAAATATCTAACTTGCTAACCCGTACTTCTCTCGCCTTTGAAATCCTTCTCTTATAATGAAAAAAAGGGAGCAAACAAGTACTCAAGGAAAGCACACATGTCACCAGCCAATTGGACCGCCTTGTGATATTCCAAAAATTTGTTACAATAGTAATATCCCCAAAGAATCTTCTTGTTCATCCTGCCCGCTAAGAATGGTTGATGCAGCAACAAAAAACTTCAAGAATTCCACGCCTAGACTGTCACCAAAAAACAAAACTGGAATCTATTGTAACTACAACAACTGATTTGTTAACCATTAGCAGCCTACTCCTTTTCACTCTTCCTCAGGTAAATACACATTTACCTATTTCTAGTACTCTTCATCAGTTGGCCAATCAAAATTGATCACCTCATTCACCTTGACACTATAATGTTTGTACTTAACTGCCACCTAATTCACTTCTATTTCAAAAGACTCCAAAAATGAGCTGGTGCTAATGATTTTATCCACACATCTCACCAACAAATAATAATCTGAGTTACCCTATTTTTGAGGGTTTTGTAATCAAAACATTATATAAAGGGGCTCTTACACTTTTTGTGATTACTGTAGCTTGTGTAAGAGGCCCCATGGATAATGTTGTAATTGTAGGTTGCATGAATAGGGCGTAGGATGAGAAATAAAGAAGGTATAGATGTTGTCCTCAATAGTTTTGTGAAGAAAAGCATGTGAAATGAGAGGTTCAAACCCAGGTTTCAACAAAACATGTATGGGAGATTTCATTTTATGAATTTGTATCCATGTGCAGACCTAATGGGTTGTTTCTGAACACTAAATATAAATGATATACATACACACACACACACATATATATATATATATGTATGTATGTATGTATGTATGTATGTATGTATATTTATTTTTAAATGTAAATGTAAATGCAATTACTGGATACTCTCCTAGAACAATAAATGCAACATATCATTAAGGAAATCTATATCTATGTATATAAATGTGTATTTCTCAATGAAATTGTAAATGCAAAGAGCATATCGTTTTGTAGTTAAATAGATACAACATATCCATAAATTAATGTAATTGAAATTCTAAAGTTTTCAACACATATAATATGGAATCAATCAAACTATTAAACTACATGAGAAATAAATGAAAATAGTAAATGCATATGAATGTGTATTTGTAAATGTAAGTGTAAAATAAATAAGAATAATGAAAATTATAAAAGAATACAAGGAAAGGTCTCCTCTCTTCTTGGTAGTGATAACCTCCTCCACACACAACTCTTAAAAATTATGTATAGAGGAATATAATCTTTGAAGAACTCAAAGTTCATTCTCTCCTACCTGATGCAATTAGTCATTTTATCCTTACAAACATTTATAATGATTACTAGAGGCACATAGACTAATTCTTCATAATAGAAGAATTTGATCATACTTTTCCAATGATGGCATTATGAGAAAACCTTAGGTTAAATGAATAATTCCTAGCTAAGTTCTTTAAATCATGTCCAACCGTATAAGAGAAGATTGCTACTATGTGTACCTGGATACCATGGAGAAAGTCTCTTTGGGATCTTTCATCAATCATCCTACCTTAAAACATACCAAAAGTCTCCTAGCAATTAGACATAGGAAGATTTAAATGACTTAAAAAAAATTTATTGCCAAAGCATAAACTTATGATGACTTAACCAGGCCTAGTACACACTCCCTCCCCATTAACCACTTAGACATATGCAAATTAAATGTAAATTTTCTGCTATTTTTAGTCGTGTAGGTGTCCAATAAACCACTTGGTGGTGTTTCCCTTCAAGTTTATTTACTTGAATGAAGAGAAAAAGTCCTTTGATTACAATTAGAGAATACATTTGAGGCCTTGGTTGTGTAACTAGTGGACCATAGTCACATTTAACACTTGTTAAGCAAAGTTTTGGAGTTAAACGCTATGGATTGATTTGTATGTACACATTTGGATGGTGAAAACAATAGTTGCAATCTATCAAGACTTTGATTACCTTATAACTTGTGAAATTTCTAGTGATGAAATGATAGATTAAATCTACAATGTCACCTTCGAATCACATCACCATGAAAGAACTTCATCCAAACATCCTATGAGCGCAAGTACCACTGTAAATAGGTATTTTTCGTAGACTTTCTTCCCAATTGAGGGAAATTCAGGAAGAGAAGAGGAAAGTGAGACATGTAGTATGTCTAAAAGAGGGAGATCAACCAGAGGTCAAAAGATTAGAAGAAAATTTTGTAAACACATGGAATTTTTTCTTGCTGAAGGGGGGTCATGTTCTTATGATGATGAGAGCATAGGCGACGTCGAGGTGCCCTTGAGGTACAAACATCTATGGAAAAAATGGGTACCCAAGGAACTTCCTCTAATAAACACTGATTTTTGTGTCAACGAGAGGATATATTGCATAGCACCATTGTCATTACATGGTTTGGGCCTATTTTGCATGGACGGCATAAAGGTCTATTACGACAAAGTTACTGAATTGATGGAGTATGTCGGACCCTGTTACAGTTACAAAGATTGGATGCAATTGGTTTGATATACATAAAGTATGCGTAGGTATGCATTGTCAACAAATTATATACAGCTAAAAGATAAGGATCAAAATAAAGGAGTGGCTATGTACATTGACAAAAGGCCAAAAGCATCAGAGAATATTGCAAGGTTCATAAATAGTACATGACCTAGGTCAACAAATAAGCAACCCAATTGCATAATCGAGGCGCATGAGGGAAACCTTGTATTCGTATGTGTGATAAAATCAATAACTGCAAGGGAAGAGTTGCTAATCGATTACAATTTGAATCACTTAGTTACAAACACAGTTACTATGGGGGTGGTACGCACTATGTACCATTTTACCCAACCTCCAATTAATAACTCCAATATACCATTTTATTCTTATGTTTTTTTTTGTAAGTCTATTAGTTTCATTTAGGTAATGTTTTTTTATATTTAATTTTTGTCACAGCGGGACATTGATCGTACGGAGAAGGCTCCGGCCCAGAGCATAGATTGGGATTTATCTTCACACACTTCTACCCAACAAGTTTACCTCATTGTAATTGTACAAATTAGATACGAGCAAAATTTTTTATTATTACGTTGTTTTGATAAGTTTATTGGGTTAATTTCGATAATGTTTTTAATATTCTTGTTGCAGTCAACTGATCAGGGAAAGGCACCAGCAGTAGATGAGAGCATCCATAGGGAGGTGAAGTCAATATTATGTGATGATGACATTTCTTATTCAACAAACCTTCTCGATATGATAAGGAAGACCCAAAAAAAAATGCAATGAAGAAATCCTTAAGTTGTTATTCATAGTGCCTCAAACAGATGAGATAAGAGAGGGGTTAAAATATTGAGTGAGAGATCACAAAACTTGCAAGTAAGCTATCATGAAGTCTTTAATTATAACATAAGTTCATTCATGGTTTTTTTTTTTTTTATAATTTATGTTGTGAACTAAAATATGTGTTGTTTTTATAGGATTTTTTGTGTCCTCATGATGCTCCTGGCCATGATCAGGGTACTGCAAGTGCTGCCCAAGGAGTAGGGGTTGGTAGAAGTGTCCATCCTAATCTTCCTACACATATATCACATTATCTGACCCCATCATCCGTGCCTATATTGTCGTCTAAAATGTCAGCAACATATACCATGCAGACATCCGTTAGTGCACCCTCTGGCAACGAACACATGCCAGAACATGCGGCAAGACATATACCTACGGATGCAAAGGCCACTAACTGCTGGTGATATTTTAGCAGCATTTCCTAGATCTTCTTGTATTACTAGTACGAGAACATTTCCAGTCACATTTGTGGTGATCGAGGATTTTGTTCCCATAAAGATAGAGAAGATCCCAGGTACTTTAAAAAAAATTAATTATTATTATATATAATACAATTGAAATTTACTTATTGATCACTCTTTTTAGACTATTGATCCCATGATCATTTTGTAGGAAATGATTTTTTTATAAACATCTAAGTGATATTACATTGGAGCTCTTCGGGCCCACCATACGTACACGGTGGAATGCCCAAAATCAAGATTTAAAAGATGAGCTCATTAACCATTTAGTTGTGCTCTTCGGTGATAAAAAATTCAACTGAACCAAGGTCCTTCAGAAAGTTGGTACCTATCTAAAGTATGTGAGGGACCAATATAGGTCACATTTAGAGAAGAACAAAAGGTATGAGCATCCCCCCATGATTCCAAAGAGGGAGTGGAAGGACCTAGTGTCGGATGGAAAGGAGAAGGCTGAAAAGAAAAAAAAGAAAGACACCACCGGGCCAAGGAAGGTATGTGATACTATCAACAATGTAATTATATACTGATTACTGTTTCTTTTTACATTATCTAATGCATTTCAAACTTTTCATAGGCTGCCCGACACATCGAAGGAAACAAAGGCAAGACTAGAAAAACACGGGCAACAAAAACTTGGCTTTGGTGGTTATATGAAATTAGTCGCATGAATTGTAAGTATCAATAAATGAAATATAGTATCCAAATTATAAATTGAAAACAATTTTGGTTTTATCACACCATAGAAGAAAAATTCATGATCTTATACAAAAATGTAGGGCTCTGAATTCAACAAAGTTCCCATAGAAGATGACCTGAAGATTGCCTTCCAGCAAGGCTATGGAGTTGTGGCTGAACGCCTAACAGTCTTGACTGGGAAAACACAATCTTCCACTACATCTGACACACAGGTAAATAAACTCAATAAATTTTATTCAAAATTGAATACTTGTGCAATCTATTCAATATTAATTTCCACCATAAAGTAATTACGTGCCTATTTGTTTTAAACATTCAAGCAATGATAATACTACACATGAGATTGGAATGTAGCCTGGTGAGGGTGGAGTACAACCTGTAGATGAAGGTCATGGTGTGCATCCGGGTACTTTAGAGCATGTACAGCGTGATCAACATGTTGAGCATGATCAGGCTAGAGAAGATCAGGAACATGATGTGGCCCCATCATGTAAAGAGGACCACTCTAAAGTTCGTTTAAACATATTTAATTGCAATTGTTGTATTAATTAATGTAACCTTTCGTGTTTCAAATTTAGAGCATGTAGAGCATGATCAACGTTTTGAGCATGATCAAGCTAGAGAATATCAAGAACATGATGTGGTCCCATCAAGTAAAGAGGACCACTCTCATGTTCTCTTAAACATATTTAATTTCAATTGGTGTATTAATTAATGTAACCTTTCGTGTTTCAACTACAGATCAAGATTTAGAGGGTGTTCAGCATGTTAAGCATGAGTCTATAACAAAAGTTCAAGAACATGATGTGGACCTGGATCAAGTAAAGAGAACCACTCTAATGTTCTTTTAATTAATGAAATACTTGTAACAACAATAATAAAACATATCAGTTTAACATTTCTTTGTTATTACAGCAGACCCCCCTTGTAGCAATGTCCACGTCATGAGTAGACGGCTAGGCGTACATTAAGATCACGAGCAAAGGGCAGAACAACTAAAGTAGGAACAAATGATTTAGAAAACGATACTCCACTTTATATTTTTTTAGCTTTAAAAAAGAAACAAAAAAAAGTGATTGTAATCATATCATGACAACTATATTTTTGATAATATGTAAAAACTGAAAGAATGAATATTATATGTTAATGAATGAATGTGAATATGTTAATTAATGAATGTTATATGTTAATGAATGAATTGTATATGTTATTAATGGATGAATGAATGTTATATGTTATTAATGGATGAATGAATGAATGTTAAATGTTATTGGATGAATGAATGATTAATGTTATATGATTGGTTATGGGGAATTAATCGTGATGTGAGGGGGGGAAGGGGCCAAATGAGCTTCCAACGTCATGTGGTTGGCCCTATTAAGTAGATAATATTAAACTATTCTTGAAACAAAGAGAAGCTCAATAAGGTAATGCACTTTTAAATATAAGAAATGCACCATTTGAAGCATCAAACCAATATGCAAAGATGAAAGAAAGTGCTAACTTTTCACTATGGTGGTAGAAAAATGATTCTTTATACCCTGAATCCATGCTATGCATCATAATTTGAAGTTGTTTCCATTCCAATGTTCTGAGTTTAGTTTGTTTGTATGGCCTTGTATGAATACCACATTGTGTTATGTGTGGATTTGGTTTCAAAGCTCTATTTCTTCTATTTTTAGTGGTGAGATAACTCTAAAATTTGACTTTTGTGCATAACAGGTTAGTGGAAAAATTGATAGCTCTAAAGGGTTTAGAGGATTGATTGAGATAGATACACAGATATTTGGATCTTGTTGTTGATGGGAGGCTTCGACTTAACCATGAAATTTTGTACCATCTACAGGTATGCAAAAGTTTCTCTACTTACATTCATTCTTGATCATAAATGTTGTAAATGATATTAATGCTTCAAACTTAAGATTCGTTTCATTGTTATAATGATGAAAATGTTATACTTTGCTATACATTCAAGCATTCTCTTTCCCCCTACCCTTTGCTTCTCTCCTTTTAAGAATTTCTTTGTCATAAAAGATTCACATTTATGTCTCATTTACACAAATTTATCCTAAGCTTAGGAGTGAATAAAGATATGTAAAAGATGATGGATTATGTCTAAACAACAACTTTCCATCTTATAGCTAATTAAATCCTTAATATTTGAATATTTTAGAGCTTAAGATGATGGATTATGTCTAAACAACAACTTTCCATCTTATAGCTAATTAAATCCTTAATATTTGAATAGTTTAGAGCTTGAATAATGCTTGTATATGCATGTGTAGCAATAAGGGAGCCTATGTGAAGATTGAAATTTAAAACATCACTTTGGTATTTTTCCTTAGGCAGTGAAATGATATTTTGAGTAATACAAACCTACACACACATTGATATTTTTCAGCATTGCATTGAGGAATTTTTTTTTCTCTTATACCTACCCTCGGCTAGACATGGAGGTATATAATATTGGTTTCTTGGGTTTATTCTGTAAGTAGTTAATTTCACAGAGGAAGACTAAAATCTTCTTAATGTCCTGTGTCAGGTGTGAAAGCATATGAATCACTTGCTGAAGGCACCATTTTGTATTCATCCAAAAACTAGTTTGTTTTTTCTTTATGTTTCTTGCATGTGTTTTTTTTAGGCTCTAGAGATGTAGCTTGACTCTTTCCTTTGCACTTTTCATCTATTTTGATGATTACAATAGATTGTCCTCATAATTTTTCATGTAGATTTGTTTGTAACCTTATTTTCTACCAATCAATTTGCAAACCAGTCACATATTAAGGACCATTTCACTAACTTGTAGTCATCCATTACTTCATATGTTGCAGGTTGTGTTTGTGTGCCAATAAATCCTGATGATTGCGAGAACTTTAATCCTACAAGTGTACCCAATCTTTCTCAAGTAAAAGTCTTACCTTATTTTATAGTACTTTAAATGGTTAATTGAAGATGCTTCTTTAGATCTGAGATACTTGAACCCTGGATTAAAATATGGTATTAGATGGGCAGTATAATGATAAAACTGACGTCCATTGAACACAAATTACGAACATAGTTTACTGGACTATGAATAGTGTTACAATTATAATTATTTCTCCTTTACCTACCTCTTCATTAATGAAAAAGATAGTAGATATTGGAAGTTCATTACATGTCTCATGTATGTGTTAGTATTTTAATTTTGTTTAAGTGTTTCAAGAGCTTGATTAGGTCAAGAATATGTTCTACAAGCTCTATTCTCTTGACACTGCTCAACATTTTCCCTACACATTTTCTCTTCAATCCAAACGTTTCTTAACTCCTTCCCTTGTTAGCCCTTGGTTGTTCTCAAGTGTAATGATTTTTCTATGCATCTTGCAGTCTGTATGTATGACCAGTCATCTCTTATGAAGCATGGATAACCTTTCATGGAATTGTTGTTGTAATTAGACAATTACCATTGTGAGAATAATCATTTAATTTGTATGGAAGTAAGTCTTTTTCATATTATTTGACTTGGTATTGTAAACTTGTCTTTGCAGGATTCTTTCAGGGGGAACAACAGAACTATGATGATAGGTAGAGTTGTACAACACCATAAATCATTTGGTATTATCAATATATTTCTTATAGAATACTCTATGCAAGTAAAATGGAATGTGCAATGACAATTGGTCTCGAATTCAAATTTGAATGTAAGTACATTATATACAAGAAGATGGTATCTATTCTATGATTTAAAGAACCCGAAAATAAGAAAATTAATAGGTTCTATTTGTTTACTTGCTCTTAGACACTTATTTAATCGGCAAGACCCTTAGAATGTCTTGTTGATAACCAACAGTGTTCAAAACTCTTGAAGAGGTCAAATTGGTGTGACATTGGATCTATCTTACCAATAGAAGTCATCGGTAAGACATGGACTATCGGAGTGATTTTTCTATCCTGTGTTGACAATTGATCTCTCACCAATGGGTTGGCTTTGGTGGTCATCGCCAAGAGTCTGAGCCGCGATGGTACATTTCAAAGAATATTTTTTAAAAAAAATGCATTGTTTCCTCAAAATTTTGACGAAAACCATAGACGAATAACCGAAAAGTTTCGACGAAGTTGCTATAGCTATGATGAACACTTCATCATAACTCCTTGCCCATTTCATCGCAATTTCGATGAAGGCCACCGATGAATCACATAAAAGGTCTGACAAAGTTGCTTAGCTGTGACAAAGGCTTCATCGTAACTCCTTGCCCATTTTGTTGCAATTTTGACGAATTCCACCAATGAATCATAGAAAAGGTCTGACGAAGTTGCTTAGCTACGATGAAGGCTTCGTCGTAACTCCTTGCCCATTTCATCATAATTTCAATGAAATCCACCAACGAATCAGATAAAAGGTTCGACGAAGTTGCTTAGTTGCAATGAAGGCTTTGTCGTAACTCCTTGCCCATTTCGTTGAAATGGCGACAAACTTCTGGTGTTGTTTTGATGCTTCAGAAGAGCCATTGCAATTGCATTTTGGTTGTAATTCATCAGTGGATACACAAACTTTTCATCGATATTCTGATGAAAATCTGAGTCATTTTATGATGCCGACGACTGACGAATCTACACCGTTATTTCGACGTTTAATGCGTCATCAGAATTTTGACGAAAAAATAGTGAAAAAATTGTTTTCATCATTTCGTCACTTTTCTAACAAATATTTGTCAAACGACCAGAAAACGTTCATCAGAAAATGGAGTCAAATTCAGTAGTGTGGGTTAGGTGCCAATGTTTTGATTATATGGGGAAAACAGGTTTTGAAGGGACCTGAAACCCTTTACAACAAAAGATACAAAATGATGCTAAACATGATTTTCATAAAGGTCACAGTAGCAACCCAACAACCAAAAAGCAAAATAAAATGGGTGCTAGACTAAAGATAAGACACTAAACAAACATTAGCACCCAAAAGCCACAAAATAGCAGAACAACAAAAAAGAAACCTACACCCAACAAGAAATAGAAAGCAACAAAGAAGAAGACTAGGCACTAGTCCAAACTACTCAAGGTGTTGGCCACCTCAATCTACTGGCTTCTATGCTTTTTAGTCATACCCAACAACTCCTTAGCATTGAAGGATCTCTTCCAATTAGTTGACCCTCTAACAGTAGGTCCTTTTTCATCATCTTTAGCACCTTTTTTACCTTTTCCCTTAACTAAGTGCTCTTCCATAAGCTCAGAGAAATACATCTGATCCTCTTTGAGCTCACTTATCTTTCTGAAAAGGACTTCTAGGGAGTCTGTACTATTCTTCACAGAGATATGACACACCTGCAAAAGCTTCTTGATATCCGCATTCATACCAAAAATCTTGGCTTCCAAAGCAACCAACCTATCTTCACACTGAGATTTTAAAACATGATAGGAACCTTCAATGTCCACCATTCTATCAATAAGAATGTTTGAAACCAAACCCTTCAGAACATTCTTTAGATTCTCCTTCAAACCTATAATTTTAATATTGATCTTATTGAACTCCTGAAGATTCCACTTAGCCAACTTAAAAGTTCTAGTAGCCCTAGCCCTAGTCATTTCCAGCAATTCAAACATGGAGGTAGAGTCATCATCAAGGTAAGTAAAGTCCTCAGAAAGAGGATTTACCTTCAAAGGATCCTATTTAGCTTTTTTCTTCTCCACATCCTCCTCATCAACACCCTTAAACTCCTTGTCTTGCTCCACATTAGGCAAATCCTAAACTAGGGAGTCCTCAATGGCCATTGTCTTATCACTAGAAAATTTTCCATCCCAAGACACATTGGGGTCCTTAGCCAGCACATCCAGGGCCTTATTCTTGAGGTTGGAAATATCCTTTGATGACCTCCTTGGCTTGTCATCCAAACCCAAAACATTAACCTATGACCCCACCTCTAGGCCACCACTTCCATGTCCTCACTTTCAAAAAGGACAAGCCTCTTAGTTGCCTTGTTACTCTTAGAACCACCTGGCTTCTTCTTCTTCGACAATGCAGTCGCAACCTCCGGAGACACATACTCCTCCTTTCGCTCCATTCCTTCTCCTCCTTGTCTTAAGTAGAATCCAAGCCCAATGACCCAGAAACATCACTCAAAGTCTTCTCCTTACCTTTAATGGTAGGAATAGGGAGAAGAGACTTAACATGCTCCATAATTAATAAAATAATACCTTCATGGAGGATGGGGGCCCTCCTATTCTTCAAATGAGCATAAACAGAGACATCCAAAGATGATAATAGGAAAAAAGGAAAAGAAATGAACAAACTATGTCTAAAATGATTGAGGAGAGTGAAATGGTGACCAAGAATAACAATAAACCTCCCCTATAGAGTCACATAGCGCATAAGCACCTCAACAACACTCGTCCAAATTTTCTTGAGGGATTTTCTCTCATAGCCCCAACTTTCCAATTTTATTAATTTCTTCCACTCATCATATTTAAAATATTGGGCCATCACCTCCTCATTACTCATTTTATCCTTGAAGAACTTGCGGCCAACTGTCGACATTCTTGTGATAGTAGCAACCAAATCCTCATTCACCTCCACTTTTAGGCCTTTAACCATGAGCTTGCAGTTATGTAGAAAGATACAAAATGTGTGAAGGAATTGGGATCATGCCCATGCAATCTCCCTAAGAATGGAGTGAAATTACCTTGGTGTATTAAAATGTTCCAAAGCTTCTTCTTTTTCCTAGTTCCCCCATACGAATGTGGCTCGATTTTTCTTCTATCTCCACCCATGGTGAACAACACCAAAATAAGAAAACCCTTGCGAAAAACACTCAACTAAAATCCAGAGAGCAAGAAGAAACCCACAGAGCGTGTGAAATAGAAGAAGGTACTAGAACATAAATGTCGCATCTTCTCAACCCACACCATCATTCCTCAATAAACTCCTAGCTTTCTTGGGAAGGCTCGATCCCTCCTTCCATGAACAAAAATCATTTAAGCTAACATCCTCGTTGGAAAAAAAATTGAAAACGAGTTGCCTTCTCAATAGACGTGAGAGATGTGGGTCTCTTCATAAGATCGCAACATGATTATAGTATCTTTAATGAGTTGATCGATGTTCCAACTCAGAGGATTATTGCCACGTAGATAGTTAGTTATGTTTAAAGAATCGCCTTCAACCCATAATTTGGAGTACCCTTTAATAATTTCATATCTGACACTTATGAACATAGCCTCCACCTCTGCGCATTGATTGGTCTAGATTCCCAACAGGAGTGCCACCATACCAAGGATTCTTCTAACATCATTTCTCAACACCCCCCACATCCTATAGGCCTAGGATTTCCCTTTGTTTCCCCATCAAAGTTAACTTTAACCCATCCAAAGGGAGGAGGCTACCACTTAGTGTCCATTATAGCAATTAAATTGGATTTAGAATTCAAAATAGGAATTGAAGTAATCTTTCAATTGGAAACCACCAGGAAATCATAACCAGAAAGGAAAGCAGAAGGAGTAAACTAAGAAGAATCAAAGTTAATTTGAGTGAAGTTCTCCAGAGTCATCCCCTAAATCTTGACAAAAAAAATATGAACCTTAAGTTTAGAATCATGAAAGATTATGCTATTATATTCTTTCCATAACCCCCAAGTAATATGTGGGGCCATAAAGTCCCACAACCAGTGAAGAGGGGGCGAAGAGGAATGGAAAATCCACTGATCAAAGAACTTATCAAGAGAATCCAGAAAGACCCATTCGATATTTTAGAGAAGTACTAAGAAATTTACTCCAAAGAGAAAAAGAATATTCACACTTGAGAAATATATGGAAATCACTCTCACCATCAGCTTCACAAAGAACACATCTATTAGGAATCAAAAACCCTCTCTTGTAAAGGTTATCCTGCGTTAAAACTTTACCTTTCATAAGCAACCAGAAGAAGACATTCACTTTAGGAATTGACTTCTTATTCTATAGCTTCCCCCAAAAGCAAAAGAGGTAGGCAAGTGTTCCATTGAGCTCATGAGAGCAGAGGCCACAAAAAAAAATTCCACTAGCACAGGGGGCCCAAATTTCTCTATCCAGTCGAGGAAAAGAGGGGAGTTGAATCTTGCACAAGAAGTCCTTCAAAACCATCAAAGACGGGTCCCAATCCTAAATTTTTTTCCACTCCCCATCTTCAAAGTAATCAACCACCTTATTCCCAAAAATTATTTTGCACAAGGGGACAATAGGGGGGCCCAAGGAAGGATAATTAAAGGAATTACACCACACCAAACATCTTCCCAAAAAATAATACAAGAACCATTGCCTAGAAGCCAATTAACACCTTTAACAATCAAATCCCTGCTAAGAATAATATTTCTCCAAAAACACAAACTAGAGGGAATATCCCCTGAAGTCAACATATTCCAAGATCTCTCCAAGCCATACATATACTTATTACTCACCAAAGAGGCCCACCCAACATCCCATTTAGGAGTCTCCAAACATTTTTCAACAATAGAGCCTTATTGAAATATTTTAAATTTCTCATACCAAGACCCCCCCACTTCTTCGGTCTACATACCAAATCCCAAGCCACAAGAGGAATTCTGGATTTGGTCTTAACACCCAACCAAAGGAGCCTTCTCATTATTTGTTCTATTTTTTATTCAAACTTGACAGTAATCCTGAAGAGACTCATTACATACAAAGGAAAATTTTGGAGAGTAGAGGAAATAAGATGAATCTTGCCCACCTGACAGAGGAGAATGCTTTCCCAACCCACCAACTTCCTACTGAATTTATCCAATAGACCCAACTAGGAGGAATCTAGGATCTTGGAGATACACAAGGGAAGCCCCAAATAAGAAGATGGGAGCTCACCTCTATTTCAAGATAGGATTCTCACAAAGATTAAGCTGCAAGGCTTCAAGAGTGTTAAGGAAGAAAATTTGACTCTTAGGGAGATTGATCCTCTGACTAGAAGCCTACTCATCGTCAATCAACAACCTCTTAACAACTCTAACTTCCCTAACAGAGGAATCACCCATCATAATGGTGTTATCAACAAATTATTGATGAGTAATCAAATCACATCTGGAAGACGGAGAAAGACCCCTCAGAGCACGAACACGAAGCACCTTCTAGATATTTCTACCAAGAGCCTCCACCATTAGGATGAAGAGAAGTAGTGAGATAGGATCTCCCTGCCTCAGCCCACATGAACTCTAGAAGAAGGGAGAAGGAGAAACATTCACTAGAACAACAAACAAAGGTGTATATCTATAAGTTCAACAAGTTGGAGGAACTTCTTACAGAAGGAAAAAAAGGTCCAAAACATTCAACATAAATCTCTAGCTCACCCTTTCATAGGCTTTGAGCAGGTCCAACTTTAGGAAGAAACCTGGTTTCTTCGAAACATTAATGGAATGAGAAAGCTCTTGAACAGTAATAATAGAATCGAGAATTTTACGGCCCTTAACAAAACCACTCTAATGCTTAGAGATTAGGCTCAATAAGCATTTTTTCAATCTGGTAGCAAGCACTTTCGAGAAGATTTTATAAATAGAATTACAAAGGCTAATTGAGGGATACTCGCCAAAGCTCTTGGCTTTTGCAGATTTGGGAATCAACACAATGAAATTCATGTTCAGTTATTTAAGAAGACTTCTGGAGCCAAAGAACTCCTTAGTAGCATTAATCACATCCTTAGAAACAATCTCCCAACATGAATGGAAAAACAGAAAAGGAAAACCATCCGGCCCAGGGGCCTTATTACCTTGAAAAGAGAAGACTACTTCCTTAACTTCCAGGGCCAAAGGAATAGTTGTAAGCTCCTTGTTCAAGTTATCTGATATAATTTTAGGAATAACTTACAGAGAGGAATCCACACAAATTTGGTCCCAAACCAGATCATCCTTCAAGATCTACTCAAAGATACTAGCAAACGCTCTTCTAATAGCCACCTCATCATCCAACAGCAAACCATTAGCCATAATCAAGGAGATTCTATTAGATGAATTATTCCTAAGGGAAGTGAGATGAAAGAACTTAGACTTATGGTCCCCATACTTCAACCAAATAGCACAAGATCTCTACCTCCACAAATCTTCCTCGGCAACAATATCATGCAATTATGCAAGAAGTTCATCCTCCAATAGCTATAAATCCTCTGATAAACCCTTTGATTGGATGGCATGTTGGATATCATCTAGATTCTTAAGAGTAGAAATTTTAGAATAAAAAATATGACCAAATGACTCTTTGTTCCATTTCTTCAAATTCCTTTTAACAAAATTCAGCTTCTTGGTAACTCTAAACATCGCACAACCATCTATGTTTACTTGCCACCAATTTCTAATACAATCCATAAACCTTGGATCCCTTAACCACATGGATTTAAACTAGAAAGGAAGTCTTTTCTTACCCCCAATCCTATCAAAAACAAAAGAGATAGGGAAGTGGTCAAATCCACATCTCGTAATGGAAGACAAGGAACAAGCAAAGTCCACAAACTAGGAAGCAAAGGTTAAATCTCTATCCAATCTAACTTGAATATTGTCCACACCCACACACCTATTGCACCAAGTAAATTTAGCTCCAGTCAACTTAACATCAAAAAGAGCATTGTCATTAATAAACATTCTTAAATCAAGCTTGCTCTCCAGATTGGCTTGAGACCCCCCACTTTCTCATTGTCACACAAAAGAGTGTTGAAATCTCCCATAACAAGCCAGGGGAAGTCCAAAAAAATCATCCTTAGACTCCCAATATCATCCCATAACTTTTTCCTGATTCTCTTTAGGTTAGGAGCATACACATTAGAGATGACCAAAGAATAAGAATCCATGAGCCAAGTAAACTTAGTCTCCACATGATTGAAACCATTTGCAACCAAGATGCCTCTAATTAGCTTAACATTCCAAAAAGTGGCAACACCACCAGAAGCTCCCTCAGAGCTAACCACATGGAAACCACATTCATTAAAGAACAGATTATTTAAAGCTTCCAACTTATCAATATACATTTTCATCTCTTGGATCAACAAAATGTCTAACTTATGATCCTGAAAAAGGTTCTTCAAGAGGTCATGTTTGTGCAAGTTATTCAACCCCCTGATGTTCCATGAAACGATCTTTATTTGCAAGAGGAGGGAGTGCTCTTGGAGCATAGATCAAAGAGGGTTTTCTAAACCCCCTCAGAAATAACCTACTTTCCCTCCCTCTCCCTACTCTTATGTAGGGAAGGTATGCCCTGACCCTTCAACTCAAACCTGCAATCTTCTTTTTTCCTTTTCATGGTAACACCTTTGTGAGGTTGAAGGGGGGGAGAAGTAGAGTACTTCTTCCTCCTACCTCTCACCTAGGTGAAACCATCTTCATTTTTTCTCCCAGTTTCAGCCACCACCAAACCACCATCACCAACCATTGGCACCAAAGCAATAAGTCGAGGGGAAGGTTGAGCAACAATATGCTCCATCATAGACCTTTTTTGGGAGCACAAAGTATTTGAGACATGATCCACATCCAAAGTAAAAGACTGGACTGCAGCCATCTCCACAGAATTCTCAGGATCCTTTCCTATCTCATTAGGAAGGACATAATGATTCTCAATGTTAACTTCACCCTCCATACCATTACCAACAGCTGACTCACCTTGGATCTAATTAGGTTCCTCACCCTCCATACCATTTCCAATGTCTGACTCACCTTGGTTCTCTTTAGGTTCCTTTATCTTCTACACTATGGTCTTCTTAGTAAACTTAGGAGGAACCCCTTTAGCAGGGCAGTCCTTAGCCCAGTGTCCCATCTTCTTACATTTGAAGCAAGCGAAAGGGAGATTTTCAAATACAATCTACTACTTCCATGACCCCACCTTAGAGTTTAGAAATAAAAACTCAAGCATCACAACATCTTGGTCAATCATGACATAGAACTTGGCTACAACCAATTGCTTCTTAGAATGAGTGGCCTCATCAACAGAGACAATCTTCCCAGTTGAGTTTGCCACAGCCTTGAAAACTTCTTCGTCCCAATATTCCAATGAAAAGTCTGGAAGCTTCACCCACATAGGGGAAGAATGAAAGAGACACTTGGACTCTTGTGCACATTAATTAATTCATTATCATGACTCTTGGTTTTCCAAGGATGGGGCATGGGTTTTTACAAGTGGTTTTAACACCTCTTGTTTTAGTTTTCCACTATGGATTTTCCTCCCACAAGTTCTATAAATTTGAGCCTTGGGATGGTAGTATCATCTTGTGTTATTTGCAGGTGTATGGAAGCATCTAGGTTATAGTATATCAACAAGGAATTTTATTCTGGTGTATCTCTCTTGTGAAGATAAATAATATACTTTCCCTCTTTTCTCAAGTGGATTTATTTCTCGAAAGGGTTTCGCCATGTAAATCCAGTGTCATATTTGTTTGTTGATTTTTCTATTATGGTGAATGTGAAATAACATATATATAATCAAATTTTGTAATCTTATTTTCAGATTTGAATACATATACAAAATTTAATATTGCATCTTATTTTCACCTTGTTTTCAACATTTTGTATTAGAGCTAACAATTTTTTAGAAGGGGATGCCTTTCTCTTAAGTGTTAGAGGTTTTTGGGTTATAATGGGATATTTTTTTGTGGTATATTGTAGGTTTGTGAAGAATATCATATAATATGGCTTCTACCTCTCATGAGGATATTGAAAAACTCAATAGAATGGGTTATGATATGTGGAAATTAAAGATGGAGTATCTCTTAGAAGAGAGAGATCAGTGGTTTTTTAGTTTCACAAGAAAGTAAACCAGCTGCTACAATGAGTGATGAAGATTATAAAAAGTTAAACAAGAAGGCATGAGGAACCATTCAGTTGTGTCTTGTGTATTTTTTCCTTTTGAAAGTCTCCACCAAAGACACCACATATAAGTTGTGAAAAATGATAGGTGATATTTATCATACTAAAATTTTGTCTAACAATTTATATCTCAAAAGATGAATATATACGTTAAAATTGGAAGATGATGAATCTATAGTGAATCATTTAAATGATTTTAATATAATTTTAATATGTAGATGTTAAAATAGAATATGAAGATAAATTTATCTTGTTTCTTTTTCTTTACCCAAATCTTGGGGAAATTTAAGTATTGCAATAAGTAGTGGTAATGCAGAACCAAAGATGGACAACATAGTCTCTATACTTATTTCAGAGGAGATGATAAATTCAATGAATGTAGACTCCCAAAATGCCTTGCATGTGCATGGAAGGTCCAAAGAGAAAGGGCATAAAGGGGGTAATAAGAGGGATAAATCTAAAGGAAACTCTAAAACCCCTAGAAATAGAAAGTGTTGGAGTTATGGTAAAAGAGGACATGTGAAGAAGTAATATAGCAATAAGAAAAATAATTTTGATTCCTCCATAGAAAATTCCTTTGGTGATGATTTTGTTTTTTTCTTTATTTTAGTTAACACTATTAGTGATGATGCTTGGATTATTGATTTGGGTTCTTCCTACCACATGATTTCTCACAAGGAGTGGTTTACTAATTACAAAGAATATGATGCGGAGAAAGTTTTCCTTGGTGACAACACAAAAAGGACTGTTGGTAAGGGAAAGGTAGTGTTATGTTCCAATGATGGGAGGATTAAATTTTTTGATAATATTTTTCATATTTCAAGCCTTGCAAGAAATTTACTTTCAATTTCCAATTTGAATGATTTTGAAATGCATGAGACATTTGATAAGTTTGGTGATAGCTAAAGGATCTCAGATAGGGACTTTTTTAAGGCTAAATGCCTCTATTTTAAGTAAATATGCTAATGTAAATAACATTGAAAATACATGTATGTTGTGGCACTGTAAATTGGGCCACATATAGGTGAAAAAAAAACTTATTACTATCCTAAACAAAAATTTAGTTGATGGTATTTCTGATTATTCTATTGGTAACAGTGAGTTTTATGAACATTGTGTGTTTGAAAAATGAAATAGATCATTATTTTTTACTGGAACTA
Organism: Sequoia sempervirens; assembly: GCA_007258455.2. Lineage (NCBI taxonomy): Eukaryota > Viridiplantae > Streptophyta > Pinopsida > Cupressales > Cupressaceae > Sequoia > Sequoia sempervirens. The sequence continues at coordinate 109,733,065 of VDFB02047397.1, read as the reverse complement.
ATAAGGAAAAGAGATTATTCATTAAGATGTATATGGACTAGTGACTATTGAATCTTTGGGTAAATCTTGATATTATGTCTCTTTCACTGATGATGTCTCAAGATACACTTGGATTTTTTTATGCACTCTAAATCTGAATTTTTCACTAAGTTTAAATAATTTAAGGCCTTATTTGAAAAGAAAACAAATAATAAAATAGAAGTATTGGATCTTACAATGGGGGTGAATATTGTTCCAAAAACTTGATGAATTTTGTAAGAATTTAGGTATTGTTAAACAAAAGACAACTCCTTATACTCCCCAGCAAAATGGGATAGAAAAAAGAATGAACTAAACCTTAATGGGAAGAGATAGGAATATGTTAAGTAGTTAGATAAGCTTGATAAATGTTTTTGGGTAGAAATGGTTGGTATTGTGTGTTTTTTAATTAATAGATCTCCTTTTTTAGTTCTTTTTGATAAAACTTCTTATGAAGTGTGGATAGGTATAAATCCTTATGTTTCACACTTAAGGGTCTTTGTTTATTCAAGTCTTTTGTTCATGTTTCTCAAGAGAAGTGATCTAAGTTGAATCCAAAATCACATAAATTCATCTTTATTGATCATGATGAGAATGTAAAAGGTTATAAGCTTTGGTATCCTCTAACCTATAAAATGATCTTTTCTAAAGATGTGATTTTTAGGGAATTTAGAGTTTACTTAGGAGAACAACTATAGGATAAACATAAGATAAATAAAGTGCACTTTGAGAAAAATATTGATAAGAAAGACGATGCACATATGGAAGAACAATCATATGGATCTAAGGGTAAATAAGAAGAGGGTTCAAATAGTTTAGAGGATGTGCAGGATGAGCACATAGAAGAATAGGTAGAGCACATTACCCCTTCCTTGAGGAGGTCCACAAGGCAACTGAATCCAATTGACAAGTATAGCAATAAAGTATAAGAATATGAGTCCACAAAGAGGGGAAGTTTAAAGAAAAAAATATTGATAAGAATAGGTACTCATTTTGAAAATAACAAGTATTTGTTTAGGAACAGGATCACAAGCCTAAAATAAAAATGGGTACCCATAATGCTTTGGTTACCCATTCCAAAATGGTTACCTATATAGAAATGGGTACCTGTTTCCTAAATCTATTCAATTTTAAGAAAAATGAATATCAAGTCATTTTTCCCTAGACTGCTATCGATTGACAATGACTAGGTGAAACGAGTATCCATTTTCTAAGTTATTTACACCTTGAAATAGTTCTTTCTACCTCCACCCATCTACGTAGCGAGTTTTAGCAACCTCCAGGTTAGGATTTATGGTTTTTTTTTATATATATTTAAAGTTTATAGTTTTAAATTAGGGATTTGCATTTTTGGCATATATTTAACATTTATAATTTAAATTTATGTTTTTTAATTTTTTTAATTTTAATTTACATAATAAGGATGAATTTTATAGCTCTTAAAACCTATTTCTAAATTTATGACATCAAAATAATGGATAAATAAATTTGTAAAGGATAATATCTCCTAAAATCTATAGAAACTAAAACCCTAAAACCCTAGAACTTTAAACTAAATAGATATAATAAGATGAGATGAGGATGTGATTTTACCTTATGCTCAAACTACACACCTATTGATTGATAGGACTCAAAGTTTGAAAGAAATACATAGCTATACATCACACTAGGACATGGATAATGAACTCCCATGTGATCATGTTATAACAAATTTAGGTTCTTTTACCCATTCTATGATGTTATTCTTTTGATCTAATTTATCGCACTTAAATTAATAAAATTTCCTTTTATATTGTTATATTAGATAACAAACAAGCATTTGACTTAAATTTATAATTCTAATTATTTCAAATTAGAATTACATTCATTTTTAAATTGCTTAGTTTTTCATTCAATTTTTTAATTGTGATTCATTTCTCATATCCTCCCACCTTGCACCTTTGATTCTTATTCTTATACAAATCCATCTCCTTCTCAACCCTTACTCACTTCCTCTCACAATTTTACCTCTTGATACCCATCATAAATATGATCATACACCTCCTTGAACCCCTTCTTTATTATACATTGAATGTGAGGATTCTAAAGAATATAAAAAAATAAAGGTTATTGAGGCTTTCATATACAACACACTAGATTCAAGAAGTTTATAATGAACATTTGAATACTACTATTGATAATAATTTTTCCATGCATAACATATGTGACATTTTTTGCATGTATAAGTAGTTGGTATTGTCAATGATGTCAACAAACTTATGTTTTTGTTGTCATTAATGTCAACTAGTGATACTTTGATTAGTTGCACTATGTTGTCATTAGTAAGTGTTACTAGTGTCAACCTTTGGTGAACATTGCTTTGATAAGATTGTGTTTTTGGATGATGTTGGAAATGGTGATAATTAGGAAGTGCTAAAGATGAAGATTATGTTTCTCTGGTGCTTGGTTTCCAAGTTCTTTTGAGAAAATTTGAATAAAATAGGAAACATTATGTTGCAGAGGTGTTCCAGTATACAAAGTTATATTCTAGTTTTGCTTCATATTTCTTATGTGTTGAAGATCTAATTGTATGGTTTGGATATGTTGGTCAAAGGTGTTTAGAGGTTCTATATCTAGAATTTCTTGATTTGGTTCATTGTGCAAAGAGAGTTGTGTTCACCAGTGTGTGAATTGTATATTGCAGTGGTGTTTGGGAGAAATGGTTTTTCTCCGCATTTATCCACTATTTAATTTTTGGTCTTGTGATTCTAAAAGTGTGTTGATAATTATCATATCTACCTACAGTCAAAATTTTCCATGGTTTGGTGCTTCAAAAGATGGTTTCTTAAGTTACAGTGTGTGGGAGAAAATCCAGGTGAATAGGTTGAGTTTTTTCTTTAAGGGTGAAAGTTGTTGTGAAGGATTTTTTTTTATTTCAAGGTGTTTGTGGGATATTCTAGATTGTCTTCAAGAATTGTGTGTGGTATGTGAGTCATCTTTGGATTTGAGGAAGTGTGTTCTTAAATTTTCAATGTTGTTTACATAGGTTTGACGGACCTTGTGTGTTTACACTAATTGCAAATTTGCTTCAATGATTATGAAATCATGGCATGGTATATTTGAATGGATTTAGGTCCAAGTTAAGGTTTTATGTGCTCCATCTTCATTCCTTTCCATTGTGGGAATGTTGTGGTAACTAACTAATTTAAATTTGCATTGTTTGTGTTCATAACCAACCTTGGAGAAAGTTCTTAAGGTTGTAGATGGTATAAATAAAGGTTGTGTGATGCGAATTGAAAAGTGGTAAAGTGCATGATATGAATTATAAAGTTGTGAAGTGAAAATTTGTGAAGTGCAATGTGAGCTTAATGAGTTAGAACATTGGAAGTAGTGAGCAAAAGGTGTCTACAATATTCAGAAAGGTTGTGAATCTGTTGGTGATACTATGGTGAATCATTTCTATTGCATTGAGATGGATTTCTCATTGTAACATCCTTATTTCTTATTTTTTGTAATCCAGCATTGATACAAAACGATAGATTTTTGGTACCCTAGGACTTTCTAGCACCTCTAGGGTTTTTCACCTAAAAGGAGAAAGAAGGGCCAAAGAATCTAACTAGTTCACTCAAATTAGGATGTGTATGATGTTTTTTAGACTAAATGAAATGATATAAGTGCAGTTATATGAACTAATTGACTGATTATGTATGCAAAACCTAAGAAATGTGACTTGTTTGAAAACACATTGTGTTATGCAGAAATGAACTAGAAATGAATGCAAAACTTAACAAAAATGAACCAAACTAAAAGTGTGCATTTGGAATCTTGATGAAGGCTGGAAATTACTTCTAAAATGATATTGATGCTAATTTTTAGGCCTGGTTGGACTCATTCGCCATTCTGGGTGAATTAGTCCCAGTTTTGCAAAATTGAGTCGGAACCCATTTCTGACAAAAGGGCACTTAAAAATGCAGAAAACTCAAAATTGACCCTGGGGTGGGACTCATTTACCACCCATGGTGAATGAATCCACTTTTAATTTTTGGATTTTCAAAAGTGGAATCCAAAGCTTCCAATCTGCACTTTTACTTCCTACAGGTGTTTGCTTCCAAAACTCTTATTTACGAGTCTAAAAATGAAATTTTGTTGATATTTTAACTTTTTGAATGAAGATAAGACTTGAGAAACCTTAAAAATTGACCTTAAATGATTTCCAAGCTTCCAATAGTCCTAAATCTACATACACACAAGACAAGAGAGAGAAATGGTGAATGTTAGGGCATGGGGGTTTTCCTTGGTCAAACCCCTTTTAGGTGATTAAACCAAAATGATGAAAGAAAGTAATGAGACATTAAATAATGGAATTGATTACCTTGACATGATGTTTGATCTTGAATTTCTACAACAAAACATGAAGAATCTTCCCTTGAATGTCTGAAAAATTGATCTTGAATGACTTGTAATGTTAAAACCCTAAGTTGCTTGACTTCAGATGGAAGATTGGTGGATGAATGATGTAGATTGGATGTGAAAATTTATTAAAAGACTTATATTCATCAGAATTTCACCTTATTTTCCCATTTTTACCTCATCACAGGCCAACATGAAGTAATATTAAACTCAAATTTCACTTTTTTCCTACTTAAAGGTCAAAATGAGCCAAATGGGACTCATTCGCCACACATGGAAAATGGGTCCCACTTGTATGGGACTGATTCACCATGCATGGTGAATGGGTCCCATAGAGGCCAATTTGATAGCTAGGAAGCCAGGAGATAAGGAAATAAGGTTTAAAATGCAACTTTGTCAGTTATTTGATCAATTTGAGCCTCGGGATGCACAATAAGGGTTAATATAGGACTATTAGTGATGTTGTGAATGCCAATTAGGGCTTGGTACATAGAATTCAATGTGAAAGTGTGATTAAATACACTTTACAACATTAAAATGAGGTCCACATATCCTAGGAAGGCACAAGAACCAATGTGAATGTGTGGGACACATTACAACACTAGTTTAACATTAAGTTTAAGTTATAAGCCTTCTAGATTGATGTGATAATTTTATTAAACACATTTAATAATGTTGAATTGAAGAGAAATAACTTCATTAGGTCTATAAAAGCATGAAAGTATCTTATAACACTTTACAACACCTTCACAAGACATCATTAAAAGCATGTTATTTGATTTGCAAGGGTCCAAGACTTAGTGTGGATGCATAAAATTCCCCACAACACCTGAATCAGGGCCCCATTAAGTCAATTTATCATGAATTAATCCCATGTCAAGTAAAGGGTACTTTTTTCTATGGCACAGATACAATGACAATGAGTCGTTCTTTCTTCTTGGAAGTGAGCCCTCCAATAGTGAGCATATTGTATTCACCAATGCCATTACTTTATATAGTGAGCTAATCCTAACCATAGTTTTTCCCTTCTTGGTTTTTCTATATAAATCTAGTGTTCTATTGTGTGTGGTGTTGATGTGTTTTAGTTTCTATTATTTGGGTAAGTGCAAAAAGATGGGGAGCCAAAAAGGGGGCTTAAGTGTTCACTTTTTCTCTAAAATCAGGAAATATTGACCATGGATGTGAAATTGAGGATAGTTACACTCAAAATCTTGATATGCAACAAAAACAAGGATCGTAGTGCTCCAAGTCTACTTTCGAAACTACTAGATTTATTTTTAAAATGGTTGAGATTAAGGGGTTCAAAAGAAGGACTCACAGAAATTGGTGTTGTTTTTGTTAGAAAAACATAACATAGCAACTTTTGTGGGAACATAGCACAATGAACTTTTTTTTAGAATTTTTTAAATCCCTTCAATGAGAAATTAGCTAACAATATGTAGTTGATGCGTGATTTTTCTAATAATTTTTTAATGAATATTTGATTTTTTACTAATTTTCAAAGTGGACACTTCCTCAAAAGTAGAATTTTGGCTGTGCTACTCCTACAAATTTTGGAAACTAATTGAATTTTTTTTTAATATTTTTAGAATGGAGTCTAGTTTCTAAAAACATAATTTATTTGAAATTTTAATGAATGGTTAATTTATAATGAAAAAACACCAAAAACTATTTTTTTCCAAAAAAGAGACACAAACAAAATAAATTATAGATCAAAGGCTTAACATTGTCAAAAAGTGAAAAAATTACATCGTTGGATAGCTAAGAGAGAGCCTAACATTACCTAGGTGTTTGATTTGTTCGACATTGAAACACGTGCAATCTTGAGGGTGAGCATGGACTCAATTATGTGAAATATTATAGAATTTACAAAAACATGTCTCTAGTCATTAGGAAGGTCCTCCAAGCCTTTGGGTCAGTATTCCAAGGAAAATACCAAGCCCAAGGCTTGGGGATTTCCAAAGCAAGATATAATGCGAGTGTGTTATAACGCACTCACGTTATATCTTAGTTTTGACATGGTTTTTTGTGTTTGTGCAAGACATGTCTAGCAAGACATAATGTGAGTGTGTTATAGCACGCTCACGTTACATATTGATTTATGTTAAATTCTACTCTATTGAATCTATGTTTATATATTTGTATGTGAAATGAAGATTTTTGTATGGGGGAACTCTCTTACACTTCTAGGGTTTTGGGCCTAAAATGAGAGAGATACAAAAACCTTAACACTTCACTCAAGAACAAACCCTTGAGATTCCAATGTAAAGAAGATTGAAATCTGTAAAAGGGGATTGTCCTAGAGGCTAAAAGAAGATAAGAGGGGTTCACCACCAAGCATAAATTTGGAGAATAAAAAATGTTGGAAAATACAATGTGATATGCAAACATATGATAAATGACCTAGAAATGATCATGAAACAAAACATAAAAATGTAAAACTGAAAGTATGCACCTAGAAACTTGCTAAGAATGCAATGAAACTTTGAAATCTTGAAGATGCAAATTTTTAAGCCTGGTGGGACTCATTCACCATTCTAGGCAAGTCAATCCTGATTCTTTAAAACTGCACCACAACCTATTTTAGCCAAATGGGTATCCAAATCCATAAAAATCTATGAAAAATAGGTACAGTGGGACTCATTCACCACTAATGGTGAATGAGTTCACTTTGAAATTTTTGGAAACTCAAAAGTGGAATTTGTAGCTCTCGATTTGTTCTTTTTGTTCCTCTAGGTGTGTGGATCCGAAACCCTAATTTTTGGGGTTGTAAGTATTTTTTGTGTATATTTTGACCTTGCCAATAGGGAGATGACTTCAACAAGTTTGAAACCTATTCTTCAATGATCTCCAAGCCTTCAAAGCACCTAGATCTGCAATCACACAAAGAAAGAGAGAGAAATGTTGATTGTTACGGGATAGGGGTTTTCCTTGGTCAAACCCCTTTTAGGTAATTAAACCAAATGATAAAGTAAGATAATGAAGCATGAACATGAAGAAATGTAATTAGAACCTTTATATGATGATGGTTCTTGAGTTGCTACAACAATTGATGAAGAAATATGCCCTTGAATGCCTTAGAATTGATCTTGAAAGCTATCTTGATGACCTTGTGAAGACTTGAAGTAATTAACTCTTGACTTGATGATTTGCATACATGACGAATGGATGAAATAATGATTTGAAATCTCATTTATATAGGAAATCTATTCGCATGATTGTTAATTTCATCCCCAAGGCCGACATTGAAGAAATTTAAACTTAAAACCTAGTTTTTCCTACTCAAACTTTTAAAATAGCTCAAATGGGACTCATTCACCATCTTGGGTGAATGAGTCCTACCTGGATGGGACTCATTCACTCAAGGTGGCGAATGGGTCCCGCAAGGGCCATTTTTTTATCCAAAGTGTTAGGGAATGCATAAATTAAGTTCATATGTTGATCTATTCAAGTTTTTTATCAAAATATGTCTTGGGATGTACAATATGGGGTCATAGGAGCCTATTAATGAAGATATAAAGGTCATAAATGAAATAGGGACCAAAATCCAATGTGAAAGTGTAAATAAATGCACTTTACAACACTAAATTAAGGCAAAATTGAGTGAATTTAGCTTTGTTGGTGTAAATAAGTATTTTACTTATTACACTTTACTTAATATTACTTAGGGAATGCATATCATTGTAGCCTGTACTTGTGATACCTAGTTGTTTGCATCTTGCATCTAGGTTTGTGCATATATTAAGAGATGTGGTTAGGACACTTAAGAAACTATGTGTAGGAGAAATTCCACTCTTTGTGGTGTGATCTAGTTATCACCTTTTTATCTCCACTTTTCGTGGCACGATAATTCCACTTTAGGTGGGTGATCCACCTTTCATGGACTTATCTATTATTGCTTTCTACCTACCCTGTACATGATTGAGACACTTGTCTCATTCATGGCCCTTCATTGTGTCCTAGCTTTCCTTTATAAGCAAGCCTTGTACATACTTGTAATTGAGCATCTTCATGCACATTGAGAATACAATCATCATATTCTCTCATCTTCTCTCTCTCTTTTGTTCTATCTTTGATCTCTTGATCGTATTGTTTCTTTTCATAAGTTCTTACATGGTATCAGAGCGGTTGAAGGTTTTTTGCATAGCCATTGTTGGGAGATCTTAGTTCGTGTGAAGGTGGTCAAGAGGAAAATATGAGGAGCAACAACATTTTGGTACATCCTAGACCAAATATGACCTCAAATTCAAATTTAGAAGGTTGTTTCCAATCAGGATTTCCTTTCATTTCATCAAAATCCAACATCGAGAGCTCTAGATCAAAAAAATTTGCCTATTTGGGTTTTTTTTCAATTCTATGAATTTTTCTATAATTCTGCAAAAAAAATATTTGCAATTTTTTTTTAAAAAAAACAAGGATCAGTTGAAATTTTTGAATTTTTTTTTTTTAAATTTCAATTTGTTATTAAATTCATTGTAGAATTTTATTGAAAAATTAAAAAAATGCAGATTTTATTTTCTGCAAATTTCTTTTGGAAAAATCAAAAAAAAAATTGCAGTATTGTTTTGATTTTTTATAAATAAAAATATTTTATTTTTTAAAAAAAGTATTAACCTATATACACGGCCACTTGTCGCGGCTCCATGTGGCCATCGCAGGCCCCCACTCTCCCCTACTAGCAACGACCTCAAAATCGGCAACTAAAAAATCTAACCACCATAAAAGATGACCGACGACTTTAAAATCAGGCAGATAGTTATTACAAATCTTGTGGGCATACACTATATTGGAATATTCTGATAAATGACGAAGATTCTGTAGGGTATAGTTTCCAACAGTTGGGTGCTTTTTCTGATGACGTCTAGATAAACGTCAAATTTAAGCTCATGATATAGAGAATATTCTGCCAGAAGGAGTATATTCTTTTGCAACGGGCCTCTGGCCGTCAAATTTAATTGAGTATTTTTTTGATGTCATCATTGCATCATTAATGATTTCAGCATGCTAAAACATTTTTCCCCCCTCACCATTGAGCTTTTTCATTTTGCAATCCGACTTCAAATGCCCATATCTTGCTCATTTTAACTCCTTTTTTTGAGCAATCTTTTTTTATTTGGGCTAATTTTTCGTGTACTTCATAATCATGTGGTCATTTTATGATTTTGTTGGACATATTTTCTATAATTTTCATTTTTTCAACACTGTACCTGTCCAATCCTCATTTCTACAACTTTCAGGGCTCCATTTAGGCACATACAAACTTTTCAAGTGCTATTTTTTTTAAATTGCATGATTTTTTGTTTACTTCTTGAATCTATAATAATTTTGAAGTGAGCTTGAGTGTATTTTGTACTTTCAGTATATGGTCTTTTTTGACCTTTATGGCACTTGTATTGCATAGATCTTAATTCAAGTCGTTGCTTCATTGTTCTAGTCTTTTCTCAGCCTATTTGTGGCAAGTTGTAAATCAAAAATCATAATTCCACTTATCCAAGTTGCAAGTGGCCTATTGTAGATGCACTAAATTATAAAGTGCCAAAATCATCTATTTTTTGGGGCAAGGTACTTTGAATGAGTAAATTTGGTTGGTGTATCTTGTGTGATTGTGCTTATTTTCTCTCTTGTGCTCTTGCATTCCATCATGGTTTCATCTAAAGTTCCACTCTTTTTTTTGGGGCGGGGTACTTTGAATGAGTAAATTTGGTTGGTGTATCTTGTGTGATTGTGCTTATTTTCTCTCTTGTGCTCTTGCATTCCATCATGGTTTCATCTAAAGTTCCACTCTTAACTGCACATAATTATGCTACATGGAAAGTATGTGCATGGAGTAAATTAATGGAAAAAGGTTTAATTTACTATATTAATGGAACCATAACTGCACCTACGGATCCTAAGGAAGATCCAACTGCATATATGGATTGGCTCACTAAAACTTCTATGGCATTGGGTACACTTAGAAATTTCATTTCAAATGATCTCATTTTCCATGTTGATAAATGTACTACAACCAAGGAAGCTTGGGATAAGCTTGCTACTTTGTATGGCAAGGTTGATAAGGTTAAGGGATACAAGCTTTAAAATGATCACCTAAGTCTTGATCCCAAGAATTTTGACACCATTTAGGATTATGTCACTAAGGAAAATGAGTTAAGAGCACAATTAAAATATTGTGGTATTGAGAAAGAGGATGATCAATTGGTCTTCAACTTGTTGGACAAGCTTCCATCTGAGTATGTTTCCTTTGTTCCAAGTTTTCAGACTCAACGATTGACAATTCACAATTCCACATCACCATCTTTTAAGGCTCTCACAGATCTTTTGATTCTTGAGCAAAATAAGTTGATGAAAATGGGAATTCTCAAGTCTTCAACTTCAAAAGCATTGGTGGTCAATCATGGAAACAACAAACAAGGCAAAGGGACAGGCCAAAAGCAATCTTCACCAAATCCACAAGGAGAGAACAAGCAATCCACTCCTCTAGAATAAGGCTCATCATCATCTTCTTCAAAGAACAACAATTCAAGCAAGAAGGAGAAACCAACATGTGCATATTGCAAAAAGATTGGTCATGAGGAGCATCATTGTCATGCTAATCAAAATGATGAGTTGACAAACATCCTCAAGAAGAAGAACATCAACTTTCCAAATGCATATTAGGAGGACTCATCTCATTCCACTTCTACTTCTAAGGGAAAAGGCATAACTCTCATGGCAACAACATCAAGCTCATCTTCTTCATCTACATCATCTCAACATGAGAAACATAAGGGGCTAGCATTTCTTGCAGTTGCAGATTCCAATTTAGATAGGTGGATCCTTGATTTAGGAGCTTCACATCATATGACTTCTTCCAAGGATATGTTCTCTTCATTTGATTCTTGTTCATCACCACCCATTTTGATGGCCAACAACACTTCTTTGGAAATTTGTGGGAAGGGGTCTATTGACATTGAAGGTGGAGCATTTAATGATGTTTTATGTGTTCCTACTTTGTCAAGGAACATCCTTTCCATCTATCAGATTACACATAGTGGTATCTAGGAAAGAGTGTCGAGTTCACACCAGATTTTGTCATTGTTCAAGATTTGCATAGTAGGGCTCTTTTTGTAGTTGGTGAGGTTGATCATTGTTCTCGGTTCTAAACCTTCTCATATTTTTCTCCTACTGATGATTCATTTTACCCTAGTGTGGACACACTTGAGGAGAATGAGTATAGTTACTTGAATCTTGGAGTGCTGACTACTCCTGAGGTTCTTGAGCCTATTGTTGATATTCCATCTCCTACATTGACTGATGTACCTACTAATACTTGTGTTCTGCCAGTTTCAATAGCTTTTGATTCAGTGCAACAGTGCATACCTTGTCTTCCAGTAGCAGTTTCATAGGATGACTGCTTGACAGACATTGGAAACTTGTTTGTGGAGTCCTACATTGCAGATTTGGGAGACACATTTGATTACTTACATCTTCTCTTTGATGAAGGTGATTCTTCTTCAGTTGTTGTGAGGGAACACTCTGACCCTCTACATGATCAGTCTTTTGAGGTTGATGTGATCGTGGATGCATATGTACAAGAATTGGAGGAGGCCACTTTCTCTCTTGAGGAGACACTTGCATCTTTGGAGTATATTCTACCTTCCTCTTTGCTAGATCTTGAGTTGTCTTTTTCATTGGATGCGAGTGTTGTTGCAAATGGTTTCTCAAAAGTTACAGGAAGTGACTATACTATGACCTTTGCAATTTCCATTGCAGCTTCACATGGTCTGGGAAAGGCATCTTTCAACATCAATATAGGGAAATTTGAGCAGATTTCAAAGATTCCTTACATTTTGAGGGTTCTTCTTTTTTCACTTGTGGATTGGGGAGAATTCATTCGTGTACCTTTGGTATTGTTTCTTCCTAAGGGGAGGAACATTGTTTGATGCTTTTGGAGCAGCTTCTTCATTCCTTCTCTAGTATCTTCCATGGGTGAATATTGTACATTGAGGGGGGGCTACTTTGTCTCTCTTCTTCTCTTGTATGGGGGAAACTTTTTCCTCACATGGGGTTTTGTCCTTCTCGCTTTGTAAATTTATTTGTTTTCTTCTCTCTTTTGAGGGGGAGTTTTTCTTGTGAGGTTTTCTCCCTTTCCTCGCTTGTGAGAGATTGCATTGCATTTGTACATGGGTACATAACATGGCACAGTTGTCGGGACCCATCTTGCATCTTTTCTTGCATGGTTAGATTGAGTCTTCATTCCCCCAGTTGCACTTAAGATGGGGGGTTGTTGGTATAAATAAGTATTTTACTTATTACACTTTACTTAAGTTTACTTAGGGAATGCATATCATTGTAGCCTACAAGTTTGTGGCACCTAGTTGTTTGCATCTTGCATATAGGTTTGTGCATATATTGAGAGATGTGATTAGCACACTTAGGGAAGTGTGTGTAAGATAAATTCCACTCTTTGTGGTGTGATCTAGTTATCACCTTTTTATCTCCACTTTTCGTGGCATGATAATTCCACTTTAGGTGGGTCATCCACCTTTCATGGAATTATCTATTATTTCTTTCTACCTACACTGTACATGATTGAGACACTTGTCTCATTCGTGGCCCTTCATTGTGTCCTATCTTTCCTTTATAAGCAATCCTTGTACATACTTGTAATTGAGCATCTTCATGCATATTGAGAATACAATCATCATATTCTCTCATCTTCTCTCTCTTTTGTGATATCTTTGATCTCTTGTTCCTATTGTTTCTTTTTATAAGTTCTTACAAGCTTAGAAGGGCCCTAAATCCCATGTGAATGTGTAAAACACATTACAACACTACATTAGGTCCACTCTATTTACAAGCCTCCCAAATTCAATGTGAAGATGTAAATAAATACATTTTACAACCTTAAATTAGGATAGAGTTAAGTGAATTTAGCTTAAAAAGGGCCCAAAACCTAATGTGGATGTGTAAAACACCTCACAACACTATATCAAGGTGTCTTTAAGTGCAATTTATCATTAATTATTCCCATTTCAAGTGTGAAAATGTCTAAAGATCCATTTTTCTATGCTACGGTATGTTTGTATGTACATGTATGCTTGCATGTCATGTATTTATGTATGTATACTTGTATGTATATATGTATGTATCAATGCATGTATGTATGTATGTATGCCTATATGTATATAAGATTGTATCTACATATGTACATGTATGCTTGTATGTATGTAGGATTGTATGTAAGTGTGTATGTATTTATGTATGTCTTTAGAGGGAGGGAGAATTTTAAGAGAGAGAGAGTTTTTTGG
>VDFB02047397.1:109503764-109717898 GCA_007258455.2 Sequoia sempervirens | reverse complement strand
GATTTGCAACCTATAGGTCTTCTCCAAGGTTCTCCAAGGCTTGATGACAACTTTGAAAACTTTGAATGATTTGCAACTTTTCTCCTATCTTTCTCCTTAGGAAATCTGAAACCTAGACCTGCAAATCACTCACAAAGGAGAGGGGAAAATGTTGTTGAGTTAGTGGATAGGGGTTTTCCTTGGTCAAACCCCATTTTGGAAATCAATCCTCAAAATGAAATCAAATATGAATGGAGAATAATGAATGAATAAATAACAATGTTGCAACTCACCAAACCCTTGAAATAAGAGGTTGCAAACATGCATGTAATGGCTCCAATGGATGTAGACCTTGATTCTTTCTTGAAATGGATTGAACACTTGCTTGAATCACAAAATCCTACACCACAATTGTTAGCTCTAAAACAACATGATGCATGAAATCCTTTACATGATGCTTGATGCTTGAAGAATGCTCTAAAATGCTTGATAATATTATCTTGAATGCTCTTGAAAAAGCTTGAATTCTCTTGTGAACTCAAACTTGCTATATGAAATGCTCTCACAAAAGTCTTAGGTGAAAATTAATGAAAGAACCTTGTATTTATACTCAATTATGCAATAATTCCCAAAATTACAACTCTACAAGCTAACATCAGATCTAAGAGAATAAAATGCTACCAAAAATTTGAATTAATTTTGATTTGGGGCCACGCGGGGCTCATTCACCCAAGGTGGTGAATGAGTCCCACCAATCTTAATTTTTGGGACCAATCTTAAAAATGCTTAGAAATGTGTAAAATCAGGTGTAGGACCAAAAGTTATTGGTGGGACTCATTTTCCCAAGGTGGTGAATGAGTCCTAGACCACTAAATCAGGGCCATTCAAACCTAAAACACCTTAATTATGATTGTCTAATGATTCGTGTTGTGATTATCCTCGAAAAGATGCAATAAATGAGACTTGTGGGAGAAAAATAGGGCCAATTAAAGCATAATATAGCCCAATTATTAATGAAAATCCTAGAAAAGTGTGAAAGTGTGCTACAACACTTTACAACACTTGAAATAAGGCAAGATTAATCTTTATTTTGATTAAAAAGAGGTTTATTAGGTTTATTTAATTAATAAAACCTTAGAAAAGTGTGAAAGTGTGAACATACAACATTTCACAAAACTTTAGCAAGGTACAATTTAAATCCATTAGTTCACAAGGGCCCAAGACCTGAGGTTAATGTGGAAATCACATTACAACACTAAATCAAGACAACATTAGGCTCAATTATGTAGGAAGGGTTCAAAAAAGTGTGAAAATGTCCCCGACAACATTTTTTGACACTACATTTAGCCCCCACTTTAGTGAGAGGATGAACTTTCTTCAAACTCACACTAAAGTAGAAAAACACGCAACAAGAGAGGTTAAAATGCACCAAAGCTAATAATATGGGACAATAATGATCAAGAGGGGTAATCAAGCACATAGGATTAAGATCCCATGAAAAACTAACATAGGCACAGAAGAACACACATGAGAATGATAAAGAGCAACAACAAAGCACAAGCATAAATTTTCAAAGATGAAAAAGAGAAAAGGTAAAGATAAAAGAGTCAGATCAAGCTTCGATCATTTTTCCATCATGATGTGGATCAGATCTAGGATATTTGTCCGAAAAATGCATGCTCACTCTAAGGCAACGAAACTCTTGGTTGTCCACTGGGTGAGAGGTCCTAAAAGGTGAGAAACATACACCCATGGCTAGTATGCACTCACACACACATGAAAGTGGCTATTGGGAAATGCATGCCTCGGTTGGGCTTCTTGCTCAAACCATACCAAAGTTATACCCCCTGATAACTTTAATAAGGTGCCACTAAAACTGGTTTTCGAGCTTCATGAGACAAGCAAAACTTTGTATGCTTAGAGCTCATGAACAACAAGATGGATCCACAAGCATGCAAGGTGGCCATATAAATGAAAATGAAACAATGAGGATGTTCAAAGGAGTTTTTCTTAGTTCAAGCAAGGTCTCTAACTTAGGGAACATTGTGCCTAATGCTTCCAAGAGAGGACCAATCAAAGAATAGAAAAATTTTAACTTAGGGGAGATAGTGTGTTGCATCAAGCCACTAAGAGGAATGCAATATGCTAAGAGATTTCACGAAATTGGAGGAAATCACACCCAATATCATCCACAAAGTGAAAAACACATCGTATGAAATAAGAAAATTGCACCATGAATCATGAAAAAGAATGATGTAAAAGAATAATGCCAATGTATGCCCCCACAAGTTAAAGAAATTTCTAAACACCATGCTATGATAAATTACTTTAAAGTATAAAATGATGAATGCGAACAATAAAGAAGACATGAGAGTTAACTTGGAAAGCCCTATGCCAAGTCATATGTTTCCAAGTAAGGCTATGCCATGTTAGAGAAAAATAAAAGAGAGGGGTTTCCCCCAAAATGAAAACACCAAGCGCATAATGAATCTAAGGTTTTAAGGTTAGTATGTTCTTGCTGCAATATTTTTAGAGAGCTTGGAACTATCATCATTCCTCAAATACACATAGAACTATCCAAGAATGACACAAAGAGAGCGAAAACCAAGAAAAATCATTTCAAGTCAACATGGAAGAGACATGCATGTCTCGACACCTTGCATCATCCCCAAAAGGAAAACACAAGATAAATGAAAAAGATAAACGAAAAGAAAAGCTTTTGGGTCAACATGGAAGAGACATGAATGTCTCGATGCCTTGTGTCATTCCTAAAAGGAAAACACAAGACAAATGAAAAAGATAAAGGAAAAGAAAATATTTTGGGTCAACATAGAAGAGACATGAATGTCTCGATGCCTTGTGTCCTCCCCAAAAGGAAAACACAAGACAAATGAAAAGATAAAGAGAAAAAAGTAAAAGATTGATGACATAGAGAAGAATGAAGGTACAAATAGAGGAATATCACAAAGAGAGAGAAAATAAAACAAAATGTTATGCGGGATCACATTACACACATGCAATCACACAAAAGAAAAGAAAATAATGCAAAATACTAGTAAGGTACATGTGATTCAACCTATTAGCAAGTCGTCTGCCTCCCAGTCATGTTCATCATATACCGAAGGTAGGAAAGTAGCCAAAGGGACAAGAGCAAGTGTCGAACTATGAGAAGCACTAGGTTTAACACTCTTCTTGGGATAATTTTCGTTTAAGCTCATGGAAGAGGAAAATAATGTATTCAATTCATTATGAACCTCTTCATCAATTTTAGCAACCTCGTCATTGTCATCTAAGTTAATCACAATAGGAGGTTGAATGGTAATGTCCATGGAATATTTCAACTCTTGTTGTGGTTGTTGTATTGGATTGTTTTGTTTTAGTGAAGGGGGAGGTTGTTAGAAACCAAGATCTGAAATGCAAACCAGAAAAGCCTTACACATAAGAGAAAATCAGAAAAAGGCAAGAGCTTTGCAAAAGATGTGCAAAATATTATTATTCAAAAATTCATAATTACATGATAATGATTTTATTTATAAAAGCAAAGATATGCATAACCCTAATCTTATCTTGAGCAACAAGATAGCTCAACAAGATAAGGATGAGAATAATAAGCCTAGGAATTAAAATATTACCTAAGTAAAGTTATGTAAGTGTAATTAAATATTAATTACACCAACACCCCCCCATAAGTGAAACTTAGGGAGACTAAAAAAGCATGCACCTAAAACTAAGATGAATGCAAGAAAGCATGAATGGGTCCCGACAACAAGGCCTGATTAGGTACCCAAGTACAAATGCAATAATGAGGTAGATAAGGAAAACCCAGTGGGACAAAACCCCCCTACAATGAGATGACTATTGTAGAGAAGCACTGGAAGAACACTATGGAGTAACACTAGAACCGCAATCCGACAAGCAAGGAAAGATACTTTTGTCTACAAGAAACCAAAGAGGAATCATAATAATGTGACAGCAAACCCGATGCCATGGAACACTGGAAAACTCACAAACTAGAACAACCCTAGAATCTGTGAAGCAATAGTAGATGAAATGATGACAGAATTTGGAAACCGTGTATCTCAATGTTGATGCCAAACTGAGAATAAAACTCTTCCATAGGAACAATTACCATAAAGACTCTGGAACATTAACCATAAAAACATGGCCCTCAAACTAAGAAGGATCTGAACCAATGTGGATCAAGAACCATAAACTCCCAATCTAAAGTGTGAACCGATGTGAATCTAATATTGTCAAGCTAAGACAAGATGTGGCCAAAAGAAACTAAGAAACCAGATAACTTATGCGAGTTGCCATCAAAACAAGACGAAGATCAAAGTGCATGCACACTCTAATTAGATTACTATGCAAGAAACCCTCTGATGGAACTTTATCTCAATTCATTTATTACAATAACCCAATGATTGTAAAAGGAGAGAATGAAAACATGCATAAACAAAAATAAGATGATGTGGTACTGAAATGAAGTACAAATATTCAAGTTTCACCTTTCCAACTGCCAAAACATCCAAGTAATCTCCAAAACACCCATCGAGAAAAATATAGAATAATGATCAACCTCGGACAGATAAAGAAAAAAGTGCATAGACAACAATGTATAGCTCCTCAATACCTTTCCAACGCTACAAAGAAGATGAAAAACGGAGATCATGGAAAAAAGTTATGAGCTCAGAAGCCATAAATGAACATCTCACTTCAAACAGTAATAAATTCAGCTAAACAAAAAAATACTAAAAAATAAACTATACCACAGGAAAGTGCTCGGAACCAGTTTTCTGGCGATATCTCGTTTGCCCAATTTCAACTCCATATGCCCAAGTTATGCCAAAAAGAAAAAAAGTGCTCCTTTAGGGAAAATGGGAGCTAGGAGGGGGGCTTGGAGTGTCGTACGGCTACTAACATCATGCTGACGTCAGCATTTTACGAGCAAAAATTTGACAACCTTGAGGCCGTTGGGGGAAAAAAATGCCCTCCTATAGAGAAAACAATTGATGGGCATCGATATATTCTCTGCATCTGCCGAAATACTCTGTTTCTGGCCGGCTGGGAGCTGGGCTGAGGGTCTGGTCCGTAATAGGACCACCAACGAAGCAGGAAAGCCCTCAAGGGCTGGTAGAGGGCCCCCAGTCCTCCATGTGACCAGGGAGGAGCACAGAGGGGCCCTCAGGGGCTAGTTGGTCAGTGTCCTTTAGGTGGCACCACTGGCCTGAGCAGCCGGTGACTGGACACCTGGTGGCTGCCCAGTGGTGAGATGCTTTTATATTGGGAGCATTGACATAGGAAACAAAAAATAGCCTTTTATTAAAAAAAATTCAATTTTTCATGCCTCAGGAAGCGAGCTGGGGAGGCCGTACGGCCTCCCTGGAAAACAAATTTTCCCTCAGAATCAACTTTCTCCAAAATCGACAAAACAAAAGGCATTCTTAGGGTTTTGGGCTGCTGTAAACGTGATGGTGACCTCCGTTTGTGCCCAAAGAGCTTTGAAAATTTGGCTACCCCCAGAGCTTGCAAAAAATCACTAAGCTTCAAACCCTCATGGATCTGGAAAACAATGACCAAAATCTGCAAAACAAAAGCCAATCCTGACTTTTTCCAGTGCTCTAAATCCAATGGTGAAGCTCGATCTGATCCAAAACACCTCATAGATGAACTCAAGGCATGATACCCTTGAGGAATCTCGAACGAACTCTACAATGATTTTCTCAAAAATATGAGAAGGGGTTGCAAATCAATGCTCTGATACCATGTTAGAAACCAAGATCTGAAATGCAAACCAGAAAATCAAAAAATGCAAGAGCTTTGTAAAAGATGTGCAAAATATTATTATTCAGGAATTCATAATTACATAATAATGATTTTCTTTATAAAAGCAAAGATATGCATAACCCTAATCTTATCTTGAGCAACAAGATAGCTCAACAAGATAAGGATGACAATAATAAACCTAGGAATTCAAATATTACCTAAGTAAAGTTATTCAAGTGTAATTAAATATTAATTACACCAACAAAGGCTTGTCACACAATGCTTCTGTCAAGTTTGGATCTTGATTTTATTTGTTTAATTCTTCATGTAACCTGCGAGCAAGGGCATGACGTCTATTCCTATGATCTCTAGCACCTCTACTTCTTTTAGTTTTGTTTTCAAGTTGCATTTGTGTAGGAGTAGGTTGATCAACCAAAGATTTATTTTCTTCCCTAAGGGGAGGAACAAAAGGAACCACGAGAGATTGTTCAACCGCTTTCTCTTTGACTTTGTAAACCTGTTTTATTCTCTAGGAGGTGTGACATGGTTGTTCTTAGTGTCTCTTGGTCTTTTTTAGGAGGTAGGTGAACATTCTATCTTAGGTTGGTCTTGGTTGTTTCAAAGTTATTTAGGCTCAATTATGGTTTCACCTAGGATGGTAGGCTTGGTGGTGCATGGGGACATGTTTTGGAGGGATAGTTTTGCTATCTTCTTTGCCTTGAACTTTTGATAGGAAAAGAAAAAGAAGTCTTCTCATGGTTTTATTGGTTCCATGAGCTCAGACCAAAAGAAATCTAAAGAAATGTTTCCTTTGGAGGAAAAAGGGTTAAAGCCTGAACCGTAGATTTTTTGGCGTGAGGCTTATAAGCTACTCTTCCACTCTTAAGATGTTTCACCAAAAAGGAGAGAGATAAACCTCACAAAAAATCAATGTGGTTCACTCAAATTAAGATGTGTATGATGTTTTTAAGGCTAAATGAGATGATCTAAATTAAACTCAGCTAAGTAATTGACTGATTATGAATGAAAAACCTAAGAAATATGTAACGTTTGAAAACACAATGTGATATGCAAGCATGAACTAAACATGAACAAATGAAAAACAGAAAAGAAGAACGCTAAATCAAAGTGCACCTGGGCAGAGAATGAAGAATCTGGAGTGTCCTGAATGTTGCTAGAGATTACTAAAAATCACTAGTGGGACTCATTCGATACTGATGGTGAATCAGTCCTGCTTTTGATGAAAACTTATGGAAACAAGTTTTTGAGTGTCGAGATCCAAAATTTGACAAAATCTAACTTTCTAGCCTTAAGGTGGAACTCATTCACCACTGATGGAAAATCAGTCCTCTCCCAAAATTCTGTGAAAATAGGGACCAATTCTGTAGCACCAGATTTGAGGT
Source organism: Sequoia sempervirens (assembly GCA_007258455.2). Taxonomy (NCBI): domain Eukaryota; kingdom Viridiplantae; phylum Streptophyta; class Pinopsida; order Cupressales; family Cupressaceae; genus Sequoia; species Sequoia sempervirens. Next base: position 109,710,750 of record VDFB02047397.1, on the reverse strand, counting down.
TGTCTTCTTGTTAGGTTGATGGAGTTAAATCTACAAAAAATGGACTATAGGTTGTCTCCAAGCTTGAAATACATGTTGTATTTGAATTGAAACACTTTGTTGACTTTTTTACCACATTTCAACACCTAATTTCTTGATAAATCTACATACAAAAGTCTTCAAACACACATGAAAAAGGGGAAAAATGGTTAAGGGTTAGGTTATAGGGATTTGCCTTGGTCAAATCCCACTTTTGTAATCAAACCCTTAATGAAGAAATGGAATGAAATGAACAAGGAAAGATGAATAAAAAACATGCAAATGTCCTAAACTCACCAACCTTTTCAAAGAAATCTAAAGATATATCAATGGCTGCTCAAAAATACTTAATTAATGCTTGATTGAATGATTCAAAGTCCTTGAATGCTTGAATGAATGAGTAAATTAGTGAACTTGGTGAATGGGGGTTAAAATGGATGTAAAAACACTTATTTATACACACTTATGTCTTAGTAACTAGAAGATATACCTCATCACGGGCCAACATAAGGTGATTTTAAATAAAAACCCAAAAGAAAATTTGAAATATTTTGAATTTTGAGCCAAGAGGGACTCATTCGCCACCCATGGCGAATGGGTTCCACTCTAAGCTTGCAAGTGGGTGTTAGGAATTATCTTGCATTTAATGTTGTTTTTTGGGTTTACATTTAAAACACACTTAATTAAGCCTTATAAGGGCATAAGGAGGTCAAATAAAGCATAAGAAAGGTGTAAATAGTAAAATTAAAGCCTAGAAAAGCATCAAATCTTGTTACAAGACCTTACAAAACTTCAAAATAGGACTTGATAAGTGATGAAAAGGTGATTTTTAGGTGAATTGTAATTAATACAGTCTAGAAAAGTGTAGAAATGTTTTGCAACACTTCACAACACCTTCACAAGATGTCATAGTTTGAATTTTAAGGACTTAATGTGAATGTTTAAGCCACATTACAACATTAAATCAAAGAAAAATGGACCAAGCATCATGAAGAAAAACCTAAAAGACCATGAAAATGTCAAAGGGCCGTTTTTCTATAGCACATTTAGCCCCTACTTTAGTGAGAGGATGAACTTGCTTCAAACTCACAATCAAGTAGCCATGTATATCGAGAAGGATCACAATGCACTTATGTTAGCAAGATGGAATGACAACAATCAAGAGGGATGATCAAGCCCTAGGATGACGATCCCATGGCAAACTAAACATAAGAAAAAAGGAACACAATTGTGAAATGAAAGAAGTAAAGGGAGAATTGGATCAAGCTTTGATCGTCTGTCCAACTAGTTGTGGATTAGATCTAGGCTGTTTGTGAGAAAAAAAGAATACATACTCACTTTGGGGTGAAAGAAATCATGGTGGTCTGATGGGTGAGAAGACCTAAAAGGTAAGATATATACCCTAGTTGGTATGCACTCACAAACACATAGGTGGCTATGAGGAAATTTGTGCCACTGAATGGGCTTCCTGCTCAACCATATCAAAGTTATACCTCTTGATAACTTTAACAAGGCACCACAAGGGAAAATTTTATTTCATGCTTCATGAGACAAGAAAAGATTTGTATGCTTAGAACCCATGAACAAAGAGCAAGGTACCACAAGCATACAAGTTATGTTATGAAAGGTAGAAAAAAATGCAAAAATGTAACATGTAAAATGCAAAAGATCTTCAAAGGAGTCTTGTTAAGTTTATGCAAGGTTTATCACTTAGGGAACATTGTGTCTAATGTCTCCAAGAGAGGACCAATCAAAGTAGTATATTCACAACTTAGGGGATGCAGTGTGTCGCATCGGGCCAGTAAAAGGAAAGTAATATGCTAAGATAGATCACACTTATGAAGGACATCACACCCAATGCCATCGAAAAAGTGATGAACACATCATATGCAATGTCAAGGCTTCACTAAGAACTAAGAATAAAATGATGCCAATGTATGCCCCCCACTTTAAAGGAATTGCTACACACCGTTCTATGAGAAATTACTTTAAAGTAGCAAAGTAAAAATGCAAAAAGCAAAAAAGACATGAGAGCCAACTTGGAAAGCCCCTATTCCAAGTCATATGTTTTTGAGGAAGGCTACGTCATGTAAAAGAAAATGAGAACAAAATAAAAGGGAGTTTCCCCCTAGAAAAGAACACACCAAAAACATAAGGAATCTATTGATTTGGGGGTCAGTATGTTCATTGCTACAATGTTTTTATTAATGAGCTTAGAATTGTCATCATTCCCCAAAGCACATAGAACTACAAGAATGGCACAAAGAGAGCAAAAAAAAAAGAAACAAAAGTTTGTTTTGGGTCAACATGGAAGAGACATTGTGGTCTCAATGCTTTGCATTGTCCCAAAAAGTAGAAACACAAACGAAAAGAAAAATGAAAAGGAAAAATAAAAGGAAAAGATTTTGGGTCAACATGGAGGATACATTTTGGTCTCAATGCCTTGCATCATCCCCAAAATGAAAAACACATGAAAAAGACAAAGTAAAAAGGAAAAGGGACTGATTGGGTCAACATGGAAGAGACATAGGGTGTCTCAATGGTTTGTGTCATCCCCAAAAGGAAAACACAAAATAAAAATGGAAAAAGAGGACCTGTTGGGTGAAGATGGAAGAGACATAGGGCATCTCAATGCTTTGCATCATCCCCAAAAGTAAAACACAAAACAAAAGAAAAAAAGTAAATGCACAACATATAGAAGAATAGAGGTACAAATAGAAGAAGTGTACAAAGAGAGAACATCAAACACACGTTACGGGGGAAAACAATACACAAATAAAATCAAACCAAAGAAAAAGAAAAAAGGAATATAAAAGGCTAGTAAGGTGAATGCAAGTCAACCATCCAACTAGTCATATGCCTCCCAATCATGTTTAGTATATTGAGAGGGCAGTTGGTTGTCCAAAGGAAGAATTGCAAGTGGCGAACTAGGAGATATACCAAGTTCTTCACTTGGTATAGAATATTTATCATGTAAGCTCATCATAGATAAAAATAAATATTCTAGATCATTATGCACTTCTTCATCTATTTTTGTGATCACCTTGTCATCATCATCATCATCAAGATTGATTACGATAGGAGGACGAATGGTTATTTCCAAGGAAGGATGTATCAAAAATTGTGGTTGTTGGATCGGTTCATTTTTTTGTGAGGGCTAGACTATATTATCTTGTGGCAGATCAGGAGAATGAGTGTGATCATCTATTGCTTATGTCAAAGGCGTAGGTTGGTTTTCTTTTTTTTCTTCCATTTGAGACTGACAAGCAAGGAAATGACGACAACACCTATGATCCCTAGCAATGTGGTTTCATTTTGTTTTATTTTCAAGTTGTTGAGGTGTAACAATGAGTTGATCCATCATAGGTTCCTTTTCTTCCAAAGGTGGAAGAATAGAAGAAACTGAAGAAGACGGGTCAATCACTTTCTCTTTAGCTTTATACACTTGTTTAGTTTGAGGAGGCATGACATGATTGAATTCATTTTCCCTTGGAAGTTTAAACAATGGAGGGAAAGTGTCTATGGTAGGTTGCTCATGAGGTTGTATTGTTTTTTCAATATCGGACTCAAGCTGAAGCATGGTTTCATTTAGGATAGGAGGGGTGGAAGTAGATGGGGACATGTTACAAAGAGACAATTCAGTTATGTGTTTGGCTTTGAACTTTTGATAGGCTATGAAAAAGACTTGTCCTTTCAAGGGGTGATGGGTTCCATAGGTTCAGGCCAAAAGGCTTCTAAGGAAAAATTACCTTTAGAGGATAACGGATTAAAGCCACTATGGTGTATTGTAAATATTTGATTTCCATGTGGAGACTTCAAACATTTGTGAACAACTAACGGGACTGCTTTCATCGAGCAGAACCAAGGATGACCCAGTCATAGACGAAATTGGTCTGATTGTGGAATGATAGAAAATGTTACCTCCAAAGTTTTGGGTCATATTTGTAATGGGAGTATGATTGATCCAATCATAGGGAATGCAAAACTAGTATGTGTTTTAATCCATGAATTTGATTTTTTATAATCATCTTGATAAATCTCATGTAAGACTAAAAATTCTTTTGTGGTCACATTCTTGCCACATGCGGGATCTATTAATATCCCATTAGTGGGCTTATCATAGATTATGTTGGCTATGTAAAGAGGACCATCGGGAAGCTTTTTAAGTATATCATGAGAAGAAAAGTTAATATCAAGAGATTTTTTGGTTGGGCCCTTACGAGGGACAATTTCTATCGTACCCACAAGTTCATCCATAGGATTAACTTGGGTAACATTCAGAATTATATTAGATTTTTTAGTATATGTATCAACATTCATTACATCAGTGTTTGAAGGTCCACTAGCCTTGACAAATGAAACATTGTGTTTAGGCATAGGGTTTGTAAAAATTTGTAAATTCTAGTTAGGGGGTGCAATGGACTTGTTTCCTTGATCATTGACACCAACAATGGACAAATGACCAGAATCAATGAGGTCTTGAACTAAATTGTGTTTGAGACGCTTACATTGTTTGGTTTCATGTGCATTTTGGCAATGAAAATGACAATAAGCATTTGGTTTAAAGGTAGGTGGTAAAGTCTTAGTGGTATCAAGTGGTTTAACGGTAGGAAAAGTGATCATTTGTTGTTGGAGCAATTGGTTCATTGTATTATGGAGGGTATCAGGTAAGGGAGTAAATTGTCTCTTCGGGTACCCATAGGTAAAGGGCACTGTTGCTTTAATAGCTGCCACTTGACTGTAAATAGGTTGGGTTGGTGGTGGAGGATGCCGACTGAATTTAAAAAACCCTATGTTCAGTTTTCTAAAGTTTTGTGCGTTGTTTTAGTTGTTTTGTTCAAACTTCTCAACTTAGTTAGAAGTGGACTTTTAATCACGACTAGAAACTGACTTGTGATAATCACAAAGGGTCATGCATAAATGCATGAACGAAGGGAATTTCATCATAGTCAACTTATCCTGAAGGTGAGTGTGCAAGTTTTCGATAAGAAATCTTCTGTAGATGTGAATTAGGGATCTTGACATCAATTTGTCCATACAATGAATGATATCATGAAATAAAATCAATTTCTTTTTCATCTACATTTTTTCTACATCGCATTAAATTAGCCATTGTCTTTTTAGGATTCATATGGACTTGGAAATGAATTATGAAGGCATCCACAAGTTCATTAAATGATTGGATTGAATGATTGGGTAAGTTTGAAAACCACTCCAATGTGGTTTCCTTCAAGGTCCTAGGAAAAATTTTGGCTAACAACTTATCATCGAGGACAAAGTCACTGCACAAGGATGTATAAGCATTGACATGATTAGTAGGGTCTCCTTTACCTCCCTATTTCTCAACCCTTGGCATTTCAATTCCTTGTGGCATTTGTGTGTGTAAGATCTCTAAAGATAATGGACTACTATGAACATGATATGTGGGTGGAGCATTTTGAGTTTGGCTAATGGTGGAGATTTGTTGTTGCATGGATGAAACTATGTTAAAGAGTTATGTAATGATTGGATCGGTGTAAGTGGTATGAGGTGGAAGGGAAAATGGTGATGGAGTGTATGTAATGTTAGGGGAAGTGAAAGAGACACTAAGAGGGGTGAAGGTGGAAGAAGGAATATGTGATGCCACAAAAGAACTAGGAATGCTAGTTGGAATACCGAAAGGAGTCACATGACTAATCTGTTGCATAGTTGTTGTAACTTGAGGAGTGATATAAGTTGGTATGGATGCTATGGTTGAAGGAGGAGGATTGTGAGGTCCTCCTTGGCTTACAACAATGTTAGTTGACTAGAAGTAGAAGGGACATTTTTATTGTATATCTTAGCTATTCTTTTCATAACTTGTAAGCCATCATCACTTTCAATCAAATGATGAAGTTTTTCTATTACAAGTATGGCAGTGGTGGAAATGTTTTCAAGGGATAAATCTTGTTGTAAATGTGCATAATCCTCATGAATACTAATTAGTTTTTCTTGCGGAATGGATTTGTTTTGTGTGTCAGCATTCATTGGATGGAAAGGTGAAGGAATAGTAGTGGTATTTTCCATGCCTAATGCACCATTGTCCATACTAGGAGTAGGAGCTCTTGAGATCCCAAGGTCCACAATGAAAGTGCTATCGTGGGAAGCCATGAGTCTAGAACTTCGTCTCACTAAATTATTATCAATGGGCCACCAAACACTCATACAAGTACCAAAAAAGATGGGGTGAATGAAAATGCAATGTAATCTAGGAGTGCAAAATGCAAATAATAGGAATTCTGCAAACTGAAACAAAGAAATAACAATAGATAACAAAAATGTCGTAAATGCCCAGAAAAATGCCTAAAAATGTAGTATAAAATGTGCAGGTGGACTGATTCACCCAGGGTGGCGAATGAGTCCAAGTATGATTTTTTAGTGTTTTTCATAAAAAAATAAGTGATTTCAATAATTTTTAGATGCAAACTAAGGATGCAAATGCATATTTTCAGTTTTTGAATGATATGATATTCAAAAATGAAGTCTAAATGAGAATTTCACTAAAGCAATTTTAAGAAACCCTAGGATGCAAAAAAAAAAAAAACCTAATTGAATGTTGATGAAAATGAAGTATAGGATGCAAGATGCAGTTGAAATCAGAAAGATAAAGTGATCAATATGAAATTTCACCAAAATGAACCATAGATTTTTTGGCGTGAGGTTTATAAGCTACTCTTGCACTCTTAGGATGTTTCACCTAAAAGGAGAGAGATAAACCTCATGAAAAATCAATGTGGTTCACTCAAATGAAGATGTGTATGATGTTTTTAAGGCTAAATGAGATTATCTAAATGCAACTAAGCTAATTAATTTACTTATTATGAATGCAAAACCTAAGAAATATGTAATGTTTGAAAACACAATGTGATATGCAAGCATGAACTACACATGAACAAATGCAAAACAAAAAAGAAGAAGGATAAATCAGAGTGCACCTGGAGTGCCCTAAATGTTGACAGAGATTACTAAAAATCACTAGTGGGACTCATTCACCACTGATGGCAAATCAGTCTTACTTCTGATGAAAACTTCTAGAAACAGGTCTATGAGTGTCGGGATCCAAAATCTGACAAAATCTAACTTTCCCACCTTAAGGTGGTACTCATTTGCCAGTGATGGTGGAACAGTCCTCTCCTAAAATTTTGTGAAAACAGGGACCAATTCTGTAGCACCAGATCTGAGGTTGTCTTCTTGTTAGGTTAATGGAGTTAAATTTGCAGAAAATGGACTATAGCTTGTCTCCAAGCTTGAAATAGGTTGTAGTTGACTTGAAACACTTTTTTGACTTGTTGACCACCTTTCAACACCTAATGTATTGATAAATTTTCATAAAAAATTCTGCAAACACAAATGCAAAAGGGGGGAAATGGTTAAGGGTTAGATTATAGGGATTTTCCTTGGTCAAATCCCACTTTGGTAATTGAACCCTTAATGAAGAAATGGAATAAAATGAACAAGGAAAGATGAATAAACAACATGAAAATTTCCTAAACTCACCAACCTTGTTGAAAAAATCTAAAGATATATCAATGGCTGCTCCAAAATACTTGATCGATTATTGATTAAATGATGCAAAGTTCTTGAATGCTTGAATGATGAGTGAATTAGTGAACTTGGTGAATGGGGGTTAAAATGGATGTAAAAACACTTATTTATACACACTTGTGCCTTAGTAACCCAAAAATACCTCATCACAGGCTGACATATGGTGATTTTAAATAAAAAACCGAAAGAAAATTTGAAATATTTTGAATTTTGAGCCAAGAGGGACTCATTCGCCACCCATGGCGAATGGGTCCCACTCTAGGCCTGCAACTGGGTGTTAGGAATTATCTTGCATTTAATGTTGTTTTTCAGGTTTACATTCAAAAACACACTTAATTAAGCTTTATAAGCGCATAAGAAAGGTGTAAATAGTGAAATTAAGCCTAGAAAAGCATGAAATATTATTACAAGACTTTACAACACTTCCAAATAGGACTTGATAAGTGATGAAAAGGTGATTTTTAGGTGAATTGTAATTAATAGAGTCTATAAAAGTGTAGAAATGTTTTACAACACCTTCACAAGATGTCATAATTTGAATTTTAAGGACTTAATGTGAATGTTTAAGCCACATTGCAACCTTAAATCAAAGAAAAATGGACCAAGCATCGTGAAGAAAAACCTAAAACACCATGAAAATGTCAAAGGGTCATTTTTCTATGACACAAAGCCACTATGGTTGATGGTGAAGATTTAATTATCAAAGGGAAACTTTAAGCATTTATGCACAATAAAATGGACATATTTCATGGAGAGAATCTATGGATAGCCTTGTTGCACAATAAATTGGTCCAACTACGGGATGATGGAGAATGAGACAGATAAATTTTTTGGTCCTATTTGCAAGGGAAGAGTGATCGATCCAATCGTAGGGCAAACGAAACCATTATGTGTCTTGATCCATGCTTTCGGTTTATCATATATATCTTAATAGATCTCATGCAAAAGTAATAATTCCTTGATGATCACATTATCTCCAAAGGTGGGATCTATTATTATCCCATTAGTGGGCTTGTCATAGATTATGTCGACTATGTAAAGAGGACCATCGGGTGCATATTTAAGTATATCCATAGAGGAGAAAGCAATGTCAAGAGGATTTTTTGTTCGACCCTTACGAGGAATGGCATCTATCACTCCTACCATGTCATCCATATGATCATTATCTATAGGACCATGTTGAATAGAATCATTATTTTCATCATCTGTATCAATATTCATCACATCATTCTTTGTATTTCACTAGCTTTGACAAATGAAATACTATGTTTTGGCATGGGGTTGGTAAAGATTTGCAAGTTTTAGTTGTGTAGGGCAACAAACTTATTTCCTTGATCACTAACACCTCCAACAGAAAGACAACTAGAGTCAATGAGGTCTTGCACGAGATGTTTAAGACACTTGCAATGTTTCATGTCATGTCTATTTTGTCGATGATAATGGAAATAAGCATTTTATATAAATCTTGAGGGGAAAGGCTTACTAGGATTAGGTGTTTTGATGGGAGGCAAGGTAATCATTTGTTGTTCTAAAATTTGGGACATTGTGTTATGAAGGATATCAGGTAAGGGAGTGAATTGTCTTTACGGGTCCCCATAGCTAAAGGGTATCGAAGCTTTAACAAAAGCTACTTGGTTGTTAACATTCTAAGTTATTTTTTGAGGGGGATTGAATTGATGGAACCCTTTGTTCTTTTTTTCTAAATGGTAGGGAATTATTTTGGTTTGTGGACTCGAATTTCTCAGTTAGGCTAGAAGTGGAATTTGTATCTCGATTGCTAATCGAATTTTGATAATCACGGAGGGTAGTACATAAGTACATAAAGGATTGGAATTACATCATGGTGAGCTTGTCTTGAATCTTTCTTTGGAAATTTTATATGAACATCTTTTGAAGATGAGGGTTAGGAACCTTGACATCAATTTGGGAATAAAGCAATTGATAGCATGAGATAAAGTCAATTATATTTTCTTCTTTTTTCTTTTATCTCATCAAATCAGTCAAGGTCATCTTAGGATTCAAATGCTCTTGGAATTGGTTTAAAATTGCCTCAACAAGTTCATTCAATGAACGAATTGAGTTGTTTGGTAATGGAGAGAACCATTCCAAGGAAATATATTTCAATGACCTAGGAAAAAGCTTAACCAAAAGTTTATCATCAAGGACAAAGTCACTACATAAAGCGGTGTACAAATTAACATGGTTAGAAGGATCTCCCTTCCCTCCATATTTCTTAAATCTAGGCACCTCTACACCTTGTGGCATCGATGTTCGCAATATCTCCAAGGAAAATGGACTACTTTTTACATAATATGTAGGTGGCCATTTTGATTTTGATTGATGGTGGAGATTTGTTTTTGAAGGGATGAAATGGTTTAGAAGAGTTCATTAATGAGAGGGGCATTTCTTGTGTTATGAGATGGAAGTGAAAATGGCGAAGGGGTGTATGTGTTCAAGGGAAAAGTGAATGGAATGATTATAGGTGGTAAGGTAGTAGGAGATATAACATGTGATGCCACATAGGAACTAGGGATGATAGCGGGAATATCCAAGGAAGGAATCACATTACTAATTTGTTGCATTGTTGTTGTGACTTGGAGATTGGTATATGTAGGTATTGAGGCAATTGTTGTGGGAGGAGGAATTTGAGTTCCTCCTTGGCTTGTGACAATGCTTGTAGGTAAAGGACAACTAGTGGTCGAGGTAAGGTGTTTTCCAAAGATTTGAACTATGTTTTTACAAGTCAAGTCCATCTTCACTTTCAAGCATGTGGTGAAAGTTATCTATAGTAGGGATGGCAGTAATTGAAATGTTGTCATTTTGCACTTGATGTTGTAAGTTTTCTAGGTCCTCATGAATTTGAATTATGTTTTATTGTGGGTCACTATCATTCCTTATTTCAACTTGCATACTACTTGAAGGCAAAGAGTTGCTAAAGGTGTTGTCCATACCTAGTGTACTAGTGTTAATACTAGGAGTGAAAGAGCTAGACAACCCAAGATCCACAATGATTGCGCTATCAGGGGATGACATGAGTCTCAGATTTTGTCTCACTATAGTATTAGCAATAGGACACCAAATACTCATACAAGGGCTACTAAATGCAAGGTGAATGCAAATGCAATGTAAGCTAAGAACAATGAAATGCTTAAAATAGAAATTTTGGAAACTGAAATAGAAAGGCAATAACAGCAAACAAAAACTCAAAGATGCAAAGGGACTGACTCGTCTAGGGTGGCGAATGAGTCCCAATAGGGACTTTTTTAAAAAAATTCAAAAAAATTTAATTGTTATGCTTTTTATGTTTTCTAATCTATATCTGAGATACAAATATAGATTTTGAATGATTTTCAGTAAAATGAGATGCAAAAATGCAAGCCATATGAGCTTTCACTAATACAAAATTTGAAACCCTATAAAGCAAGTTAACCAATGCAAGTCCTAATTCAATGTTAATGCAAGCCAAATCTAGGATGATAATGCACTCCAAATCAGAATTATGATGTTCTAAATGAAAGTTCACCAAAATGAAAGGTGGAATTCAATTATAGATTTTGAATGATTTTCTGTAAAATGAGATGCAAAAATGCAAGCCATATGAGCTTTCACTAATACAAAATTTGAAACCCTATAAAGCAAGTTAACCAATGCAAGTCCTAATTCAATGTTAATGCAAGCCAAATCTAGGATGATAATGCACTCCAAATCAGAATTATGATGTTCTAAATGCAATTTCACCAAAATGAAAGGTGGAAAATATTTTTTCTTCCTCTCTTAAGGTTTAAGACCTAGAAAGGACAATTTTCACTTTCACTCAAGAACAAACCCTTGAGATCTCAATACAAAGGAGAAAGAGATCTTGCAAAGGGACTATTCTAGGGGCTAAGTATGATCTAATGAGGGGTTCACCACCAATTTTAGACTTGGAAAATATAAATGAAATGCAAGATCAAATGTAAAACCCTAATTAAATGAAATGCACTATGAAATGACCTAAAAATGTGAATGAAATGAAATAGAAAACTATAGAAAGGAAGATGTGCACTTGGGAAACTAGAGATGGTTGAATGGAGGTCTAAAATACTATAAATTTTGATTTTATTAGTGACTACCCAGACTCATTCACCAAGCTAGGAAAATCAGTTCAAATTTTGGAAAACTATGCAAGAACGAGAATATAGCAAAAGGGTATCTGAATCTATAAAAATATGAAAATTGACTAGAACTGGGACTCATTAGCCAGAAGTAGTGAATCATTCTAGTTAAGCTTTTCTAAAGCTTCAAAGGCTAACCCTACTCTTCTTTGTTGGATCTATCCTTCCTAATTGGTTTCTGGATCTGAAACCCTTATTTGTAACCTGCAGGGCTTTTCCAAGGTTCTCCAAGGCTTGATGACAACTTTCAAAACTTTGAATGATTTGCAACTTTTCTCCTTTCTTACTCCTTAGGAAATTTCCAACCTAGACCTACAAATCACACACAATGGATAGGGGAAAATTTTGTTGGGTTAGTGGATAGTGGTTTGCCTTTGTCAAACCCTGTTTTGGAAATCAGTCCTTGAAATGAAATCAAATAAGAATGGATAATGATGAATGAACAAATAGTAATGTTGCAACTCACCAAACCTTTGCAATAAGAGGCTGAAAACATGCATGTAATGGCTCCAATGGATGTAGACCTTGATTCTTGATTGAATTAAACACTTGCTTGGATCAAAAAATCCTACACTACAATTGTTAGCTCTAAAACAACATGATGCATGAAATCCTTGACATGATGATTAAGGCTTGAAGAATGCTCTAAAATTCTTGACAATCTACTCTTGAATCCTCTTAAAAATGATTGAATGATCTTGTGAACTTAAACTTGCTATAAGGAATGCTCTCACAAAAGTTTTAGGTGAAAATGAATGAAATAACCTTGTATTTATACTCAATTATGCAAGAATTCCCAAAATTACAACACTACAAGCTGACATCAAATCTACGAGAATAAAATCCTACCAAAAATTTGAATTAATTTTGATTTTGGGTCACACAAGACTCATTCGCCCAAGGTGGTGAATGAGTCCCACCAGGATTAATTTTTGGGACCAATTTAAAAAATGCTTAGAAATGTGTGAAATCAGATTTGGGACCAAAATATTTAGGTGGGATTCATTTGGCCAAGTGGTGAAGCAATCCCAAATCACTAAATCTGGGCAATTCAAACCTGAAACACTTGAATTATGATTGGCTAATGATTGGTGCCGGGATTATCCTCGAAAAGATGCAATAAATGAGGCTTGTGGATGAAAAATAGGGTCAATTAAAGCATAAGATAGCCCAATTATTAATGAAAATCCTAGAAAAGTGTTAAAGTATGTTACAAAACTTTACAAAACTTCAAATAAGGCAATATTAATGTTTGTTTTGATTTAAAAGAGGTTTATTAGGTTTAGTTAATTAATAAAACATTAGAAAATTATGAAAGTGTGTTACAACACTTCACAACACTTTAGAAAGGTATAATTTAAATCCATTAGTTCACAAGGGCCCAAGACCTAATGTGAATGTGTCAATCACATTACAACACTAAATCAAGGAAACGATAGGCTCAATTTTGCAAGAAGGGCCAAAACAAGTCTGAAATTATCCCCAATGACATTTTTTGACACTATAGTAGAGTTTTGAAATATTTTTCCTGTAGACTCTACTCATTTTTCTCATCAGCACTAAACTGAAAGTACAATCTTGAGGTAAGTCCCTTGCTATAGTTTCAATGTTTTTTTCTTAGGGAGAATTTATATATGGTTACATCATTTTTGTAACTAACTACCTAACCAACTACTGAAAATTTATGTATTTTAAGAATACATAAAATATTTTGATTTATCTTTAACATTTGATGTTGAATTATCAATTACCAACTATGTTCTTTATGTAAATTTCTATATATTGTGAAAAGCCCCCTTTTTAATGACAATACCCAACCCAACTTATTAAATAAATGGAAAACTAGTGTACCTGTACCTTGAACCAATAGGTATGGAAGAACAAATCCCATATCTTTTAAAAGAATACTTTTTAATCTCATTAACAAACCTATTATAATCTAAATACTATAATGCATGAACATCACAATATTTGCATTCAATGATTGATTCAACATTAGTTGAAAATGGATACAGGGTTCCCCAAATTCTTAAGAATTGGTAGCAAAAATGTAGAGAGGTTTTACAAAAAATTTGTGTGTCAAGAAAAAAATAGATAAACTAAAATAAAAAATAGTGATCAATCATCGAAAAACAAGATTTCACTTATGGTTACCTATTTTAGTAGCGTTGATGACTATTAAAGAATTTTGCAATTAAGGAGCATCCATAGATAATGATATAAGAAAAAACAATGACACAAATATAGAGAGTTTTTTTTCTTTTTATTATGGGTAAAAAAAGTTTTGATGGGGCCCTAAAACCTAGTATAAAAAGGTTTTGCAAGGACCTAAAACCTAAACAGAGAGAGAGAGAGCAACCTAAAATAAAAAAACACAAACCAACAGTAGCCTAAATAATAGTAGCCATAAAGAGAAAGACAAGACTACACGAGTTACATGAAATAGGTTTTGAAGGGGCCTTAAACCATATTACAAACAAGTTTTGGCAGGGACCTTAAACCCTTAGATAAACTTGAGCACCGCTTGAATCAGCTAGGCATCAACGAACTAGCCACTCAAAACATCCAAATCTAAGACTAGAAGAATAGAGAACAAAATGTTGTAAAACACCAACAAGACCCTATTACTCAACAAAACCAATAACTCCAAACACCCCACCTCAATAGCGACTTTGGGATACAAAATAGAAAACTACAAAAAATTAGTTTCCCTATAACATAATCTCACTCGATACTAGGTAACCAACTCAATCTCCACCTCTAAAGGAGAGAGCTCCCCTCTACTGGAGAGGATGTGATGACCATCTAATCCATCGTAGCCTGAAATCTCCAAATCCCTCAACCTCCAACTCCATAGGAGAAGCATCCACCTCGATAGGAACAACAACTAGGGAAACTAGGAACATTCTCCTCCCATCTCCACCTCAAAAGGAGAGGAAACCACCTCCATATGATATGATAAGAAAGCCAACACAACAACAAAACAAGCAATGTAGCATCCTTAGGAAAAATCTGCACCAGGAACAAACTGTTGACCAAGAAAGGAAACCCAAATAACAACCACAGAGCCACATTAACAACTTTCAAACTTAAACTCAACTTGGTTTTCAATAAAAGATTGAAAAGTAACCCTGCCATAAACTAATAAACAATGAAATGAGGAAATAAAAATTTCCACCAACATGAAACCTTCCACCAAGAGAGAAGGAAAATCATACCACGAGCAAGAAGCACATCCAATGTAACCATCACCATTTGGGATCTGGGATAAAAGCCTGAAAACCACACAGCTAAAAGAACACAATCTAGTAATAGTCAAGACAAAGAGCCAAACAAGCTACAACTCAGATTCAAGCCAAAATAGGATAGCTCCATAAGAAAAATGAGCATAGAGAACCAGAAGGGGCACCAACCAATAAATAACACCCTTTGAGAAGAGGATCCAATAGCTCCAAAATGGAGAAAGGGAGCACATAACAAACAAAGCAATAAAGAAATATGGGTAGACATATAAGACTTTGAAAGAGACCCAACTAGCAAGAATAACACAACAATGGTGACCTTAGGGGCACCTTTGAGCAACTTGAGAGAACATAAACAAAAACCCTACATAAACACATACTTTACAGACAAAATGGGGTACAACACCAACATAATATCCCTAAACTTAGAGGTGTGGAAGCCTCCAGTCCTATGAAAACTAAGAGAGAGCATACCACTCCACCATAGCCTTCCACAAATCCTCCATAAATTCCTAAGATCCTAGTGCAGAAGGTTTGGAGACTCATTGTGCTCTAAAAAAGATGACCATTCATCCTCAACAACCACAAGACCCAAGAAACTCAAAGAACTGGCAATGAAGGTTTTAGCCACCACCAGCACAACAAGCATCTCCAACATGACCAACACCTTGGGAAAATACACCAAGCCAAGGAAGAGGTGAAATAGAGAAAGAACAACAACCCCAAGATCATCCTACGATCCAGCAAAAGCTACGCCAAAGAATCTACAGCCTCCCAAAATGGCTCCAGTCTCCACAATAGAAAGACCATAAGGCCACTCAACAATCCCACCACCTCCATCCAGGTCCTAATCCTCATCACCTCCATCGCCTTCTGCAAAAATCAAACATTTGCTCCTAAACCCTTTCCTACCCAACACCCTCGCCCTTAACTGCTCCATTAGCTGTATAGAGATTTTGTATTACTAAGTGCACAATTTCTATTTAGAAACCATAAATAAATACAACTTTAGATATTTTTTAGTCTTTTTTTCTTGGGTATGTGCAAGATCATCATGGAAAAAATAGGCCCTTAAGTGGCAAAAAATTTAGAAAAATCAGAGTTAGGCAACTTCACGTAAAAATTTGAATAAGTTATCTATATTATTTCAAAAATATGTAAGAATAGAATCTTTAGCAAATTGAATATAGTTTTTAAACTACTAGGTTTTTTTTTTTTTAAAATCTATTTGGTGAAAATTTGAAATTTCAATGCAATAGTACTTAAATTTCAAGGAAAAAATAAGAAGTAGGTGTTTTTCTATCCACCTAACCATAATAAAATGATAATATTTTTTATAATAATTTAGATATAAGTAGAGGACTCATGTCGATGTGATGCAAATTTTTTTGTAATTTTTTTCCAAGGAAATAATTAATTATGATTTTTTTATTAGAAATTTTTAAAAATATAAAAAACTTTTATGTCTGACCACCTTAACTTGGTCAAAACTTCATGAAATTTAATTTTTTTTAATCTTATAGTATGTCAAGCATAGAATGTGACATAATTTTTGGATTCAAAACATGTGATACCGTTTGAAAGCTATAGATGTTTTTCAATCAGTCTATCAATTAAGACTTTAGTCGTAATTCAAATAGAAAATGAATAATAGTTATTTATTAAATTAAAAGTAAAGCATAATTTATATTGGTGGAAAGATAAAAATATCCTTTAAAAACCCTTTTCATTTCATCAATTTTGGGTAAAAAAAAATTCGTCAGCCACATACCCATCATATCGCCATTTTTTGGCCCATCATGATCCTGCTTATACCCTCTTGTCTTTTAGTATTCTATTCTTACGTACATGAATCTTTATCTTAAATAACTTCTCATCATGACTATTGGTCTTTTGACTTCTAATTCTCTTCATTTAATGACCCTTTATATTCCTTACTTTATACTTTCATTTATGGATGATTGATTATTCTAACACAATCCCTAATGGATCATACCAGAGAAGTATTAGTTCATGAAATTTTATTTCTAGTTCTACTCAAGCCACATGATCCATCCCATACTCATACCCTATGGATCAAAGTAAACTGGTTATTTACTATGAAATTTCCAACCTTTGAATCTCTATGCAATAAAACACAATCCCTAATGGATAATACTAGAGAAGTATTGGTTAATGAAATTTTATTTCTAGTTCTAATCAAGTCATGTGATCCATCCCATACTCATACCCTGTGGATCAAAGAAAAATAGTTATTTACTATGACATTTCCAACCTATGAATCTATATGCAATTTGTGTCGTAGAGAAATGGACCCTTGTCATTTTCATGGCCTTTTAGGTCTTGTTTCATGGTGTTGGAACTATGTTGCTTTGATTTTATGTTGTATCATGGCTTGAACATGCTTATTTAGGTACTAAAACTCAAAGAACGACATCTTTTGAATGTGTTGTGAAGTGTTGTAAGACATTTCTACATTCTTCTAGACTCTGTTTATTACAATTCACCTAAAAATCACCTTTTCATCACTAAACAAGACATATTTTGAAGTAACAAGCTTTCATGCTTTTCTACGCATATCTTCAGTATTTACACCTTTCTCATTCTTTATTTGGTTCTTTATGCCCTCATATAACTTAATTAAGTGTATTTTTTAATGTTATCCCGACAAATAACATTAAATACAACATTTTTCCTGACATATGTTTTTAGGTCCTAGGTGGGACCCATTCGCCATGGGCGGCGAATGAGTTCCCCTTGGCCCCAAATTCAAAATATTTTAAATTTCCTTTCAGGATTTTATTCAAAATCACTTGATGTCGGCCTATGATGAGGTATGAATGGATACTAAGGCAAAATAATTGTATAAATAAGTAATTTTCACCTCATTTTACAACTCCTACAATCCCCATTCATTCAAGCATTCAATCTCACATCATACCCAAGCATTCAAGCATTCTACATCATCAATTCAAGCACTATTCAAACACTTTGAAGCAACCATTGACTTTACTTCAGAATTGCATCATCAAGAGTTTGGTAAGTTGATAGCATTTGCATGTTATTACTTTATATTTCTCTTGCATTTCATTATCTTTTTAAGGGTTTGATTACCAAAAGTGGGGTTTGACCAAGGCAAACCCCTATTCACTAACCCTAAACCATTTTCCCCTATTGCATGTTTGTTTGTAGCTCTTTGTATGTAGATGTGACAAGCTTTTTGTTGTTGAAGATTGGTTTACAAGTCAACTAGGTGCTTCAAGTCAACTTAAGTGTATTTCAATCTTGAAAATATTTTTTTGTCTATTTTCTGCAGAACTGACTTTGGTAACCCGACAAGAAGACATTTCCATATCTGGTGTTGCAAAGTTGTCTCCTAATTTTTTAGAAATTTGGGAGAGGACTCATTCACCACCTGTGGAGAATGAGTCCCATCTTAGGACTGAAAATCTTAATTTTGTTAGATTTCGGATCCCGACAAACAAAAACTAGCTCTTGACACTTTTTCACCGGGAGGACTGATTTGCCACCCTGGGCGAATGAGTCCCATTGTGAAAAATCAGTGAATTCATCCATCATCCAATACATTCCATAATCATCACCATTTTCCCAAGTGCACTCTGATTTGACTCATCTCTTTCTGTTATGCATATTTCTTTCATTTTCTTCATAGTTTGCATATCACAATGTGTTTTCAAACATAGTTGTATTTGTACTTTTTCATTCATTTTCATTCATCCATATTAGTCAATTTCATTTAGTTATCTTCATTTAGATTAAACAACATTGCATACATCCTAATTTGAGTGAATCATAAGCATTTTTGGCCCTATCTCTCTGCTTTTAGGTGAAAAACCTAGAAGTGCAAGAGAAGTCCATAAGGTCCCAAAAATCTATATGTTTCATTTTGGTGAACCTAACTCTTGAAGACTTTGAATTTCTAATTTCATTTACATGTTACATATTAGTTTCCATTTGAATTAACATTCAATTAGAACATTGTTTTGTTATTGCATTCTAGGACTTTTCATTTTGCATTAGTGAAAACTTCATATAGATTTCATTTTTGCATTACATCTCATTGAAAAAAGTTAAAAATTGCATTTTGCATCTGTAATTGCATTCTATAGAGCATTTACATCATCTTTAAACTTCTGAAAAACAGTAAAAAACATCATACTGGGACTCATTCGCCACCCAGGGCGAATCAATCCCTCTGCACTTTTTAGACAACGTTTTTGGCATTTTTGTTTTCTGTCTTTAGATCTATGTTACAATTAGTAGAATTTTTGTTATTGGCATGTTAGAGCTGTTAAATTATCTTGTATTTTCATTCACCCATCCTTTGTGGTACTTGTATGAGTGTTTGGTGCCCTGTTGATAATACTTTAGTGAGATGAAGTTCTAGACTCATGGCTTCCTGCGATAGCACTTTCGTTGTGGACCTTGGGATCTCATGAGCTCCTACTCCTAATATGGAAAATGGTGCATTAGGCACTGAAAATACCACTTTCATTCCTTCACCTTTCCATCCAATGAATGTCGACAACCAAAACAACTCTCTTCCTCAAGACAAGGTCATTAGTATTCATGAAGAATTTGCACATTTACAACAAGAATTTTCAATTGAAAACATTTCCCAAACTACTATACCTACCATAGATAATCTTCATCATTTGATTGAAAGTGATGATGGCTTGCAAGTGATGAAGAAAATTGTTGAGATTTACAATAAACATGCTTCTTCTAACACCTACTTTGCAAACATTTCTATAAGCCAAGGAGGACCTCAAGTTCCTCCCCCTTCAACCATCTCATCCATACCAACTTATACCAATTTGCATATCCACACCACTATGTATCTGACTAATAATGTAGCTACCTCTTTTCCGATCTCCACCGAAATTCCTACTTCTCTTGTGGCATAGCAAATCCCTTCCACCACCTTCACACCCCTTAGCATTCCTTTCACTTCCCCTAACATCAATTACACTCCATCACCATTTTTCCTTCCACCTCAACCCACATACCCCGATCCCCTTCTTACACAACTCCTTACTACCATTTCATCCATACGACATCAACTTTCCACCACTAGCCAAGGTCAAACCACTCCAACCACATATCATGTCTGAAACAACCCCTTATCCTTAGAAATCTTGTGTACCCTGATGCCACAAGGGATATAAATGCCTCTGTTTGAGAAATATGGAGGAAAATGAGACCCTATCAACCATGGCAATGCTTATACAACTTTTTGTAGAGACTTTTTCCTCGACAATAAACTTTTAGCCAAAATTTTCCCAAGGACCTTAAAAGATACCGCATTAGAATGGTTTTCCAACTTGCCTAATCATTCCATCGGTTCCTTCAATGAATTGTTGTATGCTTTCATTAGTCACTTCCAAGTTCACATGACACCTAAGAAAACAATGGCCAACCTCATGCGATGTAGAAAAAACATGGATGAAAAAGTAACGAATTTTATCTCATGCTACCAATCCTTGTATGCTCAAATTGATGTTGAGATTCCAAATGCACATCTACAAAATATTTTTATTGATAACTTGCACACCAACCTTCAGGATAAATTAACAATGATGAAATTCCCTTCATTCATGCATTTATTTACAACCTTGTGTGACTATCAAAATTTGGTTTCAAGTTGTGATTCCAAATCCACCTCTAGCCGAGTTGAAAAACCTGAACACAACAATCAAAATCAAAACAACACACAACTTTTGCAAACCAAATAGAGTCTTTTTATAGTTTAATCTACCTCCTCAACCTCAATCGCAACCAACCCAATCCGTTCCAAATCAAGTAGTAGTTGTTAAAGAAGTGGTGCCTTATACATATGGGGATCCAAAGAGACAATCTACACCCCTACCCAATACCCTCCACAACACAATGAACCAATTAATCCAATAATTTTGTTGCACCCCCTGACTAGAATTAAAAAATTTCACCAACCCTATGCCCAAACACACCACTTCCTTTGTCAAGGCTAGTGAACCTTCAAATATTGATGTAATGACTATTAATACAAATAGTAAACAACATGATACAACTCCTGTTGTTACCCAAGTTAGTCCTATGGATAACCTTGTGGCTACGGTAGATGTTATCCCTTGTAAGGGCCAAACCACTAAATCTCTTGATATTACTTTTTCTACTATGGACATACTACAAAAGCTTCTCAATGGTCCTCTCTACATAGTTGGAAGAATCTATGACAAGCCCACTAATGGGATATGAATAGATCCCACTTGTTGTGAGAATGTGATCACAGAAGAATTTTTAGTATTACATGATCTATATCAAGATAATTATAATAAACCCACTGCATGGATTAAAAAACATAATGGTTTTGCATGCCCTACGATTGGATCAATCGTACTCCCTTTACAGATAGGACCTAAGACGTTGGAGGTAACATTTTCAATTATTTCACAATCTGACCAATTTCATCTGCGGCTAGGCCACCCTTGGCTTTGCTCAATGAAAGCGGTTTCCTCAGTTGTTCATAAGTGCTTGAAGATTCCACATGAAAATGCAATATTCACCATACACCATATTGGCTTTAATCCTTTATCTTCCAAAGGTAACTTCTCATTAGAATCCTTTTGGCCTGAACCCATGGAGCCTATCACCCCTCGCAGGGACTTCTTTTTTATAGCTTATCAAAAGTTTAAAGCCAGAAAGATAGCCGACTTGTCTTTTCGTAATGCATCCCTGTCCACTTCCACACCTCCTATCATTAATAAAACCATGCTTCAACCTAAGTCTAACATTGAAAAAACCATCAAACCTCCTGAACAACCACCCTTCGACACTTCCTAGCCATTGTTTAAATGACAAAGGGAACATGAAACCAACCCTGCCATGCCCCCTCAAATTAAACAAGTTTATAAAGCAAAGGAGAAAGAGATTGATCCATCTTCTTCAACTTCTTTTGTTCTTCCTTCTTCTGAAGTAGTAGAACCTATGATGACTCAATCTGCTATTACACCCCAACAAATCCAAAACAGACTTAACAGAAACTGCGGTGCTAGGGAACGTCGACGTCGTCATCATCTCCTTGCTCATAAATCTCGCATGGAAGAAAATAAAGAAAATCAACCTCCACCCTTGACAAAAGTAATAGATGACCACCCTCCTTCCCCTGACCTGCCATATGATAGTCCAATGCAACTTTCATAGCAAAAAGAACAAATCCAACAACCCCAACTTTTACTCCATCCTTCCTTAGAAATCACCCTTCATCCTCCTATCATCATTAATCTTGATGATGAGGATGATGTAGATATTTCCAAAATAGATGAATAAGTGCACAATGACCTAAACTCTTTATTTTCATCTACAATGAGCTTAAAAGATAAATCCTCTCCACCAAGTGAAGAACCTGGTGCAACTCCTAGTTTAGTGCTTGCAATTATTCCTTTGGATAGTCAATTGCCCTCGCATTACACTGAACATGATTAGGAGGCAAATGATTTTTTAGAGGGAAGATTTGCATCTGCCTAACTAGCCTTTTTTGTTTTTCCTCTTTTTCTTTATTTTTTAATGTGTGTATCGTGACCCCCCGTATTGTGCATTTGATGTTCCCTCTCTTTGTTCACTTCTTCTATTCATACCTCTATTCTTCTATATGTTGTACATTGTCATTTTGTTTTTTTTTCCTTTTGTGGATGATGCAAAGCGTAGAGATGCCCTATGTCTCTTCCATGTTGACCCACAAGGTCCTTGTCATTTTCTCTTCTTTTTTTTGTTTTCCTTTTGGGGATGACGCAAAGCGTAGAGACGCCCTATGTCTCTTCCATGTTGACCCAAACCATTTATTTTCCTTTTTCCTATGACTTTTCTTACGTTTTCCTTTTGGGTATGATGCAAGGCATTTAGACCGAAATGTCTCCTTCATGTTGACCCAAAATATTTTCACTTTTCTTTCACCTTTTTCATTTTCTTTCTTTTCGCTTTTGTTTTCCTTTTGGGGACGATGCAAAGCATTGAGACAACAATGTCTCTTCCATGTTAACTCAAAATGGATTTTCTTTTGTTTTCTCTCTTTGTGTCATTCTTCTAGTTCTATGTGCTTTGGGGAATGATGACAATTCTGAGCTCTTTCATAAAAAAATTGCAGCAACAAACATACTGACCCCAAATCCATAGATCCCTTATGTGTTTGGTGTTCTCTTTTCTAGGGGGAAACCTCCCTTCTTCCTTTTGTCTTTCATTTTCTTTGACATGACGCAGCCTAACGTCAAAACATATGACTTGGCATAGGGCTTTCCAAGTTGTCTCTCATGTCTTGTTTTCTTTTTTCATTTTCTTTTCTTCTCTACTTTAAAGTAATTCCTCATAGAACGATGTGTGGCAATTCCTTTAAAGTGGGGGGCATACATTACCATAATTCATTTTCATTCTTGGTTCCTTGTGCAGCTTTGTTGTTTATGTGATGTTTTTGTTACTTTTTGGATGACATTGGGTATGATGTCCTTCATAATTGTGATCTCTCTTAGCATATTACATTCCTCTTGGTGGCTTGATGCGATGCACTGCATCCCCTAAGTTGTGAATATACTATTATTTGATTGATCCTCTCTTGGATACATTAGACACAATGTTCCCTAAGTGACTAACCTTGCATGAACTGAACAAGACTCCTTTGAACATCTTTTTCATTTTTATATTTTACATTACATTTTTACACTTTTATACTTTTACATTTTTACATTTTTACCACCTTGCATAACACAGCTTGCATGAGTGTGGTACCTTTTTTTTTGTTCATGGCATTTTTCCTTGTGGCACCTTGTTAAAGTTATCAACAGGTATAAATTTAATATGGTTGAGTGGGAAGCCCACCTAGCGGCATGACTCTTCCCAATAGCCACCTTCATGTTCGTGAGTGCATACCAACTAGCATATGTATCTTACCTTTTTGGGCTTTCTCACCCCACGGACAACTAGTTTGTGGCCACATAGTGAGTACATTTGGGCTTTCTAACCCCATGGACAACTAGTTATGTGGCCCCAGAGTGAGTACATCTAGACCTTCTCACCCAGTGGACCATCATGTGTTATGTCGCCCCAAAGTGAGTACACATTCTATTTCGAAACAATCAGTTTAGATCTAATCTACAACTAGTTGGATTGACAATTAAAGCTTCATCCAAATATTTTCAACACTTGTGTGTTCCTTTGTTCTTATGCTTAGTTTTCCATGGGATCTTCATCCTAGGGGCTTGATCATCCCTCTTGATTGTTGTCATTCCATCTTGCTAACATAAGTGCATTCGAACCCTCCTCTCGATGTTCATGGCTACTTTAGTGTGAGATTGAAGCAAGTTCATCCTCTCACTAAAGTGGGGGCTAAATGTGCCATAGAAAAATGGACCCTTGTCATTTTCATGGCCTTTTAGGTCTTGTTTCATGATGTTGGAACTATGTTGCTTTGATTTTATGTTGTACCATGGCTTGAAAATGCTTATTTAGGTACTAAAACTCAAAGAACGACATCTTATGAAGGTGTTGTGAAGTGTTGTAAGACATTTCTACATTCTTCTAGACTCTATTTATTATAATTCACCTAAAAATAATATTTTCATCACTAAACAAGTCCTAGTTTGAAGTAACAAACTTTCATCCTTTTCTAGGCATATATTCACTATTTACACCTTTCTTGTGCTTTATTTGGTCATTTATTCCCTCATATGACTTAATTAAGTGTATTTTTGAATGTTATCCCAACAAATAACATTAAATACAACATTTTTCTTGACACATGTTTTTAGGTCCTAGGTGGGACCCATTCGCAATGGGTGGCGAATGAGTCCCCCTTGGCCCCAAATTCAAAATATTTTAAATTTCCTTTTGGGATTTTATTCAAAATCACTTGATGTTGGCCTGTGATGAGGTATGAATGGATACTAAGGCATAAATAAGTAATTTTCACCTCATTTTATAGCTCCTATAATCCCCATTCATTCAAGCATTCAATCTCACATCATACTCAAGCATTCTACATCATCAATTCAAGCACTATTCAAGAACTTTGAAGTAGCCATTGACTTTACTTTAGAATTGCATCATCAAGAGTTTGGTAAGTTGATACCATTTGCATGTTATTACTTTATCTTTCTCTTGCATTTCATTATCTTTTTAAGGATTTTATTACCAAAAGCGGCGTTTGACCAAGGAAAACCCCTATTCACTAACCCTAAACCATTTTCCCATATTGCATGTTTGTTTGTAGCTCTTTGTAAGAAAATTTAACAAGATTTTTGGTGTTGAAGATTTTTTTACAAGTCAACTAGGTGCTTCAAGTCAACTTAAGTGTATTTCAAGCTTGAATAGATTTTTCTGTCTATTTTTTGCAAAACTGACTTTGGCAACCTGACAAGCCGACATTTCCAGATCTGGTGTTGCAGAGTTGTCTCCTAATTTTTTGGAAATTTGGGAGAGGACTCATTCGCAATCTATGGGGAATGAGTCCCTCCTTAGGACTAAAAATATAAATTTTGTCAGATTATGGATCCCAATAGATAGAAACCAACTCCCGACACTTTTTCACCAAGAGGAGGACTGATTCGCCACCCTGGGCGAATGAGTCCCACTATGAAAAATCAGTGAATTCATCTAGCATCCAAGATATTCCAGAATCATTACATTTTTCCCAGGTGCACTCTGATTTGACTCATCTCTTTTTTTCTGCTTATTTCTTTCATTTTCTTCATAGTTTGCATATCACAATGTGTTTTCAAACATAGTTGTATTTGTACTTTTGCATTCATTTTCATTGATCCAGATTAGTAAATTGCATTTAGTTATGTTCATTTAGATTAAACAACATTGCATACATCCTTATTTGAGTGAATTATAAGCATTTTTGGCCCTATCTCTCTCCTTTTAGGTGAAAAACCCTAGAAGTGAAAGAGAAGTCCATGGGGTCCCAAAAATCTATGTTTCACAATCGCATTCAACATGTTGTCTAATTTATGAATCATAGTAGTTGAATTTAGCTAAATCCATCTTCCATGTGTTAGCCAAATAGTGAAATCTTAATACAATATTCTCCCTTTTCCTTTCAAACTAAGTTCTAACACTTACCACACCAATCTTAAATTATCATTTCTAGCTTTAAGTCATTTCCATATAGTCAACTTTTTTATTATTCCATTTAATGAGATATTAAAATATATTTAAATTTTACCTTTAATTTCCCATTGGCATATCATGTTAACCTCTCATGGGTGCAAGTGCTAGTAATAGAACATGATTATGTGTGGGGCACTAGAATCTAGGCTTTCATGTGTATCACATCTAGATTTTTGTTCTTTATACTAATATTTTTTAAAAGGGGTTGTGAATGCATATTATACAAGGTGAGTTTTTTTTTCTAAGTGAAATTTTTTTATATCTATTTTTAATTTTAAGTCCCAACTGAGGGATACTAATGTTTTTATCTAGTCTATTCTTTAATTGTTTTATTTGAAAGTTACAAAATGGCCAAAAAATAAAATGTTTGTTTTTTATTTATTTTTCAAAAATGTAATATGTTTTTAGAGGGAAAAAAATTAAGTGGGAGAAAATTAAATTTATATTATTTAAAACAACTAAAAATTATAGTTATTATCAATGATCATGATCATATATTTACTATGAAATTTTATTTAGATTTATTCTATTATTTGGGTACTTAATATCTTCACAAATATTTATGCAATCCTCAGTTAGATAGCTAAATTGAGGTTGTTAGCAAGTTAGTAGAGGGGTATCTACATTGTTTCATTTTAGATAAGCAATCTCCATGGGTGGCTTGACTATCACTAGGAGAATGTTGGTATAACACATCATTCCATAGTACTCAAAAGTTAATTTATGAAATTATATGGATATCATCCCTATCCATCACATCCAATTGAGGGTTACACTAAGAGTTCAAGATGTGGAAGATCACATGAATCATCAATAGTAGGTCCCATGGATAATTTCTCCATGGTACAAATATGAAGAAAATCATAGGCTAACCAACATAATAGAGAAAAAAGATTTGAAGTATTTGATTAATTTTTCTTGAGATTGAAACCATATAAGAAAATATCCTTGAAATAAAAAAGAAGATAAAAAATTTATCACTAAAATATTATGGTCCATATCATATTTTGTAAGAGATTGGTAGTGCATCTTACAAGGTTGAGTTATCTCCAAAAAATGATAAGTAAATTTTTAGTGTCTCATGTTTAAAGAAGTTGATTGGTTAATACAATCCTAGATAGAAATTGTCACTAGAGCTAGGTATAGAGGGAAGAATCAACTTGGATCCATCATTAATTCTCCAAACATGCAAAAAGAAGTTGGAGAATAGGATTATTATATAGTTATCTCATTCAACAAAAGGATTTTCCTATCACATATTCCACATGGGAGGATATATATGTTATGTAGAAGAAATCACAATTAATCAACATGAAAGACAGTAATTGTATTAAGGGGCAAGCTACACCCTTAATACTATATAGTGTGCAAAGGGATAATAGTAGTCAACTTATGGCTACTATAACTCTTAGTTAAGTTATATAATAATTAATACATTCTAATATATGGAGTTAAGTTAGCCTACGTGGCATCCATTGCATAAATATGATATATATATATATATATGAGGTAATAGTTAATTTATCAATACCATATTGTAAATTATGTTCTTCATGGATACTTTTGAAGGTTTTCCCCCTTGAAGTGACTTATTATTCTCAAGTATTAAATCAAGTATTTAGAAAATATTCATATTATATATTATTCTCTTGTGAAAGTTATTTCCTTATATAAAAAAGAGTTAATATGACCCAGTATAGAGCCTTTAAGAAGCTCAAACTTACCAAATGCAAGTTGCCATTGGAGAGGAGGTGGGTGGCAGGATGAAAATATTTATGTCACCCTTATGTAATGCTAATGGACTAGTAGATATTAATGATGAAATATGCTTCAATCAACAAAATATTCCTTGACAATTCTAAAATAATTGTTATCTTGCTATGAAACTATATATAAGCCTAAAATCTAGTCATGAAAACTACAACCATCTAATGAATAATGGAAACCACTTTTTGAGAAACTATGGTTTTAAGGTCCAATAGGATATAGTGGCAGATTGTTTACCATTAGTGTTTAGGTAGTTATGGAGGGGTTATCAAATTGGAAGAGGGTCTACTGATTGTTGTGGGTGATTGTAACCCTAGTTTTAGATTTGGTAAAATAAATAAAAATAGGAGCAAACCCTAAGTCAAAAACTAAATGAAGTATTTGAAAAATTGGGTTACCTAAAATTAAGAAATAAAAATATATATTTTTTCAAATATCTACAACTAGTAAACTAAATAAAGCAAGGAAACACAACTAATAGCCTATATATAAGAGCACAAATACTAAATTGAAATTGGAAAAGCATGCTTTATAAAATGATACAAGTTCAGGGTCACTTAACTCTAGGTGTGGCTTGGTGATGTTGTGATGAAAACTATTGATATGTGATCCAAATGACACCTTGATTACAGATATGGTTCCATGATACTTACTGCTTTTACATATAGTAGATAGAACTCTACTTTTCTTTAGAGTGAACTTGCAATGTAAAATTGATATCGTTTGATTTCATAATAAAAAAATTACTTGAGTTGAGCTAATCAATTTGGTAAGTCTTGCAATCTTAAGACTTGTTTGTATCTCCTTCGAGTATTTGGAATTTCAATAAAGAATTATTGATGTTTATAAACATATTTGAGGATTTTTCTAAGTGAGATTCATATTCTCCTTAGTTAAAACCTTAAGTAGACCAATTTAACGATTTATGAACTAAGATAAAGGACATCAATCAACCATGCAATATGCTTATTTGTTACTACATATGTAGATGCTAATATATCATAATTTTGATTCTATGATTTTATGATTATCTTGTGTAACAAAGCTCTATGGATTTGGATGATCTTCACTTGGATGATCTAAAATGAATTAAAGTTTTTCTTTTTACACAACACCTTATAATACAATTTAAAATATTTTTGTGCTTGAAATCATAATTGGTGTCTAATTGGAGTTGGGTAACATGGATACAATTTGAATTTTGAATTTTAAAAAGCCAAAGGTCAATTTTTTGGTTGAGCTAAGTTAAATTTGATGGTACAATTTTGAACTAGATAAATAAATAGATAAATTAAATATTAGAACCAATTCCTAGAATATATGGATATAATATAAAATCAAATTAGATTCAAAAAATATGCTAACTCTTAAATGAAAGTATGCCATATTTATACTAGTTATTAGATAAAAAGTATTCTAATCAAAATCCAAAACAAAATTGAAAAAATTATATAATTTTCACCTTATTAAGTGTATTTACACACTTATAAGCACAATTACCAAGATTTTAATTGAGAGTGATTATAGGTGGCCCTAAATATGTGCAATTTCGAAACAATTATGAAGAAAATAATGAGCTGCAAATACTAGATATTATTGACATAAGTTGAAGCTGCAAATAATAGATATTATCTTCATAAGTTGAAGCTGCATATAATAGATATTATTGACATAACTTGAAGCCAATCTCATCCTTGGTGGTGTGATCATATATCACAGGATTTCCAAGCTCCTTGATTGAAATAGGATAGTATTATCACTTGAAATTCAAACCTTCTCGACGAAAAGAAGAGTATCACTAGGTACCCAGTGACAAAATTCAGCCTCTCCTGGTTTTAGTTTGAGGGCATGCAGGGCCGGGCCTTGAGCAGCATATTGTTTAGTATCCATATGACATTCAGCAACCACACTCTGCTCAACTCCACTTTTCTCATCCTTCAATGCTACCAAATACATATTTGTACTCTTCACATAATGACAGTAATATACTTTAAAAGGAAATAACATAGAGTGACAAGCCACATGTTTGATGGAGGAGGGAGCCAAGAGTTTTGCGCCCTTCACTGTAACCACACGGTTGGAAAGTTTTCTGGTTGAGACGATGCCCTCCACTAATCCAACGTTGTGCCCATCAATGACACTGGACACAAACTCTGCCATAAACTCTATAGAAATAACACATCTTTTGGTCTCTATGTTATAAGGAGCTGCTTCACATACCTTAAGAGTTGAAGCCATTTCCTTTATTAGAAGCTCTGATCCAGTGGATGGAATGTGAAAGGCCTCTACTAAGTCCAACACTTGCTGGCTTTGGAAAGGAATGTTTTGGGCAATTTTATGTGGGAGAAAGGCTACATTGTCATTAGCAGCATTGTCGTGAAAATCAGGAAACAACAACTTTTCTCCAACTGTAATGATTTCTTTTACTCGGAAGAAACTACTGTGTAATTGCTTCCCCTCCACATCATCTTCCAGTACTGTTTGTGAGCAACCCGTCCCAAAACCATCTTGTACAAGGTCTAGTAGCTTTCTCTTCTTGTATGGCTTCCTCACAGCGCATGGATCCAACCTTGATATCTGAGATTTTTCACATAAAAGCCCTGCTCTTTTGCAAAAACTATTTTCCTTCGCAATAGCCTGCAGGCCTTTTGCTGCAGCCTCATCTGCAAGCAACGAAGTTTCGTCATGGTCTAAGGGAGACATTAAGCGAGCCAGTTCGTTGGGCATATTTAGGCCAGGGAGTTCATCTTCCCATACAGACAATGCTGACTCATCACCACGGTCAAGTGCCTGCCAAACATATTAAACTTCATCCTGATAATAGATCTTTGATGTAAATATGAGATAAATTAATTGATATAATTAAAGATCTTTCTCATGATAATTTTTAAATTTTGATCATACAGAGTTTTTGACAAGCTTTTTCTTTCAATATAATGAACTATGAAAATCTCATATACACTATTAATTGCAACATACCAGAAGAAGATGCATCATCAGGCAGAATATGCTTCCACACAGCCCAAGCTTGAGAATGGTGGTGCCAGCCATAGTGAAGAAAAATGGTAAACAGCACAAATTATCTAAATTGGAAATAAATGAATCCCTTTAAAATAGATGATCTTCACTGCATTATTGGGAGACAAGCATCACTATCAATGGCCCATTAAGCGATGTGAAAAAGGTAAGAGATGATATGAAAGTAAAATAGATGAAATACATGAAAGAAATACTCAAATAGATTATATCTTCATTGTCTCCTCCTTTTCATGGATTGAGCTTACAAGATGCATCCATATCTTGCAGACTTGCTCAAGTGATTGGAATGGATGTGGTTACTCAATATTTTACTAGCATGAGGATAGAAATGGATTTGATGGATGTTTAGAGAGCACAACGCTATGGAGAATGTGGATGTCAATAATGATAGTTAAGGCCTCATTATATAGAAATTTAGTAAGAGGAATTAAGGGCTAGGATTGAATGGTTAGTAGAGGGTTGAGATTGAAAGAAGGATAGAGTTTGGATCAAGGAATGAAGAACGATTAGCCTTGTGACAAGTGTCACAAGATGGAGGAGGTGAAATGGGAAGGTGTGCTCACACATGTGTGAGCACATATTGGGAAGAGTGTGTGTAAGAGCTAGAGTGACTTGTGTAAGAGATTAGTGGGGGTAGGTGAGATGTAGGATTTTAAAATTAGAAAATAATGGTAATGGGGTTAGGGATAAGGGTTAGATCAATTAACCAAGGATTAATTGACTTAATGAAGATTGGTTGAGTTAATAACCAAAGAGTTTATTAACTTGGGTGAAGTTAAAAGTTGGAAAATGAGATAATAAATCACACAAAATTTTACACAAACTTTTACTTTTAATAATCCCATATACACTATTAATTACAACATACCAGATCATCAGGCAGAATATGCTTCCACACAGCCCAAGCTTGAGAATGGTAGTGCCAGCCATAGGGAAGAGAAACGGTATACAGCACAAATTATCTAAATTGGAAATGGTGGAGAAATTATTTAAATGGTGGAGAACTTGTACTCTTGAAAGAGAGGTCACAAGTTCAAATCCTGCAGGGGGTAAGGTATGCCCGGTATTCGTGGACAATAAAAGAATATTTTTTATTTTTTATTTTTTTGCATTATTGGTGTCGGCGGAGGCATCTTCATTGCATTACTGGGAAACAAGCATGACTCGGAAGTTTTGAATCCGAGCTTAAAAACAAACATATAATTTCACTCTGACAATAAATTAAACTAATAAATACAATTAAATTTCTCTTATTCCATACTAACTTTTAAATTTTTAAAAAAAATAATAATACACAATTGCGTACAAACTTTTACTTTCAATATTATAAACTATAATCATCTACACTGTTGAGAATGCTAGTGCCACTGCCAGCCGTTGTGAAGAAAAACGCCAAACACCACAAATTGACTAAATTGGAAATAAAATGAATCCCTTTAAAATAGACATAATTTCATTGCATTATTGGGAGACGAGCATTAGTATTATTGGCTCAGTATGCTTTTGTTTGAGCATAAACCGTCCAGTGGGCCTCCACCCGTCACTACTCAGGAAAGCAAAGCTAAATACCATTTTCTGGGAGAGTCATCAAATGCAGACGCTTCTACGTAGTCTGATTTTGTTAGAGATCTTTTGATTATAATTATAATTTGGCTTTCGCCAATGATGTATACACCAATTCTGCGAACGATGCATTGCAAGACGATTCGCCCTTGTGAATAAAAGGTTTAATGATTTCTTTAAGTTATTATTATTGGTCACTCTCTATAGCGTAATTATAGTGATTATTAGTAATTGTATTTTAAGTTGGAATGTTGATAGGTTTGAGAAAAAATTGTTCAAAAGATTCGATACATGTGACATTTGGATAAGAGTGTAATATTATAACTATTGAAAATATTATCTGATTTTCTTTTAATTTTTAATTTTTTATTTTTTTTGGTTGTAATATATAGTGAGATGAATAATAGATTTCTATGAATTTTGTGATAACATTTTTAAAAGAAATTTACATATATAGTTTTCTATCTTTGTAAGTCATTGGAGAGTGAATTTAAGGGAGATATGTAGATTAGGCAATCTTTAAACTCCCACTGTGAAGATTGTTTAAATTTTTTCTCATTTTCCTAATATTAACCTCCGAAGATTTAATTATACCATTAATCTATGAAACTGCAATAGAAGGGTGTCACCTTCCCCTTCCCCCATATTCAATCAATTTTGCAAATTCACAAATAGGAGATAGTTATTTAATGACCAGCTTTTACAATTTTATTTATTTATGTGGTATGAAATTCATGGATGGACAATTGAAAATGGTTGTATTATCAAATCACATGACCATAACAAATTTGATATTTAAATCTCATATAAGATTCAAGATGGGTTTTTGGATGCTAGTGGGATAACAAAGAATTAGGGATAAAATCATCATTTCTTAGCTATTACTTGAGCTCTTGTCTAAATATTTTCTTACCTTATTACCATGGTAGGTATAAATATCAAGTACATATTATATTCTAAGTGGATATCTTATTGAATCCTTGTCTTGCATGAAATTGTGTCTTTAAGTTTCAAGATGTATATTTTATTTTAATTTTATTTATGCATTATCATTGACTAAATTAAGAAATTCATCACAATCCTAATTATGTGGTAAATATTATTTGAGATCCTAAGACTTCTAATAGTTAAGTCATCAATGTATTTGAGCTTCAATACCCTACAAGTGGATAGCATATTAAAGCCATTATCTTGCATGACATCTTGTCCTTAAGTTTCAAGATGCACATTTTATTTAAATTTTGTTTATACATTGGTATTGATTATATTAAGAAATTGATCACAATCTTAATTATGTAATTCTAAATTGAGATCCTAAGGCTTATGATAGTTAAGTCATGAATGTATTTGAGCCTCGATACCCTACCACTAGTATTTCATTGATCTTTATTAATAATAAGTTTTCTAAACCTTTTTCAGCTCGCTAATCCATCTTTAATGTCTTGCTATTATTTTAAACCATAGGTCTTCTCTCATATTTTATCCCTTAGCGTTCAAGGATTTTTTTAGCTTATTCATTTTCCTTCAAATTTCAAATAACATTTGATATAATCATATGTCATTATATCTCAATTACTTTGGTTTCACTTAATTTCAATCTAATATTTTGCTATATCAAAATTCATTTAATCAATACAACTAAGCTTATGCATGATAATATTGCATTAATTTTATATTTTCCTTCACATTTATAAGTTATACATTTGATAACTAAATTTAATTTATATTTTTCTATTTGTAAAGACAAGTCTTTCTTGGCAAGTGTACATTATTTTTTTGAATTATTAAAAAAGGGTGACTATTTAACTCTTTTGCGTATTATTAGTGAGATTTAAAATTAATATTTTTAAATGATATTATTTCTAACATTCATATCAATAATGCACTTAGAACTATTATCAAGATTGTTTAGCTCATTAAAAAAAGATAATAGTATTGTCTCTTAATTGGAACACTCCAAGAGGCTTAAATCATTATTTATAAGTTTTTGTTGTAATTTATTTTGTACTTTGTTTACACAACAGAGGGTGGGTGATAATTATATGATTGCACATAAGGTTAGTCAAGTTAAATTTCATTTGAAATTTTTCTTTTGATAGCACAATGAAGATATAGTACATAGCCAAAATATCGACCCATAAATTCTGCATAACTCAACTAAATTATTTGTATTAAAGAATTATAACATTTTTATTAATTAAAGAACAAATGAATCTAAGATGGATTTTTCCTAAAATCTAGATGTCTTTCTCAACAACTAACTCTTTTCAAAAAATCCTTAATTTTTTTTTATAATTCATCTATATACATCTTTGTTGGAATCACATGATCCATTAAAAAAGTGTACATTTGACAACAATTGTAGAATGAACTTTTATAGGAGATGTCAAAGACATTAGTGGACCACAAGGATGTGCAATTATAATAAATATAGGATGTATTCTCAACAATTATGTTGAACAAGACTACATTGCAACCCTATGAAATTAAGTCTTATTAGAAATAGTGGTCAAAATAAATTTACCTATCTTGGTAATAAAATTATTCATAACAAAGACATCCTAAAACTTAGAAAAAAATAAATAAAGTAACAAGCTAGAAGATATCCTGACCTTTAAATTTGTGTTCATTAGTTGGAAAATCATCTAAACAACCACCATGTTTGTTTGTCTCCTAAACTAACCATTATAAATCCCTTCACACCAAAATATTTTTTTGGTTCATCATATTCTTAGCACTTGGATGCATATTTGGGTATTGTCCATTCACATTAAGAAAAAAATATATGCCATACATCATCAAAGTATTTTACATGATGGATTTTTTTGTGCCTATAACACACATGCCCCATTCTGAACGGGGTGATGAGTCCAGTTTATGACTCAATTTTGATAGATTTCATTATCCATTTGTTGTAGTTATCATAGACTTTGATATTTGAATGTTGACCTTTTTATGATATTTCCTCAAAACCATAGACATTGGGCATAAGCCATTTTTGTAACCTTCAAATGGCATTGGCATGCTATATGAACTATCTATGTTAATTTTACATGTGGATTAATGAATGTTACTTTAAGATAGTTACAAATATGCAATTTTTGTGCGTACTAATATTGTTATGTAGATATAATTAGAAGCCTACAAAACTGAGGAAATTTCTACCAACTGGTCATTCGCCATCAAGGTCAACAAGGTGATCGTTAAAAGGTCAATAGATGGAAGACTCTCAATGGAGAGAGATTCCTAGTTTAAATCGAAGATTTGTAACCACCTTGTAAATGGTCTTAATTGTTTGTTGAGCGAATATAGGAGTAATTGTTGTGCTAGATCTTCGTTAAGGCAAACATGCTTGACCAGATTCCACGCATGGATAACCTCCTCTCCACTTTTTATGCTTTCCCTAAAGTGGCATCCTCCTAATATGTTGGAGTTGATCGCCTTGCTAGGTAGTTAGTTAGTAGTTTTTCTTCCTATAAATAAGACTCAAATGCTCCTTCTCAGAAGGTTGATTAATTTGATGATGTACTCACATTCTTAGTTTTTCAATAATATAGTTATGTTGCTCTATTGTACTTATATTTTCTAATGAATAAAATGAAGTTGTAAGTTCGCATCTGAGTTTACATTTTTCTTAAGGGATACTCATCCAATGGGACCCACTTGGTGAGCATTCTATCCTTTAGTTTAGTTATTACTTTCTATTCAACAATTAGTTAAGAATCTGGCACTGTCTATTCTCGCAGCCACTAGAATTTCATTCTGTGACTGTTCCTGTAGCCAAAGCAAACAAAGTAGTTTCCTATTTGTTTGCTCAATTTTTTATTTTTGCCATATATTTTAGATCAATATAGTTGTTGCTTGATGCTCAACACTTATATTATTTCTTTTCAAGCAATTTACTTTTAGCATTATGTCTTTCTTAGCTATAGAATGAAGATGGCTACTATGGATTCCTAGTGCACATACTGTGTTGACCCATATCAAGTACCTGCGTCATTGGGTTGACAAGTTAAATGCACCTTCATGATGATTAAGATAGTTATTCAGATTAGATGTCCAATCTCTGAATCACAGTTGTAAGGGCTTAGTTGTTAGATCATTGTAGGAGGCCAATATTTTTGGCACCGTTACCAGGGATGGTGTTAAACTAGGGATTTCTTTGGAGTCATTGATAGTTTTTCTTGCTATAGTATTTCTAAAAGTTTTTTCTTAATATACCTCTCATTTAGGAAAGTAATGGTCCACTATTCTTTTGTCAATTCTTTGTGTGAGCTAGCTGATAGTGAGTTGATATCATATGCATAGAGGAAGGAGGAGAGATGCTCATGGGAGATTCCTTCCTAATAACCCTGATCCCTTCCAGCTAGATGAGCATTTGAATCTTCCAAGAGAAGAAGAAGAAGAAGCACACCCCTTTGCTAATGCATTTCTTGATCTAGCCAGTTTTGAAATTTCCTTTGAAGACCAAAATCAAATTGAGAACCCCTTTGCTTTGGAATTACATCAGGCAACCATGGGTGATGCAAATAGAAACAAACATAACCAACCAGCTTTTTCTTTCCCCATTGCTCATCAAAATGAAGTTGAAAACCTCAAAAATATCCTTGGTTCAGTCCTTCCTAAGTTCTATGGACTTGTCACAGAAGATCTAGATACTTTCTTGTTCGAGTTTGGCATACTCTACAGGATTTATGACCATACCACTAATTCCCATAGGTTTAAGCTATTCCCTACCACCTTGAAAGAAAATGCATTAAGATGGTTTATGAGCCTAGGCAGAAATACTATGGAGACTTGGGAGGACATGAAGAAAAAGTTCTTTCAGAAGTACAAGGAATATTGTAGGGGCAGTGACATGATGGGAGAAGATATTTTTAGTATACAACAAAAGGAAGATGAGAGTCTGGAGGATTACATTGCAAGGTTTATGTTTTGTTTAAAGAAATCTCCACACCATACACTCAATGAAGAATCAAAAAAGTTTCTTTTCCTAAGAGGAATTAATGATAGCTACACTGATGCCTTGGACCTGATGGGAGGAGGAGATATCACCCAAGTTCCTTGGGAGGATATCAAGAAGATATGTCAAAACTACTCTAGGGAAGCTTCAAAGAAAGGGAGAGCTTACCAATCCTCTATGGGCAAGTTATCTACTAATGGAGTTTCAAGAATGGAGATTACTCACTTGCTGGCAGACTTCAAGAAAGACATCATAAACAATCTGGCTACTCAGCTAGATACACTTTAGACCAAGAAGAAATAAGAGGAGGAAAAGGCAATGTTGGCAAAATATTTCCCTCATTGCAGACAAAAGAAGGACTGCATATGCAAGATGGTAGATAATATTGATAGTAATAAAATTCCACCCGAGTTCAAGAAAATTCAGGGTGAAGATGACCAAGTCTACTACATTGCACAAAAGAGGCCATGGGCTCCAAGGCAAGGTATGCCACCAAATCCACTATCTTTTACTGAGCCTTATTTTAATTCTTATGCATCAAGTAACCAATGGCAACCCCCATATCCATCCAATTATGGAGGATATCCACCACAACCTTGGAATAACCCTTAAAATTCCTAGCCCAATCACCAAAAATCTCCACCCCAGTGGCAACAACCTCAGGGGTACTGGCAACAGTTTCAAAGAAATTGGCATCCACCTCTAGGAAATTGAAAACAAATATCTCAATGGAGGGGAGGATAGCAATGATCAAACTAGACATCTAGTTACATGAAACCACCTTCTCAGCCCCAGAAACCTACTATAACACGTCCTCCTACTAGTTCAAGTTCAAATACAACCAAACCTACTCAGCTACTAACTCCTTCCACACCTAACCCAAATAACAAACCACAACAATAGCCAGTATACTTTGATGATTCAAATCAATTCCCTACATATGTTGTGAGTGTAAGTGACATCCACTTGCATTCAGGAACTACCTTGCCAACTCCTTCCACACCCATTATCATTGAGCTTCCTATGGAAGAAGAGGAGCATCTGAATGACCCCATTTAGCCAAATGCACCTAAAAATCCTGAACCAGTCTCAGTTAAGCAAACTAAGCAAGAACCACTATTCCCTCAAAGGTTGGAAATTGCTAAACAAAAAAAAGAGGAGGAACCAACCTTTGACATTCTAGACCAGCTGAAGCATGTATGTGTCAAGATACCTCTATTTCAGGCCATAAAATATGTCCCTATATATGAAAAGGAAATTAAGGAAGCATGCCTTAAGAAGCCAGGAAGGAATAAGAAAGACCCCACTATTGTTCATGTGGTGGCATAGTTGGCTAACATTATGCTTGGGAAAGTGACTATTCCCAAATATAATGACCCAGGGAGTCTTATGGTAGGAGTTGTTAGAAATGAGATCCAAATAAAGAATACTTTGATTGATTTGGGAGCAACAATAAATGTAATGACCAAGGATATCCGACAACAACTAAATGTTGCAAGCATGAGACCTAATCCTATTGTTATCCAGCTTGCTGATAGTTATACTATTAAACCTGATGGTATAGTAGAGGATCTTGTGGTAACTCTAGACTCTTGGGAGTATCCAGCAGACTTCATGATTATTTCTCCTAAAGCTACATTAGGTGGGTACCCCATTATCCTAGGAAGGCCATGGTAAGCAACATCAGATGCCTATATTGGATTTCGGATAGGAGACATGACCATTTCAAATGGAAAGAGCACCAAAGAGCTTGTTCTCTACCCTCTTGCTCAACCATCCCATGATATGGATAACTCCATATGGCCACATGTCGGTGAAGAGGCTAAGGAAGTTAATTCTATGGCACATTTTATGATGTTAGGCAGAATATCTTTCATGTAGCTTCAAGAGGAAGATGAAGTATTGTCTAACATAATTCAGAATCATTGTCAAGTAGAGGAAGCATCATCCTCTCATTATGTTGACCTAGTGAAGAATCTTTTGCCCGCTCTTCCTACAGTCAAACTTCTTGCAACAATAGGAATGTCTCATGCATTGCTGCCACATGAACTCAAGGAACTACGCATTAGTGACACGTCTATGGTAGAGATAACTACACAAGTGCAAGTTTCAAAAGGAAAATATCTAAATACTAACAACAAATTGAGTGAAGAACAACAATTGTCATTGAAAAACTTATTGAGGACCCACCAACATGCTTTGTGTGGGACTATCATGATATCAAGGGATTGGACCCTAAACTTTAGACTCATAGGATTTACATCAGAGATTATTGTACACTAATGAGGTAGCCACAAAAAAATATATAACCCTGCATTAAGAGAAATTGTAAAAGGGGAACTATAGAAATTGCTAGATGTAGGATTTATCTACCCCATCTCAGATAGCCAGTGGGTGTCTCCATTGGTGATTGTTCCCAAAAAGAGAGGGAAGTGGAAAGTTTTTGTTGACTACAGGGAACTCATTGTTGTAACCAAAAAGGACCATTTTCCCCTTCCTTTCATAGATCAAGTTTTGGACTCGCTTGCAGGAATGCAGTACTTTTCTTTTCTAGATGGATTTAGTTGCTATAACCAGATCTAAATTGCACCTAGCGACTAGGAGAAAACCATCTTTACCTGTCCATGGGGGACTTATTCCTATTTAGTACTTCCATTTGGCTTATGCAATGCACCTACAACTTTTTAGAGGGCAATCATTAGCATATTTTTAGATATCTCTCATGATTGCATGGAAATTTATATGGATGACTTTACTACCTATGGTGCTGATTTCAATGAAGCATTGGAGGATATCAGGAGAGTATTAAAGAGATGTGAAGAAAATAATCTATCTTTAAACAATGAAAAGTGCTTCATGATGATGCAGGAAGGTGTAGTCCTTGGCCACTACATCTCTCACAAAGGAATTCAAGTAGATCC
Organism: Sequoia sempervirens; assembly: GCA_007258455.2. Classification (NCBI taxonomy): domain Eukaryota; kingdom Viridiplantae; phylum Streptophyta; class Pinopsida; order Cupressales; family Cupressaceae; genus Sequoia; species Sequoia sempervirens. The sequence continues at coordinate 109,670,360 of VDFB02047397.1, read as the reverse complement.
TACAAAGATTGAGGTGATCACTAATCTGTCCATACCTGCAAAACAAAAATATGTTAGGAATTTCTTGGGACATGCAGGCTACTATAGGCATTTCATCAAGGATTTTATTAAAATAGCAGCACCATTGTAAACTCTCCTAACTAAAGATGTTGAATTCCAATGGACAGAAGACTATGACAAGGCATTTTTTGACTTGAAATAAGCTTTAACTCATGCTCCTGTACTCATAGGTCCTAATTGGGAGCTTCCTTTTCATATTAATAGAGATGAATCAAACTATGATATAGGAGCAGTCTTAGGATAGAAAGAAGGAGCTATTGAAAATGCTATTTATTTTGTCAACAAAAACTTGCAAGGAGCTGAATTCAATTATACAGTGACAGAAAAATAAATTTTGGTAGTAATCTATGCCCTCAACAAATTCAGGCACTACATAACAGGCTATTAGATCTTTGTTCACATAAATCATGCACCCATTAGGTATCTCATGAATAATCCCTTGATCTCAAGTAGGTTAGCAAGGTGGTTATTGTTGATGCAAGAATTTGACATAACCATTGTGGATAAGCTAGGGAAGGCCAATGTTGTTGTAGACTTTCTTTCAAGGCTAACTACATCAGAGGACAATCAAGTCATTGATGATTCTTTCCCTGATGAACATCTATTCTCCATCAGTGTGCATAAACCCTAGTATGCTGACATAGCTAACTATATGGTCACAGGGAGAGTTCCTCCTCACTTCTCTCCAAAAGAGAGAAGGGTGCTCATGGATTGCAGGATGTTTGTTTTACACTGGACTAGACCATGTCATGAGCAGATATGTGAGGGAAGATGAGACTTATGATATTTTGCATGCATACCACAATGAACCATATGGAGGACATTTTGCAGCTAAGAGGATAGTAATGAAGATTCTGAATACAGGGTATTACTGGCCAACACTCCACAAGGATGTAGGGAGATACAAGAAAGTGTGATAGATGCTAGAGTATGGGAAGGCCAACCAAATCTGATGAGATTCCCCTTTACCCTCAGATAGTAATCACTCCATTTGACAAGTGGGGATTCAATTTTGTAGGACCCATTCATCCCCCATCAAATGGTAAATCCTATATCTTAGTATGCACTGATTATGTAACCAAGTGGGTAGAAGTTAAGGCTATGAAGCATGCAAGAGATAATAAGGTTGTTGAATTTCTTTATGAGGAAATTTTCACATGATATTGGGTTCCAAGGGAGATAGTGACTGATCAAGGGGCTCAATTCACCTCAACCCTTGTTGCAACACTAGTCAATGAGTACAACATAAGGCACAAGAAGTCTACTCCTTATCACCCTTAGGCCAATGGCTAAGCTGAGGTGACTAACGAGGAAATTGAAGCCATTCTAACCAAAACAGTGGTTCTTTATAGGAAGGATTGCAAAAATAGCTACCATAAGTTGTTTGGGCCTATAGGACAACCTAGAAAACAACCACAAGCTTCACTCCTTTTGAGTTGTTGTATAGAAAGACAACTATGATGCCCATTGAATTTGTGAATAAGACTCTTAGGACTGCAATAGACTTGGGGATGGATATCTTTGAGGCACAAAGGGACAAAATCATGTAGCTCAATGCTTTGGATGAGATGAAGAAGGTAGCCTTGCATTACATAGAGGTAGTGCAGAATCAGAGAATAAAGTGGCATGACAAGTTCATCAAGGACAAGAAATTCTAGCCAGGTGACTAGACATTGCTCTATGACTCAAAGTATCAGGATAATGTAGGAAAACTATAGACAAGGTGGCTAGGACCATATGAGGTTGTTCAAGTCTTCCCCAATGGTGTTTTTCAGTTCACCACCATTGACCTTGTTAGATTTAAGCTACTTGTCAATGGTCATCGCCTTAGGTCGTATCACAAGCCAACTTCCAAGGTGTAATTCTTGTAGCAATTCATTTGGCATGCAACATCTGAACTTCCTACAACCGAAGGAAGCAGACCTAGTGTCCCTCCTTTTGGCTAACTAGGGTACGTAACTTGTCATAATAAAGACTTCAACGTTTTTTGGAGTCCACTTCTTCATTCATTCACCCATCCACCCATCCATATCCACCTTTCTCTCTCTTCCATCACACTGGCATCACTTCACTTCATTCCACTCCACTTTCATTAATTGCTCAACTAACTTCTTAAAAGGTGACAGTACTTTCTCTGGACATAATATTTTTAAAATATCTTCCAAGAATTCAAGTACATGTGCACCAATTTGTTATATCTTAATTGTCTTTTAGTACATTCATTTAATTCTTGTACATAAATGTACACATTCTCCATAGCATGTAATTATTCCCTAACTTGTCAAATCATCATTACTACTGTGCATTTGAGGACATATGCTCAAATTTAGGTTGGGGGGAAATGTGAATACCATGTCCACATTTCAGTCCATGTTGGTTCATGTCAGCAAATTTTAAATTCAGCCAATTTGAATTCTGAGTGAGATGGTGGCTCGCATGTGTGAGATGACATCCACCACCACCATTTTCCTCAATCATAGCCTTCATTTATTACTCCTTTACTTCCTTTATTGCACCTATCATAATCCTAAGTTGACAAAAAGGTAAATTTTAGTTGACACTGGCATTGGGAGTTTAGCAGCATTGCAAGAAGGAGAAATTGGGCTTTTAGATAAAGATTGCAGGAAGAGAAACCTTGCAGAGTGATTGTTTAATTGCAAACAGTTGAAAAATGGGAGGTGGATTAATTTTAAATAAACCCATGGTTCATGACGTATTACTACAGGATGCCCCTTTCCAAACCAAGTTCAAAAATTGTAGATGGTTAGATTATTTCTTGAAGCTTAATGGTTTTGATGAAGACGTTGCATTGGAATTTTCCCAGACATTGTCTGGAGGAAAGGCCATGGTAAAAGGGTTGGAGGTAATAGATAGTGAAGAGAGGATTGTAGAAGTTATAAGGTTGGCTACCAATGATGAACATTACCCTGCTACTAGAGACACCAAGTCAGCTAGGGCTGAATTTATAGAACCTGGTGACCCTCCATTGAATGTGGAAAAGCAAGGTGAGAAGAGAATCTCTCTGCCTAAGCCATGGAAGTAGGTAGTTGTTTACATTGTGAAGTACCTTACTTGTGAAGGTCATCAGTCGAACCTGCATTCTATGAACTTCAAACTCTTGAATCATATGAGCCACGGGAGGAGTATAAACGTGCAAAACATGTTATACCATCTTCTTTCAATCATGGTAGTCGAGACCCAAAAAGGTAGGGATAATTCTATTTCCCACCATTGTTTGATCAAATTAGTGGTAGAAAAATATCAGCATGATGTGTCTGAAATGACTGGAGAAAAATTCTTACAAATTGATCAATTTAGACTAGAGCATTTGCAACCTAGGGTTTTACCTCAACCTCGTAGGGCTAGTACGAGATTGCGCATAGTTGAAGCCACTCCTGGTGCCTCAACTTCTAGTACAGGTCCTAGTGTAAACCCTCTTGTAGCTGAAAAAACCATAGAGATTAGTTCTTTTGAGGCAGAACACTCAAACAAAGAAATTTCCTCTTCGAATTCTAATGATGATGTCCCACTTGGCATCCTAATTTGAACTAGGGCACAAAAGAAAGAGGAAAACATAAGGAATGGAAAAGCTAAAAAGCAAACAGAAAAATGGAAAGTGCCAAGCTCTAAGAAATGAAAGGTTGACACTGTTCTTCCTATAGCCGAAGAGGAACATGAGAGCCCTCCTAGAAAAATAAGACCGGCTGGACCAGCTACTGGTATGTCTCTGCAGGGAAGCCCTAGGACTATAGAAACATCATGGGAGGATAGAGAATCCCAGATGGGGTAGGTGAATGTTGAGGAAAAGGACATATTTGAGGAAGCAACAAATATAACATTGGAAGAGCTTGCTACCATCGTTGAACAAGTTGAAAGTCAAGAGTATGGGGAAAATCAGGAGCTCTTGTAGTAAGAGCAGAAGAAAGAGTTCCAAGAGAAAGAGAAAGAGCAAGAACTAGGAGAACAGTCAGCACCCATGTGGCCAGAATTGGATGAACAAACAGAATCCCTACAGCTGGAGCCACATGAAAACCAAGCATCAATGCTAGGAAAAATTTTGGTAGGAATACATAGGCCCTCTAATTCTATAATGCACATGGTAGAAATGAACTTATGGAGAGAGATGCAAAGGAGGGAAGAGGAATGGAAAGAGGAGAAACGTAGGATGAAGAAGGAAATTCAAAATAAAGATGAAGAGATTGAAGATAAGAATGCATAAATTGTTGCTTTAAAGGAACATGTAATATGGCAGCTTTAGTACCTCAAATATTAGAGTGCAGGACTCCTCCAAGGGTCTATGCTCTATATTTGGAGAAGAATATTTCTTTCAAACTAGCAAGGATTATCTCAGGTTTGAATCCTTCCATTGAGACTCCTCTTGAGTTTTTCAATGCTTATCGGATTGCTCCTCCTAAAATGAAGAATTTGTTGTGTGAATTCTATTTGTATAATTATGTTGTGACCCAAGATCATGATTGGAATCCATTCTTGTATGTTGAGGATGTCCAGTTAATGGAATTTATTTCTTTAATATAGAATAAGATTAGTTGGGGACATTTCAGGACTTATAGGAAAATAGAATCCAACACTTCCCTACTCATTAGGGCTGAATCTAGAAATCCACAAGACATTTTTAGTGATTGGAATATAATTCTTTACTAACCAAGCTATGGCAATAGGATCCTACTTGAGAGAGAAGTAGTTTATAAATAATATGAGAAGATAGAAAAAACCACAGGGGAATCCATAATGGAAAATTTATCACAAAGATGGAACAGTCAGACTGATGAGTTAAAACAAGATGAGTCTCACTCTCTGTAGAACTATGCTGCAACATGCAAGAGTGTTGATAGATATATACAAATTGGAAGGACAAAGGGACAATTTTGTCTTCCATTAACTTTCCAACCACCTATCCTATTATGGCCTATGCCAAATTTTAGGTATTATCATTATGATATAGCTACAGAGAGACAGAGATGGAGCATATTGGACAAATAGCAAGGGTTCTATTGGGATCCTAATTCACACACTACAAGAACTAATGTAGGACAACTGGCAGTTGCAAATTTTAGAGCATTAACTAGGAAAAAGAACAACCCTTCCTCTATTGGAGGACCAACAAAGCCTTAAGTTGGGGGGAGTGATGAGTCCAGTTTATGATTTAATTTTGATAGATTTCATCCATTAGTTGTAGTTATCATTGACTTTGATATTTGGATGTTGACCCTTTTTATGATATTTCCTCAAAACCATAGGCATTGGGCATAAGCTATTTTTGTGACCTTCAAATGACATTGACATGCTATATGAACTATCTATGTTAATTTTACATGTGGATTAATGAATGTTACTTTTTTCTTTTTTTTTAATAAAAGGTAAAAACTTTATTGAAGATCATAAACCAACATTACAATCAAGCACGAGGCCAAAGCCTGAAAAAAGAGATACACAAATCGAGCCAAAATCCAAATCAAGCAATACCCCTTCTGTCCTCTTTCAAAACCCTCTCCAAGTCCAAGCGAAGCTCCTGAGGGATTTGAGCCCAATTATCAATCTTCCAAGCCTCCAGATGCTCAGAGGCCCACTTGGCCAGATAATGAGCCGTCGTATTCCACTCACGCGGAATATGGACAAAGGATACTCTATCCATAAGAGTACCAACCTGTAAAATATGTTGCACCATCACTGCCAGTTGCTAGTTCACATCTGACATTCTCCCTTGATTGAGTAAATTAATCAGAACCTGAGAATCAGATTCACAAATAACCCTACACCACCCAAGCTCATAGGCCCTTTAAAAGGCATAAAGAATTGCCCAACCTTCCATAAGGTTGATAGTATGTGTCCCCCTATGGATGGAGAAGAGGAACACCACTGAAACCGAAGATTCCCTACCAACCCCACCAATGCTAGCAGGGCCAGGATTTCCCCTAGAAGAACCATCAGTATTAACCTTCAAGGTTCCCACGGGGGGAGGATGCCAGTTCCCCAATCTCTGGATGTGTCGCCTCACCTGCTTGCCTCTCGTGCCATAAGAGGCAAGAGGGGTTAACCCCTGAATGCCCAATCGGGCCACCAAATCCACATCCTTCTTCTCCAATGGAAACTCCATTACCCCCTTAGCTTGAATAGTCTCCTGAACCATCCCAAGAACTCTAAACCACACTTGTTGCACCTGAAAATGCTCCCCTCTAAAAATCCCCCTATTCCTTTTCAGCCAAACCTGCCATAATAAGAAAATAGGCCCTATCTGCCACACATCTTGCAAAAGGGAGGCCATCAAGGGAGGTCTTCCCAAGCTAGTCCAAAAATCCACTAAGAAAGAGGCATGAACACAAGGACTGTTCCAAATTCCCCACCAGGAATGCCAGAGTTGCAACGTGAAAGGACACCGAAAGAAAAGATGTGGCGAGTCCTCCTCACTATTTCCACACAACACACACCTCAACGGGCCTTGAAACCCCTACTTTTGGATATTGTCCCAAGTTAGACTCTTGTTCCAGGCCAATATCCAAACAAATCAGTTACACTTTGGCCAAGAAAACTTATTCCACACCCTCTTCCACCAAGGAACTTCTGCCCCCTCCAACCTTTGAGAAAGAAACCTCTGATATCCTGATGCAACTGTGTAGTGACCTTTCAGATTAGGAGACCATGCAAGAATATCCTTGTCCCTGAGGGGATTGCACTGTCTACCCAAGAGAATATTATACAGAGTAGAACATTCCTCTTCCATACCAACCATCGGCCACTCCTCAGGAGTCTTCCACCTAGCACTCCCAAGTTGACCATGAAAAGAGAGCACCTTAAAATCACTTACCCTCATCCAGCCAACACCACTGAATCTTCTACTCAGGGTCTCCAATTCAGGGAACTGAGAGAGGATGGGAGGATGTCCATCCCATGAGTCATACCAAAACTGAACCTCAGTCCCCTTCTTACAAATCCAGAACAAACCATCTTTAACAAGCGCAGCTCCCTTCTTGGGGGTAGCCCACACAGCTGATCCCTTTCCCACCAGGGGGTAACGAGGGATATCTTCCTCGGGAATACCCTAAAGATACTTATAAGAAAGAATCCTGGCCAAAATTCTATCCTTCTCCATGCACCATCTCCAATAAAATTTCGCAGCCAAAGCCATCCAAGCCAGAGAATATTTCCTCAACCCCAAGCCCCCAAACTGCTTAGGACAACAAACCATATCCCATCTAACTAGACTCGATTTGGAAGACATCAAACTGCCAGCCCATAAAAATTGTCTTGCTAATGAATCCAATTTAGTAACAAATCCCTTCGGGGCCACCTATAGCATACACCAATAAATGGGAAGAGCTTGAACCACAGACTTAAGTAATTGGACCCACCCAGCAAAGGACAACCATCGGTTGGTCTACTGAGTAACCTTCAGTCAAAATTTGTCCAAGATTGGCTACCATGACTCCCTCATTAATTTTCCTACCATCATAGGAAGCCCAAGATAAGATAGAGGAAGAGTCCCAATCTGAAAATGAAGAATCAGAGCAATTCTCCTCTGGATAGAGTCTGTAGTATTAAAAAAATAGATGGAAGACTTATCTTCATTAATTGATTGACTTGAAGCCATTAAATAGATATCCAAGACTTTGCAAATATTCCTTGCCTCCCAGGTCGTGGAAACCTCCATCAAGGTTGTATCATCAACAAACTACAAATGGCATTGAGGGGGTAAATCACCTCCCCACATCCAACCCTGAATAAGGCCAAGCTCCACCTGACTTCTCAGAAGTCGCCCTAAACCTTCCACCAACAAAATAAACAAGTAAGGGGAAAGAGGATCACCTTGCCTTATCCCACGAGAAGCTCCAAACAACTCCGAATGCTCCCCATTAGTTAAGACAGAGAAAGAAATTGATGTGATGCAACTCATAACGCATTGAATCCAATCCTCACCAAATCCGAATGCAACCAGGACCTTCTAAAGGAAAGACCAATAGACTCTATCATACATCTTCACCATATCAAGCTTGATACTTTTCTCTAGATTGTGCCATAGAATGGAGGGTCTCAGTAGCTATCACAAGACCATCCAGAATCTGTCTACCCTCCACGAAACCATTTTGATCCTTAGAAATTAGTAACTGCAACCACCTTTTCAGCCTATTAGCAATTAACTTTGAAATAATCTTATACACCACATTGCAAAGGGAAATAGGTCAAAATTGGCTCAACCTGTCGGCCCCCTCACACTTGAGAATAAGAGCCAGAAAAGTGGAATTCATGGCCTTTAACATTTGCTTATTTCTCTGCGACTCTTTGACCACTTCTAATAAGTTTGATTTGATTATCTCCCAGAACTCTTGAAAGAAATCAATTAGGAAACCATCAGGGCTAGGGGCTTTTCCTTTCTTCATCTGGAACACTGTCCCCTCCACTTCTTCTAGAGTGATCTCACCCATAAGATCCTGTATCATTTCCCTGGACACAAGCTGAGGGATGCAAGAGAGGACCTGAGCTTCCTCCACTAAACTCCCCTGTGAATCCTCTCTAAAAAGGGAAGAAAAATAATGAATAGCTTCAACTGAGATGCTTTGAAAAGAAGTCAGAGTCTCTCCCCTATACGTGACCAAAACAAGAATAGAATTACCATGCCGCCTCGCCTTAATAGAGTTGAAAAAGAAAGCAAAATTTTTATCCCCCTCCTGAAGCCAATCGATCCTAGCTTTTTGTTTCCAAAAGATCTCTTCCTGCAATTCCCATTCTTCCAAATCTTTCAGATACTTAGACTCCTCCTGTATTAGATTAGTTGTCACCCCATTCTCCCTAATCACTTTCATAATACCATCCAACTTAGTTTGTGCATCAGACTTGGCCTTAAAAATATATCCAAAACACTTCCTATTCCAACGCTTAAGCTTAAACTTAACAAATTGAAGGAGCTTAGTAAAAACATACATCGTCGTACCAAAAGGTGGCCGACCCTCCCTCCACCACTAAGCAACACAACCATGGAGTTTAGGATCACGTAGCCACATAAGCTAAAATCTGAAGGAGGGTACCCAGGGCCGCCTAGCCAAGAGGATAGAGAACTTTATAGGCCAATGGTCTAAGCCTCTCTAGTCCAGAATCTCTAAGCTAGAAGTCCACCTGTCACCAACCCAAAAGCAAGAAACCATAAACTGATCCAGATGTTCAGCAATGTAATTATCACCAACCCTCTAGTTGTTCTAGGTGAATTGGCCATTGTCGGGCTTGATATCAATGAGATTCAAAGTAGAAATATTATCCTGGAACAACAATGCTAAAGCCTCCAACCTCATGGTACCACCCCGTTTCTCTGCAATCTCAGTGATAGCATTAAAATCTGCAATCTCAGTGATAGCATTAAAATCACCCCCAATAATCCACGGATGGTAAGGAAACATACTTCGTACGTAATGAATATTTGACCACAAGAGTTACTTGCCCAACAGATCCACAAGTGCGTAAATGTTTGAAAAAAGGACTAACTCCCCAGATTCATGACAAGAGGCCACCATAGAGATAGAGGACCTGAAAGACACCCGTGACCACTGGGGGAAAATCTTCTGAGGGTTCCATAAGAAAGCGACCCCTCCCGAAGATCCCTAAGCACTAACGCACTGGCATTCACCATTCCTCCATAGCTTGGGCATTAAACCCATCATACAATCCATAGAAAGCTTGGTCTCCTACAAAAAGATGATATCAAGAGACTGGGCTCTAACCAAATTCTGAACAGCTTTTTGTTGAGGGCCACTGTTCAAGCCCCTAACATTCCATGAAAGGACAATCATTTTAAAGGGCTTGAGAAATGAGAATCAACAGTCTCGACTAACCCTTACTCCACCAAAGTTTCCCCTATCAATTAATCTTCTCCAGGTCCTTTTTCTGACCCAACTTAGAGACTTTCTTTGCCCCTGCTTTCTTAAGATCCTTTTGCAAGATGCCCAAATGAGGGGATGGTTTACTTGTTTTTCCCACCTCCAAGCTTGTTCTCTATGCGGAATGAGACGAATCCTCACTGTCCTTCACCGCAACACTGCCTGCTTCCTTTTGAGCCTCCAACTATAAATTAGATTCCAACTGCAATGACCCATCTTCCTGCGGAGCAGGAGAGACCCCAGAAAAAATCCCCTCTTGTCCAAATCCTCCCCCATCCAAATCAGTACCTTGTAAGCCCAAACTCAGCTCCTTATGGTTTGCCTGATCTAACAAAATTAAATGCCCTTGTTGTTCAGTACCCAAAATTCCTTGATCCAAATCTACCAAACCTGGATTCACTTCTTGCTGGCTCAGGTCCTCCAAAACTTTGAACATATTAAAAGAGTCATGATCTTGCCTTTCCCTCACAGTCCTCTTTTGCCTCTTATTTCTATTTCGAGATCTAATAGGAGTAAAGCCATCCTCCCCTGTACCACCACCCTAAACAAGACCCTTGCCCTTATCCACTCTAGGTGGATTACTGGGAGGCTGAGATGAGTTAGTCCCCAAAGGTTTAGCCTTTGGGAAACTACGCTGTAAGTGGCCATACTCATGACACAAACGGCATCTAAAAGGTAGGGTCTCATAGTCAAGCTATTGGATCCATGAGTAGGATCTAGAACACACTTCTAGAGCATCAGGCAATGGTTTACTTAAATCAATTTCCACACAAAACCGGGAAAAAGTCATTACCTTTTTAAACTGCGTCTGTTGTGAAGAACCCACGGGTTTACCAATCCTTGAAGCTAGTAAATGCAACACATCATCCCGCTAGCACTCAACTGGGAGCCTCGGCAATCGAACCCACACTGGAATACGACTTGGAATTTCCTCGACTGGATTGAAGCAAGCATGCCACGGCTTGATAAACAAGACCACCTGATTGTAAAAGTAAGGGCCTCCTTCAAACACCTTGATCCTATCAGCCATGCAATTGAACGTAACCATAAAATAGTTATTAGCTAAAATCCTAATCTCCATCTCTCCCACTGGTAGCCAAGTCCTCTGAGCCCAGGCCTCTAAAAATTACAATGAGATTTTCATCCCCAAAAATTTGTAATACAGAGAATGACGAGAGTAGTACTTGATTCCTCCGCGAGCAACTCCATCAGGATCACAACATTTGGTCTTTATGTGCATCTTTCTAGACATCCATTAATCTTTGGGAACCAAAACCCTCTTGATGGTCCCATCTCCTTCTTTTCCAGATCTTGAGCAAATAAGTTATTATCATAAAGCTGAGACCCCTGTGGAAGTGGTTTTGAGCCAAAAGCAGAGCATAAATCCATCTTAGGACCTGCTCCCAATGACTCCCCTTGCACCATTGAAGGAAAGGAAAAAGACTCTTAAAGAGAAAACAAGCCCTCAAGAACCTTGAGAGTAGGCCTCACACAAGGGTTAACACCCCACTATTACCACCCAAAAGGAGTAGCATAAAAACCATCCTCGCAACTAGACCCGCCGCTAGCCACAAAGCCCTAGCTCCACCCGCACAGCCACAGCCTAGGAAACCCAATGGCTTAACACTGTCCCTGCCAACTTTTAATATCTCCCAAACCACACCACCACCACTCACCTCCAGCGACAGAACCTTGAGACTACACCCAGCAACACCCCTATTGTTTCCTTCCCTCAACCGCTAGAGATTCACTCGTCACCAAAACTCCCATAGACCAAGGACAGAGGAAAATAAACGCCCAACACACTACACCCAAACAGAACCCCGAACCACGAAGAACACCCCTCCACCCCGCAGTAGCAAGAGAATCACTAGGTTGAGCTAGGGCATGGTCTCCCTAGCTCGGCGCATACAGCATAGGCATGCCATCCATCAACATGTTCTCTATTGTAGGTCTCTCTATCAATTAGCCTCGATTAATGAATGTTACTTTAAGATAGTTAGAGGTATGCAATTTTTGTGTGTACTAATATTGTTATGCAGATATAATTAGAAGCCTACAAAATTGAGGAAGATTTTGTCAGCTGGTCATTCACCATCAAGGTCAACAAGGTGATCATTCAAAGTTGGATGGAGGGAAGAATCTCAATGGAGGGAGATTCCTAGTTTAAATCAAAGATTTGTAACCACCTTGTAAATGGTCTTAATTGTTTGTTGAGTGAATATAGGAGTAACTGTTGTGCTAGATTTGTTTTAAGGCAAACATGTTTGACCAGATTTCACGCATGCATAACCTCCTCTCCACTTTTTATGCTTTCCCTAAAGTGGCGTCCTCCTAATCTGTTGGAGTTGACCCCCTTGCTAGGTAGTTAGTTAGTAGTTTTTCTTCCTATAAATAAGACTTGAATGCTACTTCTCAAAAGGTTGATTAATCTAGTAATGTACTCACATTCATAGTTTTTCAGTAATATAGTTATGTTGCTCTATTGTACTTATGTTTTCCAATGAATAAAATGAAGTTGTAAGTTCGTGCATCTGAGTTTACATTTGTATTAATGGATACTCATCCAAGGGGCCCACTTGGTGATCATCCCATTCTTTAGTTTAGTTTTTACTTTATGTTCAACAATTAGTTAAGAATATGGCACTATCTGTTCCTGCAGCCACTAAAATTTCATTCTGTGACTGTTCCTACAGCCAAAGTAGATAGAGTAGTTTCCTTTTGTTTGCTTAGATTTTCATTTCTGTCATGTATTTCAGATCAGTATAGTTGTTGCTTTATGTTCAACACATGTTATTCTTTTCCAAGAAATTTACTTTTAGCATTATGTCTTTCATAGCTGTAGAATGAAGATGGATACTATGGATTCCTAGTGCACATATTGTGCTGACCCATTTCAAATCTACGTCCTTGGGTTGAAAAGTTAAATGCACCTTCATGATGATTGAGATAGCTATTTAGATTAGATGTTCATATTCTGAATAACAGTTGTAAGGGCTTAGTTTTCATATCATTGTAGGAGGCCAACATAGGGACCCTCTCCCTTTTCCTTCATTGGGTCACTTTTAGTGTTCACCTCATTTTGCATGCCCCTAAGTTTGAGTTCCAAGTGGTCAAGGGACCCTAGATTCATCATCCTTAGTTGATAAAATTTCACCACCCAAGAAATTTCTAAGTCCTCGAGGCCTTTGTGAGGTTTCCTTGGTAGGTTTCCCTTAATTTTTCAAACTGGTGTCCTTCAACCCCTATGCATCTACCCATGTAGGTTTCCCTTTGTGCACCATTACCTTCACTTTACTATTTCATCGACAGCCAACATGAGACATCCACCCGCACGATAGATCATGCATCCTTTGTGGTCATCATCCTTCACCACCCAGCAAACAACAGTGGCTGGGGTTCCATCTGCCTTGTAGGTCCCGAATTTCCTGTCGTCGCTCTGTCAAAACCTACACCTAGCTACTACGTTGCCCATCATACAAGTAGTTAATGTGGGTCATTAATGCATATTTTCCTATAAATAGGAGGGGTGACCTTTCATTTTCATCGACACAAGTTAGAATTTTTCAGAGCCTAGATAGCCATCGCCTCCTCCATGCCCGCATGACCTCCTAGATGATTTCAAGCTCGGTTTTCATCAATTTCTTTGGGATCCCCAGGTGTGTTCGTTGCCCTCAACTTAAAACATCTTTCAAAAGTTACGTTTTCTAAAATCATTAAAATTTTAAGACAAACTTCCAAAATCCCTTGGGCGACCGATTCACCTTGAAATTTTATGCAAACCCATTTAAACAATCCCTTAAAAATCCATCAAACTCAGCCTCTAACGGCCATGCAGAATTTTACCTCCCCACCATTGTTCTTTTCCAGAGCCATGAAACCCTTGTTGACCACAAACTATCCATCATCGTCACCTGAGATGAACTTTGAATGCATGAAACTTGAGCATTGCAACCCTGCAGGTCCGCCCTTGCGGACTTTCACATGCGGGAAAATGCCACCCCATCCCTACCCTGGAAAATTCAAATAGAGAAAAAACCTAAATGAAAAGCTCAAAGCCTGAGACCTTTGCGAGTCTACTTGTGCAGGCTACCGCATGTGGGAAACACCTCCCTTACTATCATTCTTGAATGGTTGTCTTGCACCAATTTCCCACCTCACGAGTTACACCAAGCATAACACCGCCGAATGCCAAATTCAAGTCTCCTCGAGTGGATTGTTAAATGTAGGCTGATGTCCACTCTCTGCCATTGTTTTGGATGCCTTTTTCCAGTGGTGAACCTCTTGCCTCTTTCCCCATTGTGGAGCCTACACTTCCCAGGGCTGCCTTGAGCTCTTGGAATAAAATGTTAAGTCTTAACCCTTTGCGGGCCAAACCTTGTGGGGGTCCATCCGCGATCAACCCCACGCTCATCATCATTCAAAAAAACTATGGGACCATGTTGGTCCACCCTGTGGACTCTGACCTCTTTGTCTACCCTTGGGCCCTTTAGTCAAAAATGATTAAGTCTATAGGCATTGCAGACATTTCTCTTCAGGTCACTACCTATGGCCCGTTGTCAGCTGGTCACTGTTCACAAATGGCCATGTGCTACCTTCTGCCCACCTTGCAAAGCCCAAGCACTCCACCACTGCTTGAATTGTTTTTTAGTGAAATAGCCAATGCCAAGGCCTCTCGCAGACCCGTTGATGTGGGCCACCTCCTACAGGCTGTTATGTCTTCACCGTTGTCCCTGAATGGTCATCTCCTAACAACCTTCCACTGGTCCCTACCTGCAAAATTCCAAATGACTGAACCTTTCCTAGGCCATCCAAGCCACCTATGGAGCCTACATCGTGAGATTCTCCTTGTGGACCTTCATGTCATGACCGTCGTTTCTCAACGACAGAGCTCCAAACATCTGTGGTACCCCCTGCTTCCACATTTCTTGTACCTACATGAGAAAAGTGATCATTTCAATGCCTCCAAAAACCTCATATATGATTGATCAATGTGCCTAAATGCCTTGGAGCATTGGTTGACTTCTAAATTGCCAATGTGGAACTTGAGGTGTGGGTGGCCATTTGCAGGCCACCATGACCCCAACGTTGTTCTATTTCTAACTCCTCCTGAAGGCTGTCAACCTAGGGAAACCCACATCCCTAGGCCCACATTCCTTGAAACTAACCCAAACAAGTGCCAAATGATGAATATTAATGAATTTTATGATCTTTTGGTGATAAATTACTAGATCTAACTATGATCAGTGTTATTTACCTATCCTAAGTGATGCAATACAGAATGCAAAAGAAGGAAAGAACACTTCAACACCTCAAGATTGCGCTACATTAAACTCAAACAAAATAAACTATGATCAGTGTTACATTAAAAATAAAGGTGACAAGTGAGTTGGTCCTTGGTTGGCCCTTTGATAGTTGATGTTATGTGTGCTCCTTGATGGAAAAATAGACTAAAACGCTATGCAAAATGGTGAGAATGCAATGAGGATTCAAATGATGGAGTTGGGTATGTGAGTGGATGAATGTAATATGAGCTTTAAGAGTGCAATAATGGTGGATGAGAGTGTTTGCAAAATGCTTGAGAGTATGAGAGCTTGAATGTGTTGAATGAATGAAATTGAGAGAAAATCTTCTTTTTAAGGGAAGAATCTCTAGAGAAATGGACGGTTAGGATCTTGCCAACATGGGCAAGATGAAGGGCTGTGGTGAGTTGAGGACTCACGAGCCCCCAAATCTTGCCATGTGGAGGATGAGATGTCACAAGGACAAATGAGTTGGAAAGATGACATGTGAGGTGGATGTACTTGCAAGTACCTTGGGATTAGGGGAAGATCTCCTTAAAAAGGAAGTTCTTGTCCCCATATGAGGGTGAAGGTGACAAGTGAGGAATTTAAGAAAGTCCTCTCTTATCACCATGGGGATGAGAGAAGTTGTTGGGGGAATAAATGTGAATTTTAAATTCACATGATTGGAAGGAATAAGTGGTTGGGATAATAAATGTGAATTTTAAATTCACATGATGAGAAGTACCTTGTGGATAATACAAGGTTCTTATAAAGGAACCTCTTGTCCTATGTGACTGATGTGACAAGAGAGGGAATTTAGAATTTTCTAACAACTTGCATGGGGAAGAGAAAAGAATTGAATGAATAAATATAAATTTTAAATTCACATGGGGAAGAGGTCAAAGCTCAAAAAGGAAAGCACTTATGAAAGGTTGACTTAGAGGACATGTCAAAGATGGCATGTGATTAGATTAAGGTTGTGCAAATAGGTAAGTAAGAAGCTTAATGAGGGATTAGAGGCAAGTAGGAGAATATGGAGGATGTGACATTAATCCTAATTAAGGTGTGCACATCCTAGTCATGGATTAATTAAATTAATCCAGATTAGAAGAGGGTTATGGAGGATGTGACAAGGAGAGAGAAAAAGAAGAATTTAAAATTGATTCAATTCAAAAAGGCCAAATGACTAATTTAAATAAATTGTTATGTTTATTTAATTTAGAGAGGAAAATGAAAGGTAAAGTATTTAATTGTTAAATTAAATACTTTAGGAACCTTAGGCAAAGGGGAGATATTAATTAAATAAATCATTTAATTAATATTGATGAAATAGACGGATAAGGGAGACGAATTTGACCATGTGGGAGTGGTCAAATTTAGATGTCTATATTTTTCCCCTCTTCGAAATATTGTTAGAATAACAGTGTTTCGAAGAAAAAAATGCAAATGACTCTATAGAGGAAGCGACTAAAAAATGATGCCCCAGCATGGGAGAAGTTACGTGAGCTTCCCAAAAAAAGGGAAATGAAGGGAGATGCCCCAATCTCGCAAGGGAGTGATGATGACAGAGGAATGGGTGAAATTGGTAGGGTATGCCCCCTCCAGGAGGTGGTTGGGAAGAAAAAGGGGCCCCTAGTGACTTCTCGATATGAGAAAATGGAAGGTACGATTGGAAAGAGCTCAAAAAACCATGAAGATTGGCTTTTGACTAGAGTCAAACATCGGACACGGTTTGCAAATGGTGGCCCCAGGAAGTTAGAGGATTAGTTGAATTAAAAGAGGTGTAAATAAAGGGTAAAAATACCCTTCACTAAAAATAGTTAAAAATGGAGGGAAAAAGTTATAAATAGTAATTTTAGAAATTACTATTCCTCATTTGCACACCTGGCAGTTGAGTGAGAGAGAGAAAAGAAGAGAAGAAGGAGATGAGGAGACAAGAATGTCATAGGATTACGATTCTAACATCATCCACCGGGGGGACGAGGTACAATAGTTCTACCATGAGTGCGCGGTTCCACACCAGGTTAGATTCAAAACCCTCTTGGTGATTTTAAGCATTTTTTGGTATAATTTTGAGTTTTAATGCTTTTTGAAAACATGGGTTTTGGGAGTGGGTTAGTTTAGAAAAATGGTTAAGGGGTAAAATTTTGATTTTACCGAGTGGGTAGGTAGAATCACTCATTAGAGGCTGGGGAAAGAGGGGAAAATTTTCCCAAATAAAGGGTAAATACACCCAGAAAAATGAAAATAAATGCTCAAAAAGGGAAGAGGGAAAATACAAGTGGGTGGATTTGCCCTGGGATTTAGCAAATCCTCTTGAAAAATTAGATTACCGAAAAATGGGTGACTCTGCCTAATAGAGCAGTGACCCCACCCATAAGGGAGGTGACCCCACCCTGAAGAAGGGTGACCCCACCCCAAGAGTGGTGACCTCACCCAGGGCAAGGTCGACCCCACCCAGGCACAACCGCCCATCTAGGGGCAGGTTCGTTCACATCTAGGGTGGGTCCGCCCACAGCCTAGGCAGGTCCACCCACAACCAAGGCAAGCTTGCCCGCGGCCGGGGCAGGCTCTCCCATGGGTCAAGGCGAGTCCACCCATGGCCAAGGCAGGTCCGCCTGCCTCCTAGGAAGGCTTTCCCACTGGCCAGGGTGAGTTCGCCCATCGGAGGGCGGGCTCGCCCCAAGGGGTAGACAAGGGGGGTTGGGAGAAAAAGAAAAACCAGATTAGGTAAAATTGGGCTAGAAAAGGGAAGGGAAAAATTAGTGAAAAGATAACCCAAGAAAGGGAAAGGGAAAAGAGGAGGAGATGAGGAAAAAGATAAGATGACTGACATATGGTGTTGTATGGATGTAGTGGCTTGATAGCTTACAGACACGTGAGAGGCGTTTACAGGTGCTAGAGGTGACGATGGTGGCCATGAATGGAGCAGAGAATGAGGCTCTATCACTGGCAGGATTGCTACATTTATTAGGATACCCTATGATTAGAGTGCATTAGGTGATGCTGATAGCCCTAATAGAGTGGCAGAGGTTGGATACTTCAGTGTTGTTTGGACAAGGTGACCTTCCTATATAGATGCAGAGGTTGGATGTGGACTGATGCTTGGCATTAGGGGTTCCACCACTACCACTATACCTATGCGGGTTGATTAGTGGATTGTTGCTACCAGACCAAAGTGGGCACTTATGTAGCCTGAGCTACATGGAGGTGATATGACACATCGTCAAGGGGAAAGAGGGGCAGTTAGCATGGGGTACATGTGTACTAGCACAGCTGTACAGAGACATGCACGTCGTGTGCTACCGAGAGGCACTCAGCATGACACAGGTGACACTATTGTAGGTATGGGCCTAGGACCACATCAGTGTCACTAGGCTAGGAGTGGTGAGAGTAGGATTGGAAGATGAGACTGCACCAATAGCTTGGTGGTATGGGTTAGAGTATGGTTGGGTTTGGCACTATGAGGGTTTTGGGAATCTAGAAAGATGGAGGACATTGGATGACCTTCAAGAGGAGGATATATCGTGGAGGCCGTATATGACATGATAGTTTTCTGGATGGAGGAGGGATGAGGAGAGACACTGTGGCTACTTTTGCACCAGATGCTACATAGTTGGGAGGGATCCACACATAGTGGAGGTGCATAGGCCACAGACAGAGTGACTAGATAATTTGGGATTACATAGGACATTCTGCGCGGACCAGACAAGTTTTGACAGATCACATGAGAGTGGCCATGGGGAAGGACAATTTCATTGGCATTTGTAAGAGAGCATTGGGAGACATTACAACTGGTTCCCTACCTAGGTAGGACTAGGGGGGAGGTAGAGGTAGGAGTGACAGTTCAATACACCATGTGGCATACCCATCACCAACCCCCACGAATTACTCCAGAGGATCCAATTGTGGAGGCATTGGGGTTTAGTCTAGACGATGAGCTACAATTGGTAGGCTAGAGGAAAGGGGGAAGGAGAGGATAGCAAAGGAGAGGGTGGGAGGAAACTAGAGCCACAGGGTAGTATGAGAGAGGACAGGAGGCAGCTAGAGCAGCAGGGCAATAGGAGAGAGGATAGGGAGAGGATAGAGCCACTAGGCAGCAGGAGAGGGTGGGTAGGAGGAGGACATGGTGGAGGAAATTTTGGGTGGAGATCAGGGTAGGGTAGGATAGAGATGAGGCAGAGGTGGAGATTATGGATGAGAGAGATGAAGTAGGGGTGGAGGCAGGGGCCGCAAGTCAGCAGGATAGAGGACAGGGAGAGGTTTGGGCTGTAGGGCAATAGGAGAGGGTGAGGAGGAGGTTGTAGAGGAGAGATCAAGGTAGAGGAGCATAGAGATGAGGAAGAGGTGGAGATGATGGATGAGAGAGGCGAGGCTGAGGAAAAAGTGATGGATATGGATGTGCATGATATTCGCCCATTGGCCATGGTACCACTGATAGCAGAGGATCCAACTACATTGTTGAGAGGGGCTATGGTGAGATTATAGATCGCCAAGCTGAGCTTGAGAGATACAAAGGTTGTGAGATGCTAGCTAGAGGTAGAGGTGAGCATGCTACGAGTAGAGGTGGCTAGGGTATGAGCAAAGGGCAAGAGGGATTTTGATAGCCTAGTAGATGTGGTAGCACAGTGCATGGATTAGTTAGATACTAAGGTGAGCTAGCTACGAGTAGAGGTGATTAAGATAGAGGGAGAGGTGTCTAGAGAGTATGAGGTGATGGTTGTGAGATGGGAGCAAGATAGGCTAGAGGAAGTGGTGACCATACTGTAGGAGAGGGGATAGCGAGAGCCTAGAGGAGCGATAGAGCAGGTATCAACGGAGACCATGGTGGAGGCAAAGAGGGACATGGATGATCTAAGGAGGCATGTGGAGGGACTATAGAGAGAGAGGACTGAGTTGAGATGGGACCTAGACAAGCTCCGCAAAAAAATTTGAGGTAGTAGATTAGATAGTGGCAGATATGGGGCTGATGCAGGAGAGGGAGGAGGCTATGAGGGCCCAAGTGTAGACCTTGCTGGCAGAGAGGGATGTAGGACAAACATAGGTGTAGACCCTACAGGGGAGAGGGATGTAGCACAGATATAGGTGTAGACCCTACAAAGGGAGAGGGATGCAACATAGATATAGGTGTAGACCCTACAGAGGGAGAGGAATATAGCTATGGCATGAGCACAAGTAGCAGAGAGAGATGTAGCATAGGCTCAAGCACAAGCAATGCAGGGTGAGGGAGGTGAGATGGGGGTAGAGGTGCAGAGATTATAGGCACAGATAGAGGCTATGCAGGATGAGAGGGATAGGACCACAGAGCAGGTGTCACAGATGGGAGTAGAGATTAACTAGCTGAGGTTGGCATAGGATGCATGGGCGCAGGAATAGAGGTCCATATGTGAACAATAGGGACAGATACAAGGGAGAGTGGGATGCAGCTAGATATCAAGCAGCAGAGCAGGATGAGTACATGCAAGGGGCCAACTATTATATGGTGGCCTACCATACAGTAGTGCCAGAGGAGCGGTGAATACCTCCCTATGTTCGAGTGAGGCCACATATACCAACCCCATCCCAATCAGGAGGGACACGTATCCACGGATACAACAGTTGGAGAGAGACTTCGCCACGTAGAGGGGGAGTGCCAGACTCGCCCCAAAGATCAAATCTGGGTAGCTCATAGTAGAGTGGGGAGAGGATAGGTGACAAGATACCATTTTTTGATAGGTGCATGATGGTTGTACAGTACAAAGTAGCAGAGATCGGAGTTGATCTAGAGCCTTGTATTTGTACTTTATTTGATGATATATGCAATGGATATGTATTTTGGTTATATGATGGACATTGTATTTTGATTATCATATTATATGTGATAGCCCTCATTAACACTATGTGATGCTTATAGGATGGATGATTTTATTTATGCATATGTATGTGCTTATGATTTTATTATGGATTATCATGATGATGTGATATAGATTTATGCTTATGATAATATATGTTGATTCTTATATGGATGGGATGGATGATATGTATGATGACTAATGCATATGATGTAGGATGTGATGTATGATTGATGATTATATATGCTATGGATATGGATCTAACAATTTCTGATGCAGGTGGCGATGTATGCAATATGTTCATGATATGGATGAATATGGAAATGAATGATTAATGCAATGAATCTAAGATGTTTAGAATAATAAAATATAATTAATCTAAACAACAAAAGTTAAATATGAGATAATAATGCACATGAAATGAAAGGAAATAAACCTATAATATGAGATGAAATGCAATTAAATTCCTTACAAACACTAACGGATAAATGAAATGCAATGTGGACGGTAGATGAACTTTATTTGTGATCATGCTTGCTTTAGCTTATACAAAATAAAGGTGTGTGATGAGAGTGATGGCCTAACATGACATGCAATGCAACATGAACATAAGCACCAATAAGGACTTGCATAGTAATGAAGGTAGATGGCAGGTGTATGATTGGGTTAATGGAAAGTACTTTACTTGCAATCACTATAAAGTGAAGGGAAGATGGGTGTGAAATTGCACCTGTCAAGAACCGTAGGTATCCTGAGCAGAATGAGAGATGGAAGGAGGAATGTTTGCACAACCAAAATCATAGGTCATAGGGTAGGTATGAATGCAATGCAACATAATTGATCATGAAATGCAATCCTAATGTAATTTGCCATTTTTGAAGCACTGATTTTTGCTATAGCATAAGACACCAGGTACCATGGTATGTGAACCAAGGAAAATTAGTGTCTAATGCACAAAACAAACACAATTGACAAGAAGGCTATCCCAACACCCCAAAGTTGTGAAGACCTTGGTTAGGCTAGGCATTGGGATAACCACAAGCACAAAAGGATTCCCCAGCGTAACACAAGACCTCAGGGATCTTGGTGGGTACTACATGGGACAACTAAGAAGAGAACAACAAAGAAAAAAATATCAAGATATGCCCCTACATTAACTTTATCAAAACACACCATAATATGATAGATCATGGAGGCCTTAACAGGTTGTGATAGAGAGATCAAATGATTAATAAAATCCAAAAGTAGCAAAAGATCACAATCAATTTCAAAATGTCCTTTGGCATATGATCAAGAGGATGGATGGGGTTGATGAGGTCTATTAGGAAGGATGCATCCTATTGAGACTGAAGATGGATACTAAACTAAAAGAATTATTATGACATAGGAAATTCCAAAATCAATTGAAGCTCATGATACAAGTGGATCTCATTTGTGAAGAACCAACTAGATAAGGACATACTTGACGACATGACACAAGACACAAGACACAATACTGACACACCCTAACGACCTAGGGGCTAATCAGAGATTATCCTTTCCTACGTGAAAGCATAGAGCCCTCATAGTTCAAGAAAATACCATGGATAAAAGAAGAAAAAGGTAAAATGGATACAAGCGATGGAAAACAATGACTGGATTGACCAAAAATAAAGCCTTAGGGGTGGATCAAAATATCTACCTTGCCTACATGAAAGGAAAGGGGCAACGTAGTTAGAAAAAAACCAAAAGACCAACGCGACTGGATGAGATCTAAATGAAGACCGACATGATGGAGGAAGCTAGATGGACACGAAAGACTAACATGATGAAAAAACCATCAACACAAGCTCAGATTAGGAAATCACCTCTAAGGTCCCTCTACATGGGACTCAATATCGTACACCAACCTAGGTCATGTAGATATATATGAATTTTGAAGACGAATCACAAGCAACCCCACAATTGAGAATGCTCGGAAGATCCGAAAGAGTGGCCTATCCAAGGAAGTAAACTTCCCACCTGCACTTGTAGCTTCAAAACTTGTGATGGCATGTAGAGAGTGCTACCATATTGGCAACAAGAAAATCATAAATCATGAGAGAAAAATGTTGGCAGATTTATCTACCTAGTCCATAGGCGAAACATTCCATATCCCCACATTTGACCCCATGGAGGAAATAGAGAAGGGATACATCGAGAACATGTGGAAATTTGATCTCCTATCATGCAAGAAGCTAATCAACCAGCACTGGTGTGTCAAGTGTTTTTTTACTTCTAAATATGCAAAACAAACTAAAAATGCAATGTAAAGAATACAAGACCACCTCAAGATTAGCCTAAGTTGAACACAAATAAAAGAAAGATAAAACAAAAATGATTATTCCTTTTATTTGTGTTGATCTCCTTGGTTGGACCTTGATTGAAGCTTGGTTGTGTGCTCCTTTGATGGCAATGTGATGAAAAATGGATGCAAGGTGGTTAAGATGCAACAGAAGATGCAAATAATAAAGGTGGGTATGTGACAAAGTGAGCAAGATGGATGCAAGAGGATGAGAGCTAAATATACAAGTTCTTGAATGCAAAAGATATGCTTGATGATGGCTTGAGAGCTTGAGAGAATAATTGTGATAACATTCCTAATGTTCCTGAATAAATGAGAAGGGGGGTTATTTATAGAAGAAATTGAATTCTCTAGAGAATTCAACGGTCAGGATTGAGCCACCATGGCCAAGATGGAGGGATATGGTGAGTTGAGGACTCACAAGCCCTCACATCTTGCCATGTGGAGGATGAAGTGTCCAAAGGACATGGTGAGATGGAAAGGGTACAAATGATGTGGAAGGACAAGTAATTTAAAATAAGGGTGATATGACCTCTCAATGATCACATGGGGAAGAGGAGATTCCTTGGAAGAATAAAAGTGAATTTTAAATTCACATGATTGGGAATATCTCAAGTATAAGACAAGGAAGTTGATAAGTACCCTGGATAATACAAGGTGCTTACTATAGAAGGTTCCTAACCCATGTGACTAATGTGACCTTTCAATGATCACATGGGGAAGAGGAGATTCCTTGGAGGAATAAAAAATTGAATTTTAAATTCACATGGTTGGGAATATCTCAAGGATAAGGCAAGGAAGTTGAGAAGTACCTTGGATAAGACAAGGTACTTATAATATAAGGTTCCTAACCCATGTGGTTGATGTGAACTCTCAATGATCACATGGGGAAGAGGGGAACTTTGGAGGAATAGAATGGAATTTAAAATTCCATTTGGAAGGACATAGGGATAATAAAAGGAATTTAATATTCCTTGGGGGATGAGGAGAGTTGACTAAGATGTTGATTGGACTTGACCAATGATTAGAAGAAAGTTAATGGTTAATAAAGATTAGAAGCCAACTCGCAAAAGTTGGAGCATGTGACACATCCTAATGAAGGATTAGACATGTGCACATCCCTAATGATGGACTTAGGAGGTGGATTAGGATTAAGAACAAGTGATGGAAGATGTGACATGTGAGGGATTAAATAAATGTATTATTTATTTAGTTCTTTTGAGGAAAAGGGGAATAAAGAGTAAGGTATTTAATAATTAACTAAATACCTTAGGGATTGATAAGAATTTAATTATATTAATTAAATAATAGCAATATTACGTAATTAAGGCAAATAAGAGGATGTTAGATGAAAAGGGATAAATTTAGATAAATGGAAGTGTCCAAATCTGGATGTCTATAACTGGTTGAAAGAAAAGAGGGGTAGTGCTACTAAGGTGCGACAAGAACTTTTCAAAAGCAATTTCCATAAAGAGTACACAATTTGGTCACTCTATTAATCAAAGTAATGGGCCTCCCTTGTGTTGCATTCCTCCAAGAATGGATGTTTTATTTCATTGAGGAGATCATATGTGGAAAAACAAAGTTCCACTGGGCTAAGATCATCAGCGACACCATGCATGCACAGTTTATGGATGTAAAGAAGACATCCCAGTTCTACATGACATCCTACCTAGTATACCAGCTAGTAGAGGAATTTCCATACAAAGGCTTCTTTACTGCATAGAACCTAATTCTAGGAAGGGGCGAGCTCAAGGTATATGACTGCTATCCACAGTTGTAGTATAGAAACTTCAAGAGGGAATACCAAAGGGTGAATGATGCCTTCATAAGGAATATTATCAGACTTCTTGGAGGAGATTTTAATAGAAGAGACTCATGCAGTGCTTTGGAATTCATTCAAAGGTTTGGGTTCCTGTTCATCTAGCTCCTAAAATTCACATATATCATAATAGAGGGTTTCTCTGAAAGACCCTACAAGCTTCCCCAGTACCCTAGCAACTAGATGGTTATATTGGAGGTCTCCCAGTAGCTACAAAACACCCATAATCTACTAAGTGACAAACTCTGGGCAACAATCACATATCCCCTCAATTTTGGGCAAGGAATGTATACTATCCCCATGGCCTAGTGCGCAGAGTACTTAGAAAAGGAGATAGTGGAGTACCATTTGAACCTCCACACAGCCCAACCTAGGATGGACCCTTATGGAAAATTGAAGAACTTTGTCAAAAGACAGTATGCTCATCTGTCCCACATAGAAGATTTATGGGCCAACAAAAAAGATGACAAGGAGGTAAGAATGAGGCACTATATGTGAATGACAACTCAATTCATGTGGTCAATCAACCTATTCCTAGTGCCTGACCAAATTATGGAGGAGGATGACACCATTATTGATGAGAGATTTGATGTTGTGTCTGATCTTTCATGCCACTAATAAATTGGAATAAATAAGAGGTTAATTACCTCAATATTGTAAAAAGGCCAGTGGAAAATAGAACATGACAATGGGTAGATGCTCAAATAGCCCAGCTCAAGCTATAGGGATCTTTGTTGACATATGGTGAGCTCGACGATGAGCTCGAAAGTGAAATAGATAGCGGAGCGATTGCTTTCCCAATGGAAGAAACTCCTAAATCCCCTCTACTGACTAGATCAAGAAAGAGTAAGGATGTGTCTAAACGCCAGCCTAAACACAAGGTCTATTCATGGAAGACCTCGGAGGTGGAATCCTCGAAAAAGGAAAAGAAATTAGGAGGATTTATCAAGATTACAATCATTGAGGAGGATCTAAAACATGAAGGAGAAGAAGAGGTTGAGTGACCGCAGTCACCACTTGCTACCTTTGCTCCCACAGTTACCGATGGCGTTGCCACTCCTCCACCTCCTGCATCTCAAGCATTGCATATGTCCTCTCTGCCTACTATGGAAGTTTTTGTCCACCTTGCTTCTACCTCACCAATGGCCCCAATTATGGTATTGGACTCCTCCTCAACCATGACATCCCCACTATCATCTGCCTCACTCCCCCCTCCATTGCCTACTCTTTCTACTACAATACCCTCAGTTGCCACAACTACTATGCCTCCTCTCACCTTGCTAGAGTATTTTGCTAAATACACACAAAGGATCCCTATTGAACTCTCTAGGGTGATATTGAACCCCACCATCTAAGTTGTGATGGCTCAGATTTTTGTTGGCTTGCCTGTTCCTCCTTTGACCACAAAGCCACCAAAGATGGAGGCTACTATGCAAATATCAAAAGAAATGGAAAAACAACAAAGGGAGGCCACAAAAAGAATAATGGAGGAGCTCAAGGATCCTTTAAGGATGACTATTTTGAATATCTTGAGGGATGAGTGGAAATAAGTGTAGACAAGGTGGTGACCGCTGAAGAATAATCACATTCTTCAGAGGAGGACACTGAAGCCCTCAACGCTAGGTAAATAATAGAGACCTCAAACCAAGAGCTCAAAGAGGAGTTGTCTCAATAGCTCAAGGACATAGGAGAGGATGTGGAGTCTAAAAGATATCCTCCTAAAGAGAAACAGGACACTAAATTCAATGTGGAGGCATTCAAGGAGCCTCCACTAGTAGGGAAAGACAAAGGCCTTGTTCAAGAAGAAGAGGTATCACCTGTGAAAGAAGGAGAGAAAAGAGAAGAGAAGGAGGAAGATTCTCCAAAGGAAAGCCCTAAGCCAAAACACCATGTGAAGCTCAAGCACAAAGTAGAAAGAGCACCTCAGAAGGAACGTATCGCTAAAGAAACATGGCCATCATCAAGTTGAATATGGAAAAGACCATACACATTGAAGACTGAAATGAAGAAGAAGAAAGAACTGAACTAGAAGCCTTAGGCCATGAAGACAAACAACCTTACCATGAGCAAAGAATGGAAGGTGATCATGAATCACCAAAAGGGGAAACTCAGATGCCCAACTGGCTATAAAAGCAGTTGCAAACTTAGAAGACCCTGAACCTCGTTGATCCCAAAACCAAACTTGAGGCTATATTGGTAAGAGCACAAATGAAGATGAAGAAAGAAAAGAATCCAAGGGTCTGCTCCCAAATCATGATAGATGCCTCATGATCAAGAATAGTGCAGATAGCCACCCAATGATGGACAAAGGAGAAGGGGTCAGCTATAATAATTCCACCATCAACTTGGGCACTACGATCTGAGTGCAGAAAATTAATGAATTCTAGAGATCAGTGGCCACAATAATGCAACAGATGAACAATGATCAATCCTCTAAGGAGGAACTAAAGGCACAAGTAGTGGATCTTAGTGCCTACATTTTGCAGTGGACTTCCCAAGAGGAAGAGGCTCCAACTACATCTTCCATGCCCCCGCTTCTCTCCCAAGGCAAGCTTACCAAGATGGAGAAAATGAAGAATTGGACCAAGGATACTACAAATTGGCTCTGACGGGTGCTTTATAATGGTGACATGGGCATAGGCCATGCTGTCCAAACAACCAACAAATTTTCTATATAGGATCAACTATCCTAAGCTCGAGGCCATTCTCAAGATGCCTGAGAAGACATGGGAGAAGGAGCTGACCCTTCTGAAGGATGATCATTGGTTGGTAGAAACATGGAAAATGGGTGTGGATCACAGGAGCGATGTCTTAAAGAGAGTGTTGCATGAAGTTGAGCTCATCCTCTAATGGGTCAAAGAGCATAGGACAAATAGCCAGAATTACTTGAAGTTGATGATGGAGTATGATATGATTGTCATGGAGCTAGATCCAGAAAATATTATGTCATACTTCCATAAGAAGATGGAGCAAGGGGAAGAAGACATACTAACATCAGATTTCATGGACTTCGCTGCAAGAACATTCATCCAATCCGAACAGGTAATCAATGCCACACTAAGGTGCACAAAGAAATGGGAACAAATCACTAGAAAATCTAAGAAGCTTTTCAATTTCATATCATGGAGTGGGAAAAGCTTCAAGCTATGATTGGAAAAATTTTGGAGTACACCACTCTTCAAAAAAATGAGGGAAAGTTGATAATTGATGATGAGTTCCTAATAGTATAAGCTAAGAAAAGAAGTTAGTCACTAGAAGACAAAACTACTACAATGTCAGGGCCACTAGAGGACAAAATAGGAATGGGATAAAAAATGTAATTTATATTAGTATATTTTGAGGGTAGGTGAAACCCTAATGTAAAAATGAATCTTGGCCACACAATGAAATTAAATCTTGGCCATTCATTTAACTTTTGGAAAGCTATAAATAGGGGTCTCCTCTCATTTTCAAAGAGATAGTTGAGTTGTTGTAAACACATGTTACAAAAATCTCAATAGAATTTCATTGCTTTTGGTGGATTCTTGTGTTTCTCACATGTTGCATGATTCATCTTCTCAAAGTTGACAGACTTAGATAGATTTAGTTTTTTGTCCCAAGTGTTTTCAAGTAATTTTAGTAGTTTAGTTAATGTTGTTCATTGATATTGAAGAATGCTATGGTGTGGATGCTTTCTATGTTCATGCTTTTTGTTGTTTGTTGATGGTGAACAAAAGTGTAAAGCTAGTTTGAACATTAATTAATTGTTTCCCTTAAAATTCATCTTTTATTCATGCTTTATGGTGAATGAACAACTAAAAATCTACAAACCTTAGAAGATAGCACTAGTTTCATGAGACTCTATGTTGTTTGGTTAAGTGGAACTTAGTTATAGGAAGGTTGTCCACTCTAGCATCCTCCATTGTCATTTTTCATCAGTAGTTGGAGGTCTAGGAACTCTCACCTCCCTTTTCCCTTTTGATATTTCTTTGAAATAGTAGTTAAGGAAAAGTTCCAACATCATTGTAAAGCCAAATCTGATGTTGTCCATGGAGTTTTAGACTGCTATTTTGAACTTGCAGCAATTGCACCTCATTTTCAAAATCTCATCAACTCCATTTGAAGGTCCAATCTCCTTCCAACTTAGCAATTATCAATGCCCCTTGTGATTACTAGAAAATCACATCAACCCACTAAATTGTTTTTGCAAGTCATGACCTGGCACCCAAGAGACCTTGGGGTAATTTTTTGCAACTTTTTTTTAGGGAGTTTCCTTTCAAGAGAGGCAGTGCACTTGTGTGTTGTCTTTATTGAGAAGTGAAAAAACACCCATCAATACAACTGGCGCTAGAAGGAGGGCCTCCCTTTTTCTAAGCTGGATTGATTTGGTTCCTTCTCCCCTGAGAAGTTCTAAAGAGTGTTAAGATATACACCAAACAAAGGGGAATTCCAAGAGCTACCACCCCCTACCAAGGCTAGCAGAGCTAAAAGAGGGAAAGCATCCTCCTCAACCTCATTCACTCAGCCTACTTCACCTCCATCATCACCTCTTCCCTACATCCATCCACCCCACTCTTCCCCTTCCTTTCCAGCCCCCCTTTCCTCTTCTCAATTGCTCCAAGCTGCCTTCCAACCCTTCACCCCTTAAAGCCAAGGCGTTACTCCTCTCCCAACACTCCAAAGCCATGGCATTGCCTCAGGTACTGTTGCTCCTTTGTAGCCTCAAGTCACTATTGTGTAGCAAGTGTAGCCTCCACCTCCCATCATGGATTGGATGGGTAACAATCCTTCTCCTCTATCCTTCAATGACTATCATGACATGTCGAAGAATCCAGAAGGCTTTTGCATAAACTTTCATCCTTGCGATCTATAGAGGACAACAGAGGAACACATCAAGATCTTCCAAACAACTCTGAAAGACATGCAAATAGATCATGAAGATGCGGCTTGCAGGCTCTTTCCTTACTCCTTGAGGGAAGAGGCCTTTTATTGGCACATCCTTTCCAACTGGATCCATCACCTCTTGGAACCTACTAAAGAATGCCTTCTTGCAGAAATACAAGATTCCA
Source organism: Sequoia sempervirens (assembly GCA_007258455.2). Classification (NCBI taxonomy): domain Eukaryota; kingdom Viridiplantae; phylum Streptophyta; class Pinopsida; order Cupressales; family Cupressaceae; genus Sequoia; species Sequoia sempervirens. The sequence goes on along the minus strand of VDFB02047397.1, from coordinate 109,640,110 downwards.
ATTAGCCCCTCTAAATTATATCAACAATTCATGTATGTTTGAAGGGAAGTTAACAAACCAATCAGCTCCTTCAATGATTGGTTTCATCATGCATACATGAGATTGCAATCTCCTTATGTGGTTGATCATTCCTCTACTTGGTTGGTTTATTATGCTACCTTAGACAACCTCACGTCTGCACTAGTAAAATGAATGCGCCCACCACCTGCCAAGTTGGTGGATGCCTAAGTGGAGGTAGTCATAGCAAGCCAGATTTGGGATAGAACATTGCCAGTCTATTGCCATCCTTAGGGCCAACTACTCATCCAATGTAGATCCAATGACTTACCCAAGCTTTGGCACATCAACCGCCAATCATGAAACCAGTATCAAGCTACCAATGGTACCTCATCTGGGATAACCATTGAATCAAGTGCCTCTTGTGCCTCACTACTTGTAGTCATAGCAGCAATAAGTTTATCCTTAGCAGCCTCAAGTTCTTACACACTTGTAGGGACCTAAATTTCCACCCGCTCAGTAGAATCAACCAGTAGTATAGTCATTTTTCCTCCAAAATCAATCACCTAAGCCAACAACACAGAAAAGGATCAGATAGATGAGTTGACAGAATTGTTGAAGAAGATGTCCACCAAAATGACACACCTAAGGAATCAGAACAATCAACTGCAAACCTCTCAAAGAAGCATCCAAGCCAATCTCAACCAAGATAGCAAAGACAACCATGATGCAGGTGCTTCCTCTAGGTAGAATTATGAGAGAGGTCAAATTTCTAACCAAGGCTTTGAAATCAGACCCTCACAAAGATAGAATCAGATGTGGAACACAAGGCCAAACAATGAAGGTGTTCCCACCCCTCTTGATCAAATAGCTAATAAAAATAAGACCACAAGTGGAGTATACCTAACTGAAGTATCCTTGTCTGGGTGGTGTTGCATTCACAAAATGAATAGGCATTCCAAATTGGATTGCCCTGAGTTCCAAATAGCTGCAAAGATCTTTCAAGTGGAATTCCAAAATGTTGTAGATGGTGCGGGTTGCAAAAACATAATCTCGTTTGAACCATATGAATCCTCAGTGTTGGTGATCAACCAGGCTCCCTTCCCGTGAAGTGAAACCAATGCCCCCAAAAAGGATACCACTACCCCAAAGGATGAAGAAGCAAAAGAGGTAAGAAACAAAGTCCCTCTATCTTAGCTTTTTGATTCAGTAGACAATGGTCTAGTAGATGAAGAGGAGTCCCATGAGGATAAGGTCCAAATGTTCCACCAGAGGGCTACCCCCTATAACTTAAGAAATAGACAAGTAGGGGGTCCTTTTACAACCTCCACTCCACCCAATAACTTTAGCACTCTGCCTAACCCAAATGTTAGCAATAACCCAAGCTATCATCATGTGCCCACCCAACATTTCAACAAGAATAAGTAGTCAAATTAGACCCAAAACCAACCTACTAGCTCCTCTCAAGGTAACTCCTTGGAAGTTGAAATTGAGAAAATGAGTGAATATGTGGCTGAAGAGTTTAAGAAGGTAAATATAAGCTTTTCAGCCTTCGAATTTCATAGAGTATCGGTAGTCAGAAATGCTTTATTTATGGTGCTTGATGGGACTGCCCCATCTAAATCAACTCAAGAAGTTCCCGCCAAAAGGGTTTCCTTTGATGAGTCACAAAACGAGTCCACAATCAAGGAAATTCTAGGGAAGAAAATGGATTAGCCCACAAATCAACAAACAAGTAAACAACCTGCTAAGAAGAAAAACCAAGCACAAACTAAGGATAAGTCCAATGATAAATATAAGGCTGAAGTAGCCCAAGAAGATACACCCATGAGTTTGTTTCAAGGGAAGTTGAAGACTCCGCCCTTCTTGACCACTATCAGAATATTTGGAAAAAACTTATACAATTGCCTACTTAATTCAAGAGCATTGACCAATGTCATTCCTCTTGTCATATGCAAAGCTCTAGGAATAGTACTGACTGCCTGCTGATGGAAGGTGACCTAGTTGGATAAGACTGAAGTGAATATTGTTGGTGAAATCAATAGGATACCTATGCAATTTTTGTTGATCCAAGGGTGCAGTAGGTCATCGACATTCAAGTTGCTAATATCCCAGACACATATGGCATAATACAAGGAAGAGACTTCACCTGGGCATTAAATGGATATGCCACAATTGATTTTTCCCACCTATGGCTTCCATGAAAAGGGATACCAAACCAAATCCACGTCGATCAAGAACCGCATATCAAATTCATGATTACAGAGTATAACAACACAAATGAGGTTTTCTTTGTTGAAATAGAACTAGGCAACTACTATCTTATAGCATTTTAGGAAGAACTAGAGTTTCAAGGAGAGGAAGTGAATGAAGAGGTCCTCCTCATGTTATGTAGTCCTCCTACTAACTTACCCTATGCACCTAAGAGTATGGAGATGTTGATTGAATTAGATGATAAAGAATCTTATGAGGATGGAAATATGGGATTGTTAGATGGATTTCAAGATTTTATGGAGAAATGTGTGTAGGATCAGCTCATCTTGGGAGTGAGAATGGATTTTCAAGAGCTCTTATTACCCAGTTGGTGTCGTGTACACAATGTTTCCCATTTACAATTCAAGTGTTGTTTGTGCCAACCAACAATTGAGCACATAAGAGGACAGGTCACCCCAAAAGGGGAACTCCACATAGAACAGCTGAACCAAAGCTACACTAAATTTGTGCCTTCACCTAAAGATGTTGAAATGAGTGTCCAACCAAGAAGAGAAGTGTTCTCGATTGGTTCCAAGGCCCAAGGTTCCTCTCAATTTTGGATGCAACACTTTGACGGGTCCAAGTCCAAGCAAGGAGTAGGAGTTGGATTTGTGCTTATCAGCCCCATGGGTAAGACATACTTTGTTGCTCATAGACTCCAATTTTATTGCACGAAAAATGTAGTAGAGTATGAAGCATTAGTATAGGGTCTATTAATGGAACTTAGAAAGAAATTTATAATGTTGCAAGTCTTTGGTGACTCTGAGCTAGTAGTAAATTAGGTCAAAAAATTGTATTCTTGCCATGACAAGAGACTAGCAAATTATAGGCATAGAGTTTGGGACCTCATAGAAGGATTAATTAGATGCATTTAACATTCAATTGATCCCCCGCTCCAAGAATCATATTACTAATGCCTTAGTGCAGGAAGCTAGTACCCTCCAGCCCCTTTCCTTATCTAGGTTGAAGAAATTTACTATTGAGCTTACTTCCACTCCGTCAATGCCAAATAATGTCACCACCTTCCAAGTGTTTAATGGAAAAAAATCATATCTTTGATTTCATCACCAGCTCCAATGTGTTTGTGACTCAAACAATTGATGAGGTAGAGCCCAAAGAGGCTGAATTAGACATAGAGGGAGTCATTAACCTCAAAACCAACACAATACCATGAGGTATGATCTAGCTTGAACAAATATTTGACTTGGATCAGATTAGAGATCAGGATCAACAAACCAAGAAGGCTTCCATAGACAATCAGTGTGATGCTCACAACTTAGGAATAGATGAAGAAGTTAAAAATGTGTTCATCAGAAAAGTGTACATGATAGAAGTAAAGAAAGGGATCATCAATGCCCTACGCAAGTACCACAACATAGTTTCTTGGAGCTATGAAGACTTGAAGACATATGACACTTCCATCATTACTCACACTATCCCTCTCAAGCTAGATGTGAGGCCTTTTTAGCAACATTAGTGCCCCATCAATGCATTGATGGAACCCATCATCTACAAGGAAGTTCAAAAGTTGTTGTCTTCCAGAATCATATTCCCAATTAGACACTCCACATGGGTGGAAAACTTTGTCCCAGTCAAGAAGAACAGAGAAATCAGATTATGCGTGGACTTTCGCAACTTGAATAAAGCCTCAAAGAAAAACAACTATCTAGTGCCCTCACTAGATGAAGTGTTGCAAATAGTTAATGGATCTCAAGTGATGTTTTTCTTGGATGAATACTCTAGCTACAATTAGGTGATGGTACAATATGAAGACAGGCATAAAACGGCTTTCACCACAAAATGGTGAACCTTTGTGTATAGAAGAATGTCGTTTGGACTAATCAATGTTGGCGCAATGTTCCAACATGCCATGGATATTGCTTTCAAGGATATAATTGGAAAATGAATCATCATCTACATGGATGATCTTACTGTGTTCTCAAAGAAAAGGGGAGATCACGTCTCTGATTTAGGTAAGGTCTTCTAGAAGTGAAGAGAGTTCAGAATATCCTTGAATCCAAAGAAGTGTATCTTCGGAGTCACGAAAGGAAATTTGTTGGGCCACGTGATCTCAAAGAAGGGAATTTCAATAGATCCTAAATGCATCTAAGAAAATTTGAAAATTTAGCTTCTAGACAGCAAGAAGGAACTGAAATCCTTCTTCGAAAAGATCAATTTCATCAGAAAGTTAATCAGTAGCTTTGCTAAAATAGTCAAGCCACTCAATGTTATGCTAAAGTAGGAAGCCAAAGTTGAGTGGACCTCGGAAGACAAGCATGATTTTGAAGAAATTAAAAAAGAAATTGTTGATGCACCAATTTTAGTTAGTCCAGATTACCTAAAGTTGTTCTACATCTATTCATTTGCTTCATATCACTCTTGTGCTAGCATATTGACCCAAAAAGATGAAGGGAGCGAACACCCTATTTCCTTCATGAGTACTCTGCTAAAGGATGTTGAGTTAGGGTAACACACTATTGAAAAGAAAGCATACGCTTTGGTCAGAGGAGTCAAGAAATTTTGGTACTACATCTTGTAGAATAAAGTGTTTGCAATTGTGTTTGACCCAGCAGTTAAGACTTTGTTGATGCGGAATGAAATAAGATACAGAAGAGAAAAATGGGTCACTTTGTTACAGGAATATGATATGGAGATCCATCCCATGAAGTTGTTCTAAGGGTAGACCCTAACTCAGACCATAGTTGAAGCACTAGCTGAAGCTAGACCCGAGCTCACCGTGCAGTAGTACCAACTGGAAGATGTTTCTCCGAGAGAGTGGTATGACAACATCATCTACTATCTATTGAACAATAAATTCCCATCCTAATTGAAGGGAGTACAAAAATGTGCTATGAGATTGAAGAGTGGCAGTTATATGTCGCAAGGATCTTTATTGTACAAGTGCAACCATGAAGGAATCTATCTTAGGTGCCTTAGAAAAGAAGAAGCAGCCAAAGTACTGAAGGAATTTCATAATAAATTTGGCACTAGCCACAGATCCAACCCTTCAACTACCCACCAAATTCTGCAAGCTGGGTACTACTGGCTGACAATGTTTAAGGATGTGCACAACCATGTTAGGACTTGTCACATTTGCTAAGTTGTCACTACTAGAGAAAGAAATGTTGTCCTGTTGCAACCTATCCTGGAGGTAAGACTATTCGCTCAATGGGGCCTTGACATCATCCGTCTATTAATCCCACCATCCTCTGCAGGCCATAGGTACATTCTAACTATGTTTAATTATTGTACTAGATGTACAAAATAAATAGCATGTAGGCAATGCACTACTAAGGGGTATGTGCAGGATCATGATGGGCCAAAAAGTGGTGATATGATGGGTATGTAGCTGAAGACTTTTTTTTACTCAAAATTGATTAAACAAAAAGGGTTTTTAAAGGATATTCTCATCTTTCCACCAATATAAATTATGCTTTACTTTGAATTTAATAAATAATTATTATTCATTTTCTATTTGAATTACAACTAAAGTCCTAATTGATAGGCTGATTGAAAAACATCTATAGCTTTCAAACAATATCACATTTTTGAATCTAAAACATGCATCACATTCTATGCTTTGCATACTATAGGATTAAAAAAAATGATTTCATGAAGTTTTGACCAAGTTAAAGGTGGTTAGACATCGATTTTTTCTATTTTTTAAAAGTTGTAATAAAAAATTATAATTAATTATTTACAATGAAAAAAAATTACAAAAATATACATCACATTCAAACATGAGTCCTCTACTTATATCTAAAATCTTATAAAAATATTATCATTTTATTGTGGCTAGGGTGGTCAGATAGACACCTACTTCTTTCCCTGAAATTTAAGTCCTACAACATTGAAATTTCAAATTTTCACCAAATAGATTTTTTTTTAAAATAAACCTAGTAGTTTAGAAAATATGTTCAATTTGCTACAGATTCTATTCCTACATATTTTTGAAATAATATAGATAAATTATTCAAATTTTTACGTCAAGTTTCCTTAGATTTTTCTAAATTTTTTGCCACTTAAGGGTCTATTTTTTCCATGATGATCCTGCACATACCCTGTCAAGGTGGTTGTGAATTTTCTAGAAAGTTTTATTTTGAACCATTTTGCCTGCCCCTATGCCCTTGCATGTGATAATGGCCCCGACTTTTCCTTGCTTAAGTTTTCTAGTTGGGCCTTCGATTATGGAATTGAACTAAAATTATCATCCAATTATTACCCTCATGGAAATGGCCTAACTGAATCAACAAATAAAAACTTGATACTTGTGATAAAAAAACTACTTGACAGAAACCCCAAAGATTGGCACACCCAGTTGCATTTTTTTCCTTTGGGTAGATCATACACACCACAAGGCTTCTCTAGTTGATTCCCTGTTCCACCTTATCTATGGCCCAGAGCTTGTCTTTCCTATCCACCTTAAGATTCCCACCCTCCAATTTCTCAACACATACTATGAGGAGGGAGACCATCAAGAAGCTCGTTTAGCTAAGTTGTTGCACCTAGAAGAAGTATGGAACCACGCAATCGAAAAAATTTCCAAACACGAGGGCATAGTTAAAAGGTGGTTCAATCATTGAGCCAAATTCAAGGCCTTTAAGATTGTTTATTTAGTCCTCTGTTGGGACAAGGCCCGCTAAAAGAAAGGGGGACATGACAAATTTGTCAAGCTCTGGCTTGGCCCCTTTCAAATTTTAGAAATTTTAGGAGATAATGCCTTTTGCCTCAAGACACTCACTAGAGAGGATATCTCGTTTCTTGTCAATGGATAGCATCTCAAACATGATTTCCTTGCCTAAGTTTTTTAGGCTCATCCTTGTATATAGTTGTACATAGGTTAGTTTAGGTTTCCCTTTTTGCTTCATTGTTGCGTCTTCGCTTCATTTTTGCTTGCTTTCCTGGCTACTTCTCTTTGGTGAGGGTGAACTCATGTGTTCTTGGTGTGGTGGTCATGCTTGGAATATCGGATGGCATAATTTGTTGCCCACCCCTATATATTCTTTGGATAAATCTTCATTCGCAACTATTGATCTCTGACCACTTCCACGAAGTGGTTTCCTTATTGAACTCTGACTTGACCTAGGACCAATCCCTTGGTTGAATCTTTTCACACTTATATCAGATCACACATGACAATGCACTTTAATGTTTCTGAAGAGCTGTACAATTGTTGTTATGAGGCCTCAGCAAGTGAAAATCTTGAATCTTCTCTAATGACCATTGTGATTCCAAACCCACAGTAAGCTTTGATGCTTACGCAGTTGAGCAAAAGAAAGAGTACTAAAGGAAAATCTCATGCAAAAAGAAAAGGAAAAGAAAATAAAGTATTAAAACAAGCAATTGTGTGGGTGTGTGAGCAACTCTATCGGGGCTATGGATGCTCGGTTGATAATAGAGCATTGATCATCAGGGTCACAACAACAACTTCATCAGGGCTATGGACACCTGACTAGAAACAGAGCAATGTCCAAGTTACTTTTGGGGTTAGACAACATATGTAGCTTTCCTTGACCAATTAAGGGTTGTTTGTTATGGTTTCCGAAGAAAAGGAATGAGCTCACCATGCACACACTTCTGAGATACTCCTGTGACTCGATTCAATTAAAGATCTTGTCCTCCTTCGAGTTTCTTAGTTCACTCTTGGAAACTAGTTTCTGGTCTGCGAAACTAGAGATTCTGGGTTCTGAATGAAGATTTATCTTGTTCATGTTTTCCATACCCTTTTCCCTTATAGTCCAATTTTTTAACAAATGTATAACCTTTTCCATAAATTATTTCCATTTTGCATGGGCTAGGTGGGTATTGGTAAGCTATCTAGTCAAAATTTGTTGTGTATGTTGCATTTTAATCCGTATTATAAGAGATAGATGTATGAGATAATTTTTTAGAGTTTTGAGTGGACATAATGGTTGGTTGATCAGGCTTTTCATCGTGTGTTTTCATAAGCGTGTAATCACCCATAAATGAAGGTGTGAAATCTAGGGATCCCCAATCATTACCAAATAATGTAGATGGTAATTTTGTGTCATGTTGTTTAGTGTCAAGAGGATCAATGTGTGAGGTTGTAATTAATTTTTTGAAAGGAATTGTTATTCCTATTGCAAGGTGCAAACAATTCTCAAGTTCAGGGTCAATTTCAATTTGATATATATGATTGTTATAAACATACTTCATGATATGGTGAAGAGTTGAAGGGACTGCATTCATCTCATGAATCCAAGGTCTGCCTAGAGGAAGATTATATAAAATTTCATAAGGCATGACATGGATAGGATTCTACAAAGTAACCACTCCAACCATAATAGGTAAAGTGATGACCCCTAGTAGTTGCTTTGTTATATTACCAAACCCTTGAATAGAAATGGAATTAGGTTTTATTTGTAATCTATCAACTTCCAATTAGTCAAGAAGGCTTACACTACACACATTAAGAGAATAACCATTATCTATAAGAGTACGCTTGATACTTGTGCAATGAAATTGAGCAATGATCATGAAGGCATCATGTTTTTTTCATAACTCCAAAGGAGGAAGCTCATGTTGATGAAAAGTAATGTCAAGACTATGTTTTTGAACAAGAGCAACCACATCACTTGGAGTAGTTCCAGGAGGGACTATGATTTGTTTCAAAGCAGTTTGAAGGATGGTATTATAACTTGGTGAGGTTTGAAGCAATTCCCAAAGAGAAATATTGGTAGGAGTATTCTTTAATTTCTCAACAAGATCATACTCCTTTGTATGTGTGTTATAACAAGGAGCACTAGGTGGATTAGGTAAGGATAACGATGGTGGAATTATTTATGGTGGTTGTGGGTTATTTCATGTGTTGTATGTATGAGCAATAGTATCATCACTAGATTGTTGTGATACATTAGAGGGATGAAGGGGATGCGAGGGTGGGTAAAGGGTAAGTTTATATTTATTTGAAGGATGGAGCAGATGTGAAGGGGGATAAAGGATAAGTTTTGGTTGAACTACATGAACGTCCTTAACACTAGAAATGTCATTATGAACCATAGTGGATGAATTAAATGAGATAGAGTCTTGAAGAAGTTCATCTTTCAAAGGAAAATCATCACTCCCAAAAGGTTGTAAGGGTGAATTATCATGTGTCATAAGGATTTTACCACAAACCTTAGTGGATGGCTTATGTGAGATGAAGTCTTCAAGGGCTTCATCTAACAAAGCATAGTCATCACGATCAAAGGGTTTGAGGGAAGGTGTTTCAGTAAGAGTTGGAGATGTCTCATTACAAGCGTTAGAGGATGAAGTGAGTGAGAGGACACCCTTGAGGGTTTCATCTAACTTGTCAACATCATCTCTACTAAGTCATTTGGATGAGATGTTATTATTAATTTGAATCATATGTTTAATGGGATCGTTTGAGGCATTGTTTGACTAGTTTTAGAGATTTGCTATAGTTTCTTCAATGTAAGTTGATATAAAAGGACTATGAAAGATAACTGCAAATGGAACTTGTAAAATTCTAAGACTATTCATAAATGCCATGAAGAGAAATGAAATCTATGCTAAGAAAATACAGAAAATGAGAAACTAAATAGAAAGGTACTGACAGAAAACAGAAAGCTACAAGCAAGAAATAAAAATCTAGAAATTATGCTAAAAATGTGTAAAGGGACTGATTCGCCCTAGGTGGTGAATGAGTCCCAAGAGATGACTGTTTTAATGTTTTTCTAATTTTTTTGTGGTTTTTTTTTTGTAAAATCTGAACTCTATACAATGCAATTTCATAATGCAAGGACGGGAATGAAAAGAAATGCCCTATCTTAAGATAAAGAATCCTTTACTAATGCAATGTTTTTAAGAATCTAATGCAAGAGCCTACAATAATGAAGACCTAAAATTCAATTAGAAATGTAAATTAGAATGTTATTATGCTCAAATGTCAGGTTCACCAAAATGTGACATAGATTTTAAGGCCCTAATGCTTCTCTTACACTTATAGGGTTTTTCACCTAAAAGGAGAGAGATTAGACCCTAAAATGCTTATGTACATTAAAATTAGGATGTATGCAATATCATATGATGTAAATGAACTAAACTAAATGTAGTTGATTGATTAAAATAACTGAAAACGAATGCAAAACTAAGATTTATGCCTTGTTTGAAAACACAGTGTGATATACGAAAAGATAGAAATGGTGAACAAAAATGCAATATTTGACTAATCAGAGGGTTGTTTATGAGAATGTGTGCACCTAGAAAGTTGTAGAGGACTGAATGATAGATTGAAAACCTAATGAAATCTGAACTCTAGCTAACTAGGACTCATTCACCAAGGGTGGCAAAACAGTCCTGAGTCAGACCTTTTTCTTAACAGAATCTGATTTCTAAGTGTTGGGGACCTGAAATAGCTTCAAACTCAATTTTTCATCTCAGGTGGGACTCATTCACCAAGGGTGATGAATCAATCCACCTTTAGGTTTCTACAAATTCAAAGTCCAGATCTGCACTTGACACATGTACAAAAAAATTTGATGAAGTCCGGATTCCAGATCTCTAAAAAATCCTTGCAAAATAGCTTAAAATTGTTGATCTAATGGGGTTTTTTCCTTGGTCAAACCCCTAGATTGGTAATCATACCTTGAATAGAGAAAAATATGCATAAAACCTAGCCTTAGATGTGTTGACATATGTTGAGCTCAAGGATGAGCTTGAAAGTGAAATAGATAGTGGAGCAACTGCTGCCCCAATGGGAGAAACTCCTAATCCCCTTTGGTGACTAGATCAAGAAAGAGGAAGGATGTGTCTAAATCTCAACCTAAACATATGTGGTCTATTCATGAAAGACCTTAGAGGGAGAATCCTCAAAAAAGGAAAAGAAATGGGTAGGATTCAATGAGATGCCAACCATTAAGGAGGATCTACAAACATGAAGGAGAAGAAGAGGCTGAGTGACCGCAATCACCACCTGCTACCTCTACTCCTGTTGACACCATTGTCGTTGCCACTCCTAAACTTGTTGCATCTCAAGTTTTTCATGTTTCCTCTCCACCTATTGTGGATATTTCTGTCCACCTTGCTTCCACCTCACCAACAGCCCCAATTATGGTACTAGAATCCTCCTCAGCCATGACATCCCTATTGTCATCTTCCTCACTCCCCCCTCCATTGCCTACTCTTTCTACCACAATACCCTCGATTTCCAAATCTACTATGTCTCCTCTTAGCTTTCTAAAGGGTTTTTCTACATACATTTAAGGGATCCTCATTGATCTCTCTAGGGTGATATTGAACCCCACCGTCCAAGTTGTGATGGCTTAGATTTTTTTTGTCCTACCTATTCCTCCTCTACCCATAGAGCCACCAAAAATGGAGGCTACCATACAAATATCAGAAGAAATGGAGAAACAACAAAGGGAGGCCACCAAAGGAATAATGGAAGAGCCCGAGGATCCTTTTAATGATGACTAGTTTGAACATCCTCAGGGCTGAGTGGACATAAGTGTAGAAAAGGTGGTGACCGATGAAGAATGGTCACATTCTTCAAAGGAGGAAACTAGAGCCCTCAATGCCAAGTACATAAAAGAGACCTCAAACCAAGAGATCGAAGAGGAGTTGTCTCAGAAACTCAAGGAAATAGAATAAGAGGTGGAATTTGAAAGGTAGCCTCCTGAAGAGAAAGAGGACACTGAAGTCAACATGGAGGCATTCGAGGAGCCTCCACAAGTCAAACAAGACAAAGGCCCTATTCAAGAAGAAGAGGTACCGCCTATGAAAAAAGGAGAGAAAAGAGAAGAGAAGGAAGAAGATGCTCCAAAGGAGAGCCCTAAGCCAAAACATCATGTGAAGCTCGAGCATGAAGTGGAAAGAGCACCTTGGAAGGAAGGTATCACTAAAGAAAATGTATCCATCACTAAGTAAAATAGGGAAAAGACCATACACATTGAAGACTTAGATGAAGAAGAAGAAAGAATTGAACAAGAAGCCTTAGGCCATGAAGAGAAATGAACCCAACATGAGCAGAGAGAGGAAGGTGATCATGAATCATGAAACGGGGGAACTCAGATGCCTAACTAGCTAGAAAATCAGTTGCAAAACAAGACCCCAACCCTCATCGATCCCAAGACTAGACTCGAGGCTATATTGGAAATAGTACAAACTAAGAAAAAGAAAGAAAATAAGCTGAGGGTCCGCTCCCAAATCACAGTAGATGCCTTAGTAGCAAAAATAGTGCAGATAGCCACCCCGGTGATGGACAAAGGAGAAAGGGTTAGCTATAATATTTCCATCATCAACTTAGGCACTCCGACGTGATAGTAAAAAAATGATTAATTCTAGGGATCAATGGCTGCAATAATGCAATAGATGAACAATGATTAGTCTGCTAAGGAGGAACTGAAGGCACAAGTAGTGGATATTAGTGCCTACATTTAGTAGTGGACTTCCCTGGAGGAAGAGGCTCCAACTACATCTTCCATGGCCTCGCTTCTCTCCCAAGGCGAGCTTACTAAGATGGATAAAATGAAGAATTAGACCAAGGCTACTACAGATTGGTTTTGACAGGTGCTTTATAATGGTGACATGGGCATAGGCCACACTGTCTGAACAACCAAAAAATTATAATATGTGCAGAAGCAGCTAGAGGGAATAGAAAATATTTGTCACCAGTTCACTGATCTATACAGGATCACCTATCCTAAGCTCGAGGCCATTCTCAAGATGTCACAAAAGACATAGGAGAAGGAGCTAGCCCTACTGAAGGATGATCTCTGGTTGGTATGGATCATAGGAGGGATTTCTTGAAGAGAGTGTTACACAAAGTTGAGCTCAACCTCAAATGGGTCAAAGAGCATAAGGAAAATAGTGAAAATTATTTGAAGCTAATGACAAATTATGATATGTTTTCCATGGATTTTGATCTAGAAAAGATTAATTCATACTTCCATAAGAAGATGGAGCAAGGGGAAGTAGACAAGCTAACATCATATTTCATGGACTTCGCTGCAAAAGCATTCATCCAATCTAAACAAGTAATCAAGGGCACACCAAGGTGCACAAAGAACTGGGAACAAATCACTAGTAGATCTAAGAAGCTGACCTTCCAAGTTCTTCAATCTAATATCATGGAGTGGGACAAGCTTCATGCACTAATTGGAAAGCTCATGGAGTACACCACTCTTCAAAAAAATGAGGGAAATCTAGTAATTGATGATGAGTTCCTGACAGTATAAACTGAGAAAAGAAGGCAGTCACTAGAAGACAAAACTGCTATAGTGCCAGGGCCACTACAGGACAAAATAGGAATGGGACAAAAATGTATTTTATATTAGTATATTTTGGGGTTAGGTGAAACCCTAATGTAAAATGAATTTTGGCCACACAATGAAAGTGAATCATGTCCATTCATTTCACTTTTGGAAAGCTATAAATAGGGGTCTCCTCTCATTTTCAAAGAGAGAGTTGAGTTGTTGTAAAGACATGCTACAAAATTTTTAATAAAATTTCATTGCTTTTGGTGGATTCTTGTGTTTCTCACATGTTGCACGATTCATCTTCTCAAATTTGATAGACTTAGGTAGATTTAGTTTCTTGTCCCAAGTGCTTTCAAGTAGTTTTAGTAGTTTAGTTAATGTTGTCCATTGATATTGAAGAATGTTATGGTGTTGATGCTTTCCATGTTCATGCTTTTTTTTGTTTGTTGATGATGAACAAAAGTGTAAAGCTAGTTTGAACATTAATTAATTGTTTCCCTTAAAATTCATCTTTTATTCATGCTTTATGGTGAATCAACAACTTAAAATCTACAAACCTTAGAAGATAGCACTAGTTTCATGAGATTGTATGTTGTTTGGTTAAGTGGAACTCAATTATAGGAAGGTTGTCCACCCTAGCATCCTCCATTGTCATCATTCATTAGTAGTTGCAGGTCTAGGAATTCTCACCTCCCTTTTCCCTTTTGATCTTTCTTTGAAATAGTAGTTAAGGAAAAGTTCCAGCATCATTGTAAAGCCAAATCTGATGTTTTCCATGGAGTTTTAGACTGTTGTTTTGAACTTACAACAAAATTGCACCTCACTTTCAGAATCTCATCAACTCCATTTGAAGGTCCAATATGCTTCCAACTTAGAATTTTTTCATGGCCCTTGTGATTACTAGCAAATCACATCAACCCACTGAGTATTTTTTGCAAGTCATCACCTAACACCTGAGAGACCTTGGGGTAATTTTCTGCAACTTGTTTGTAGGGAGTTTCCTTTTAAGAGAAGTAGTGCACTTGTGTGTTGTCTATGTTGAGAAGTGCAAAAACACCCATCAACAGATTTAAACCTTGGGTAAGAGTATGATAGTGTGCCCCACATTTTGATCTAAGTGAGACACTCAAATTAGTATGTTTAAAATAAATTTTTAACTTTCTATTACTTATAATGAGCAAACTATTATGAATTTGAAGATGATATGAACTAGTAATATTTAATATTTTTGTATAGATTTTTACTTTTAATTTAAAAATATATTTTTCTTTTTTTTAACTTTTGTTAATAACTTATATTTTATACTTGATGATATTTTTAGTGAGTGATATTATAATATTGCACATAATTTTATTATAGGAAAAGATAAGTTTATAATTTCTTAAACATATATTATTAACATTGATATCTAGGACATGCATATTTTATTAAAAATTCATATTTTTATTTAGTATTTTCTTAAATTGTGAATAATTATAATTAAAAGTAACATTATGCTAGAATGCATGACCTTTGTATATATATTTTTTCTCTTAAATTATTGATACAAGGACATTAATACAAAAGTTGCATGTATTTTTTAAATTTTATAATATTTTTATTTTTCCATATGCATTGAACATAGACCTTTTATGTTTGACAAAGAAACTCGATTCATTAGAAAATATAAAATAAATATAATAATTAAATAGTATGTATTATAAATTATACTAATTGAAAATCCTACTCTGAGCAATTAAATTGTGTAAATCTCATACTATAGTCACTCCATTTGATTGTTGAATCCTTTCTCTATTTTCTTGTAAAAAAAGTTATATGGCATTAATCTACACAAAAAAATTAAAAAATTAAAAAAGTTTCAAAAGTTATTAGTTTAGGTCAAATTATGGTGTCTGTACACAATGGTTTTCAATAACAACAATTATGGTCAATAAAAAAATAATTTAAAATATGTATTTAGAAAAAATTATAAAAAAAATATCCTCATCAACATACACATCATTCCCCAAAAGGAAGTAGAAAAATAATTGTTATTTAGGTCAAATTATAGTGCATGTACATGTGCATGGTATGGTCATAAAAAGTGACTTTTTAAAAGTGATTTTTATGCATGACTATTAAAAAATATTTTGTATCATTTTGGTATTAGAAAAAATTACATATTTGAAAACTAGACATAAAATACTAAATTTTATATTACTGTACTTTTAAAAATTCAATGTGTAAGTGCTTCAAATTTTTAGTTCAACTATGATAAATTCTAAAGATCAAGAAAAACACTTCCACTCTAAACATTTTATGGATCCAACTTCTTGCAATCACCCTATTGTTCAAAAAATTGATGTAGATAGCATACATAGGCTTAACAAACCAGCAAATCCCTTATTAAGCAACTCATTATCCTAGAGGTGGTTTATTTAAATTGTTAACCAAGGAATTGTAATCTTGAGATGATGCCTACACTCTATGTGTAGTTGAGAATCCTAAAACACCCTAATCAATTGTGTTTAGAAAAGAAACAAAAATAATCTAATTGAAAGAAACCTTAACTGAAATAACTATATCTAGAAATAAATTCTAATAAACAGTTGTCATGGATAACTATAATAATTGTATAGATAACCATTATTATATAGATGGTAACATAAAGATTCAATATGTTGCAGCTTAATTCAATAATGATTAATTGTTTATTTAACAACTTAAAGAACTATAATTTTGAAAATATAATCTAGAAATTATTCTACTACAACTAATAATCTAAACTGCAATGGATATTCCAGTACCTCAAGTGGCCCTTGCTTGAGTTTCTACAATCCACAATATTTTTCTTCAAATATTTTAACTTAGATATTCATGAATTTTTTTGTATTCCTCTTTATTGTAGTTCAAACATAAAAATTTGAGAACAAAGTATTTGATAACAATATTTGTATTCAAATATACTTCATACAAAAATCTAGTTAGCTACTATCGACCATAAGATTAGACATATATATAATATCTTTGAGAGTCCCATTATTCTTGGACTGAAAGAAACTATCGACTCTCCCAAAAATATAGGAAGAGGAATAGGTCTTATTTCAAACAATAAATAATGACTAGTGGATATAAGAATGTAAGAATCCTATCAAGACTCTCCATCTTTTAAGAAGATTGTTATTAAGGAAGACTTGCCTAATAGGGCAGAACTTTTTGGAAGCCTCTAGCCACTGTTAGTACAATAATCTTATTTCCCAAGCATATGATTCAATAATAGAATAAAGTGAAAAGATATAGCGACCCATGAAGATATCACATGTTCACACCCTTTAACCATTGCCTACAAGAGCTTTAGAGACTGCACATGTTGTAGGTGATAACCTCCTTTGACTTTGGTGGATACACATCCTTTTTTTGTGGGTTGAAAGTCCTTTTTTGTGGGTTGACATATCCTTCATTACAAGGGTTGGTTTATTCCATAGAAATTTTTCATCATTAATAACTATAACCAATCATAAAACTCCATTAAATCCCATACATTCAAATATCACACAATCATGTATCATTATAATATATCATCTTCAATGCTTTAAATACCTAAAATATATGGAAAGGTCTTAGGATTATCTTTGAAACTTATTAGAAATATAATAAAAAATATGAAATTGAAACAAGGAAAACTAGACATTTCTAAGGCTCGTCTGTAATGCCCACCACAAAACCCTAGAGAATGTCACACACATAACGGAAGTGAACAATTTTTTTTTATAAAAAAGTGTAATTAAACAAGTAAAGTAAACTACACTAACACATACATTCTCTTTAAGTTATGTGACGCTGCTTACTTACAATACCCATTACTAACAAAAGTTACTAAATATAACTTATATTTATTACTCATGAATTAAATATCATACATCCAATAACATTAAAATACATCACATAAGATATAAAGTACAATAATGATTCATTCACACATTGCATTTATTTAATATTACATTTACAATTCTCATTTCCAAATGAGATAGTTTATACAAAAGTGTTACAATTACAAATTACAAAGGTTCTCCTCGAATACAATTGAGGAGTGATACAATTACAAGGTCTCCAATAGATACAAGGGAGAAACATGAAAGAATTACAAATCCACTAGTACACACAAGCTCTCCAATCAGGAAGTACCTGCCATAACGAACAAGAACTGGGTGTTGGTGTAATTAATTATTTAATTACACTTTACATAAGTTTACCTAGGCATTATTTAATTCTTAGGTTATAGGTTGTTATCCTTATCTTGCTGAGCTATCTTTTTGCTCAAGATAATATTAGGGTTATGCATCTTTTCTTTTATAAAGAAAATTATCTCTTGTAATTATTGTTTTTTGAATATATCAATTTGCACATCTTCTTGCAATCTCTCTACTTTTTTGTTTCTCTCTTTGTGGAAGGTTATTTTCTGGTTTGCATTTCAGATCTTGGTTTCTAACATGGTATCAGAGCCTCGATTTGCAACCTCTTCTCAGCTTTTTTGGAGGAATACATTATAGAGCTCGTTCAGGGTCCCTCGAGGGTTTCATTCCTTGAGAATATTCATGCAGCATCTTAGATCAGATCGGGGTTTTCCATTGGATTCAGAGTGCTGGAAAAAGTCAAAAATGGCTTTTATTTCATTCATTTTGGTCACCATTTTCCAGATCTATGAGGATTTCAAGCTCGATGATTTTTCTGAGACATCTAGGGGTCACCTAATTTTTTGGGCATTTTGGGCTTAAACGGACCTCGCTGTTGGATTTGCAACGCCCAAAAACCCCTATTTTCATATAAAATTTGTCCAATTTGGACACAGTCGACTGGGGAGGCAAAAAAAAATTGCCCGAGGGCCATAGGCCCTAGGGCATGCTCTACAAGGCATAGATTTTGAAAAAAATTATAAAAAAAATCAAAAAAATCACAGGAGAATCTGCGCTCCCCACACAAATCAATGTCCCACAGTTCAGCCGTCAAGCGGCCACCTGTGCACAACCCGCCGCCAATTCCCTCCATTGATCTGCCGCTCGGCCTCTGGGCTCCTTCTACTTAGTGGCGGTCATATTGGGAATTGTGAGCCCTAGGCTCCAGCCCTCGCCACCCAAAGCACCTGCCCTAGTCCCATGCATGACCAAGTGTCACGCCCAGCACCCAGTGCCAGCCCCCGGCCCCTTTTCAGCTCCTACGGTGGTCACATGGGTTATTGGAGCTTCAGCCCTAGACCCTACCACCAACCCCCTGGTCCACCCAAGTGACCAGGGACTTTATTTTTTTAGCCCCTGAGGGCTGCATAAGGCCATATTGGATATTTTCGGAGCATTTTCATGGAAACGGTCATAACTTGGGCATACGAAATCATTTTTATGCAAACGAGATATTGTCGAAAATATTTTTTGACGCTCTATGCAATGGTGTAGGTGTGATTTTTTGGTTTTTCATTTTTGATTCCTTTTTCAGCCTCAGAAGTTGCATGTTGTTGTTTTCACTCTAGGGGACATATCTTTTGACTCGCTTATCCATTTTTCGTGATTCAAGCAGCATCAGAAAGCTGGTTTTAGCCTCTATGTAGATATGAGGTCCTTTTTAGAATATGTGTACCTTATTTTGTGCATGAATTACTTTTTTGTTTTGTGCACTAGGTTTGCATTTTCACTTCTATTTCTGTAGTTTTTGCATGTTTTTCATTCTCTCCTTTTGCAATCATTGGGTATTGTAATAACAAACTGATATAAAGTTCCATTAAAAGGGGGGTGCTTGCATAACACTTTCATATTGGTGAAAACTTGCATGATTTTGTCTAGTTTCATGTTATTTCTTTTAGCCTCTTTCTTGCTTAGCTGGACACATCTTTGGTTTGCATAGGTTCACACTTTAGATTGAGATTTTATGTTTCTTGATCCGCATTGGTTTAGATCCTTCTCAGTTTGAAGGCTGTGTTTTTATGGTTAATGTTCCAGAATCTTGATGGTACTCATCTTATGGGGCAGTTTTAGTTCAATTTGGCATTGGCTTCGAGGACACAACTTCCAGATTTTGTCATCATTATGGGTGGTTTCATCCTTTCATCTATTGTTGCTTATAGATTCCAGGGTTGATCCAGTATGTGAGTTTCCAGTGTTCCTTGGCATCGGGTCTTCTGTTGCATTTGTGATTTTTATATGGTTTCTTGCAAACAGAAGTATCTTTCCTTGCTTATCAGATTTTGGGTTCTAGTGTTGCTTCATCGGTGTTCTTCTAGTGATTCTTTGCAGCAGTTCATCTCATTGAAGGGGGGTTTTTGCCACTAGTTTTTCTCTCTTTGCATTTGTAAATGGGTACTTGATCAAGCCTTTGTTGCCAAGACCCATCTCACATCATTTGCATAATAATTTGCTTCTCCCTAAGTTGCACTTATGGGGGGTGTTGGTGTAATT
Source organism: Sequoia sempervirens (assembly GCA_007258455.2). Taxonomy (NCBI): domain Eukaryota; kingdom Viridiplantae; phylum Streptophyta; class Pinopsida; order Cupressales; family Cupressaceae; genus Sequoia; species Sequoia sempervirens. Next base: position 109,620,219 of record VDFB02047397.1, on the reverse strand, counting down.
AATTATTTAATTAAACTTTATAGAAGTTTACTTAGGCATTATTTAATTCCTAGGTTATAGGTTGTTATCCTTATCTTGCTGAGCTATCTTTTTGCTCAAGATAAGATTAGGGTTATGCATCTTTGCTTTTATAAAGTAAATTATCTCTTGTAATTATTGTACTTTGAATATATCAATTTGCACATCTTCATGCAATCTCTCTACTTTTGTTTTCTCTTTGTGGAAGGTTATTTTCAATTTTTTGTGTTGGTGTAATTAATTATTTAATTACACTTTACATTAGTTTACTTAGGCATTATTTAATTCCTAGGATATAGGTTGTTATCCTTATCTTGCTAATCTATCTTTTTTCTCAAGATAAGATTAGGGTTATGCATCTTTGCTTTTATAAAGAAAATTATCTCTTGTAATAATTATACTTCGAATATATCAATTTGCACATCTTCATGCAATCTCTCTACTTTTTTTATTTTCTCTTTGTGGAAGGTTATTTTCTGGTTTGCATTTCAGATCTTGGTTTCTAACATCAGGGACCCAATGGTGTAAGGTGCATGTTCCACCCAACCATGTGGTACCCGAAGGCCCACCCCCCGTGCTATGACATAGTAAAAAAGTTTCCTAGGAAAAACCTACAACCTCTAGACACAGGCAATAACAATACTAAACTACACAAGTACAATACTAAAAAAATGGTTACAATGCTTCCAGATTATAATTATCAACTACACAATACAACAAACTGACTGACAGTTGTCATAGGAGGAGTGTCATCACAAAGTTCCATGGGTTACCCTGGCGAATCTTCCTAGGCTCTGGCCCCCATCTTGGGTTACCTTGGTGACCTCTTACGAAACTCGACCCCACATGCAATCCAATGCAAAATTGATTATCTTTCATAGAGACAAGATAATGATCTTTCAATTCCAAGCCTTCTCATCTCATCCCAAGTCTATACTAGCCCTTGAGTTCATGAGCGAGGCACTTACAATAAGTTAAGTGTTTAAGCTACCCTTTTCCCCTAACATATTTATTTATTTTCCACTGATTAAACTAACTCTACATGAGTAACCCTAACACCACTTTGTGTGTCAACCCCCATGAAGAGCCACTCCCCTATTAACAACTTAAGGAATCAATTCCACTAACATTGGGTAGACAAGGTGCACATAAATCAATTACAAATACCAACTCAATAACAATATGCAACACAACCTGTTCATAGAACCAGGTGTCCATACTGAATAAAATACTACATGCACTACCCAAGTTATTTCAAAGGCTAAACCAACACAACTAACAACCCCATCTCAAAGAAAATACATTTGGAAGACTTATAAACCCATTTAACCCAATTTGCTCAACCAACGTGAATAAGAGAAAACGCCACTTAGAAAGCATTTCAGGCAATTAAATAAACTATTGTTAGGATTTCCTAAATCTAATTAACTCAATTACACATCACTTGCAAATACTCAAAGTAAATACAATCACATTTACAAACATTAAGGAATTAAAAAAACTAATTGTTTAATTCCATTTACAATTAAAATAAGGAACTAAACTAATTGTTTTACATCAATTTTCTCAATTACAACTAATGATAAGACTCAATTTTTTTTAATAAAACCTTTTTAAATCATTAATCATATACTTGTGCATACATGCACAAACTAACAACATATTATTCCCTTAAATAAATATATATTTAAACATAAATTTAATTTCCATTTTTATGTTTAAATATATATTAATTTATCTAAATACACATTATCCATAATCTACTAAATAAATATACAAATACATATATATATATATATATAATATATATTCTATATATTATAAATAATATATCTATAATTTATATATATAATTTATATTATATAAAAAAAAACATTTTAAAATAAATAAAAATGCGGGGCCAGAGATGGCGGTTCTGAAGCTTGCTGGTCGAGCTAGGGCGCGCGCGCCCTAGCTTCCTTCTGGTTCTTTCTGTCTGTGCGCCGTGGGGAGGAGCTCTCTGCCTTTGGGGTGTTGTATCCTGCGTTTTCCTGCTTTTTTCCTGTCCGTTTGTGGTGCGCGGGGGTGCTGTTTTGGCCGGCGCTGTCTGGTTTTCTCCTGCCCTTTCTCTCTGAGTTTTGTGGCTGGTGTTGTTCTGGGTGCTGCCGGCGGGGGAGGGCATTTTTTCTTGCTTGGCCCGTGTGGGGCTGTGCGTTTTGGGCGTGGGGTGTGTCTTGTGTGCGGCCGTCCCTCGGTGGCTGCGTTTCTTTCTCTTTTGGGAGTCGGTTTTTTCTTTTGTTGCTTGTTCTTTTGAGCGTGCCTTTGAGTCTACCCTTTTTGGGGGAGATTTGTGGCTGGAAATCCTTGGTGTGGGGCCTTGGGCTCCCGTGGGCTCGAGGGTTTATTGGCTTGCTTGGGCTTTCTTCTTCTATCTATGGCTCAAGGGGAATCGTCTGGGGTGGGAAATAAGTTGGATTTCCGTTCTGCTGTTGGCTCGAAACCTTGGCTTCAGGGATCTCAAATTTACGACAATAATTTATTTGCTCAGAATTTGGAGAAGACCGAGTTGGGATCATCTGGGGGGTTTCGGCTGCCAAAGATTAATGGATGCCTGGAGAGGTGCAAGGAGAGGCCGAATGTGGTGATCCCGATGGAGATGCTTGCAGAAGACATTGAGTATTACTCTCGACACTCCCTTTACTGCAAGTTTTTGGGGTTAAAAATCTCTTTGCAATTTTTGGAAGCTTGGGCTCAGCGAACATGGTTGCCGGAAGGTGAGATGGAGATTAGGCTCCTTGCAAACAGCTATTTTATGGTTACCTTCGATTGCATGTCAGACAGGATCAAGGTTTTCGAAGGAGGCCCTTATTTTTACAATCAAGTGGGCTTGTTTATCAAGCCATGGCATGCAGGCTTCGATCCAGCGGAGGAGATTCCTAGTAGAGTTCCAGTCTGGGTCAGATTGCCAAGGCTACCGGTCGAGTGCTGGCGTGAAGATGTTCTGCATCTTCTTGCCTCAATGCTTGGTAAACCCGTTGGTTCGTCGCAGCAGACGCAGTTCAAAAAGGTAATGACATTTGCTCGATTCTGTGTGGAAATTGATTTAAGTAAACCTTTGCCAGATTCTCTTGAAGTGAGTGCAGGCTCTCACTCATGGGTTCAACAACTTGATTATGAGACCTTACCCTTTAGATGTCGGTTGTGTCATGAATATGGCCACTTACTGCGTAGATGTCCAAGGGCCAAGCCTTTGGAGACTAATGCTTCACAGCCTCCTAAGAATCCTTCTGGGTTGGATAAGGGTAAGGGTCCTATTCTGGAAGGTGGTGCCGGGGAGGGTGGTTTTATTCCGGTCAGGAATCGGAATAGAAATAAGGGGCAGAAGAGGACTCTCAAAGAAAGGCAAGAAGAGGACACTTTTAATAGATTCGAGGTATTGGATGATTTTAGTCAGCAGGAAGTGAATCCGGGTTTGGTGGACTTGGATCAAGGGACTATGGAAGTTGAACAGCATGGGTCTCCTGTTCAGATAGTGCAAGTTTCTCAGCAGGAGGTGCATACGGGTTTACCAAATGTAGTGCAGGATGGGAAAGATCTAGGGCTTGAAGGGCTCTGTTCAGAGGTTCTTTGTGCTCCACAAGTTGAGGAGATTGGGATTTTGGAATCAAACCATCAGTTGAGGGCTCCGGAGGAACCAAGTTGTGTTGTTGTTCCAGAAAAAAGCAAAGACGCTTCGGCCCACCACTCTCGGGGTTCGGGCTCGGAGTTAGGTAAGAGTAATAAGTTGTCTTCTCATTTGGGAATTCTTCAGAAGGATCTAAAAAAAGGTGGGACGGAAAAGGTCTCTAAGCTTGGCAGGAAGAAGGATGTGGAAAAGATCAAAATGATAGGGGAGAACTTGGTGGAGTCAGGGTCGGTTAAGACCTTGGATTCTCTTTTTTCGAGCCCCTTGAAATGATCGTTTTATCTTGGAATGTAAGGGGCTTGAACAGTGGCCCTCGACAAAAAGCTGTTCGTGATTTGGTTAGAAGTCAATCTCCTGATGTGCTCTTTCTCCAGGAGACTAAGCTGTCGGTTGAAAGTATGTTTGGTTTGATGCCTAAGCTGTGGGGGAATGGTGAGTGCCAATGTATTGGCGCGCAGGGGGCCTCTGGGGGAGTGGCTTGTTTATGGAATCCTCAGAAGATTTCTCCTTTTTGGTGGATGTCCTCCAAGTCATCTCTCTCCATGATTGCTTCCTGCTTTGAGTCAGGGGAGGCTATATTTTTCTCCAATATTTATGCGCCTCCTGAGCTTCATGGTAAGCAATTATTGTGGACCCATATCAGGTTTGTTAGAAGTATGGCTCCTTACCATCCGTGGATAATGGCGGGGGATTTTAATGCTATCTCTAAGTTGGATGAGAAACGGGGTGGTATTGCGAGGCTGGAGCCTTCTGCTCTTCTCCTTCAGGATAACATTTCAGCTCTAAATCTAGTTGATATCAAGCCTAGTAATGGCCAGTTCACTTGGACTAATCGGAGGATTGGGGAGGATTGCATTGCTGAGCGTCTTGATCGTTTTCTGGTTTCTTGTTACTGGGTTGGTGGTTTGTGGTCCTCTATGTCTGAAATTTTGGACTGGAGGGGTTCAGATCATTGGCCTATCAAGCTCGCGATCTCTTCGGCTCGTGTGCCTCGGTCTCCTCCTTTTAAATTCCAGCTTATGTGGCTTAGGGATCCCTCTCTTCATGACTACGTGGCTGAATGGTGGAGGTATGGTAGACCTTCCTATGGTACTAAAATGTATACTTTTGCTAAGTTACTTCAATTTGTCAAGTATCAACTCAAACGATGGAATCGACATTGCTTTGGAAACATTTTCCATGCTAAGGCTGCTGCTCAGGCAGAGTTGGCTGGTATTACGAGGATGATTAGGGAGGATGGGATGACTGAAGTGCTGCTTTTGGAAGAAGCCAAGGCTCTGAAGCTGTTGGAGGAGTGTGAGCTAAGGGAAGAAATTTTTTGGAAACAAAAGGCCCGGGTTGATTGGTTACTGGAAGGAGATAAGAATACTGCCTTCTTCTTCAATTCGGTGAAAGCCAGGAGACATGGCAACTCTATTTCTGTTTTAGTGAATGACAGGGGTGAGCAGCTTTCCTCCTCTCAGGAGATCTCTAACGAAGCAGTTCAATACTTTGCTTCTTTATTCAAGGAGGAGGAGCGAAGGAGTTTCGATGAGGAAATTCAAGTCCTGTCGTGTATCCCTTCTCTTGTTTCTAGAGAAATGAATGAGCATCTTATGAGTGACATCTCGCTTGATGAACTGGAGGGTATAGTGTTTCAGATGAAGAAGGGGAAAGCCCCTGGCCCGGATGGCTTTCCGATTGAGTTCTTCCAAGAGTTCTGGGATATTATCAAATTGGACTTGTTAGCAGTTGTGCAGGAGTCTCAATCAAATAAGCAAATGCTACGGGCTCTCAATTCCACCTTCCTAGCTCTCATTCCCAAGTGTGAGGGTGCTGATAGGTTAACGCAATTTCGGCCTATCTCTCTGTGCAATGTGATTTATAAAATTATCTCTAAATTGATGGCTGACAGGTTGAAAAAGTGGCTTTCAGTGTTGATTTCTGAGGAACAGGGCGGTTTTGTGGAGGGTCGGCAAATTTTGGATGGGGTGGTGATTGCTACTGAAACTATCCATTCTATGGCCACTTCCAAGGTTAAGGCAATGTTTATCAAACTGGATATGGCTAAGGCTTATGACAGAGTTCAGTGGTCCTTCCTTCAGAAGATTCTTGGTGCTTTTGGTTTTGGAGAGGATTGGATTAGATGGGTAATGAGCTGTGTTACTACAACTTCCTTTTCTGTGTTAATCAATGGTGAGCACTCAGAGCTTTTTGGTGCATCTCGGGGTTTGCGCCAGGGAGACCCCCTCTCTCCCTATTTGTTTATCCTTCTTGCCGAGGGTCTGGGACGCTTGATGAGAAGGCATGTGGAGCTGGGGCTTATTTCGGGATGGAGATGGAATGGTGGCTTACCTTCGCAGTCTCATTTGCAGTTTGTGGATGACACTGCTTTGATGGGTCTGGCGTCTATCAGGGAAGCTACTAATATGCGTAAAGTGTTGGATGTTTATCTTAATGCCTCGGGCCAATTGATCAATGAGGAAAAGTCCTCCATCTTTTTCTTTAACACTCCTGAGCCCATTCAGAGGAGGATTGCTCACATTTTGAGATTTCAGATTGGGTCTCTCCCCTTGACCTACCTTGGTATTCCGATCTCTGTTGGAAGACCTCATAGGGATTCTTGGCAAAATATATTGGATAAATTTCGTGTGAAGGTTAATCATTGGACCCACAGATGGCTGTCCTTTGTTGGGCGTGTTTAGTTGCTCAAGTCTGTGGTGCAGGCTCTCCCCATCTACAGGTGCATGATCCAGGTTGCCCCGGTGAGTTTCATTAAGGAGTTGGATTCTCTTGCTAGGCAGTTCTTATGGGCTGGTAGCCTACAGTCTTCCAAATGGAGTCTTGTCAAGTGGGATACTATTTGTAGCCCGAAGCAGTTCGGAGGGCTTGGCTTAAGGCAGTCTATGTTGTCCAGCGTGGCTCAAGCTGCTAAGTTGTATTGGCGCTGGTGTGTGGAGCAGGATCATCTCTGGGCTAGAATTTTATCTCATAAGTATTTTCCAGGGATCCCTCAGTGTGATATTCCCCGGTACTCCTTGAGGGGGAAAGGTTCGGTGATTTGGGGTACTCTCAAGAAGGGGCTGATCTCATAAAGGATGGCCTTTTTTGGATTTGCAAAAGGGGACGAAGCTCTCTTCTGGTCTGATTCTTGGGATGGTTTTCCCCCATTCTTTCCCAGTTTCCGAACTTGGTAACTTTTACCAGCGGTTCCTCGAAGCTGGTTGGTCTAGGGTGAGTGATTTTAAGTCCTTCTCTACCCGAGATCAGCTGAGAATGGTGAGATGGAAGAGCCCTGGCGAGTGGCCTGTTGTTGGTATGGAGGAGGACTGTGCTGAGTTGCACAAATCCTCTCAAACAGGAATTCCCGGGGAGGTGTGTTTAATGTTCTAATCCCTAGGGGTGTGGCCTTCTGTTCGAGAGATTATCTCTCAGGCTTGAGAGGGGTTCAGTGGAAGAAGAGTGTGGAAACTTCTCCTGGCCAAAGTGTAATTGCTTTCTTTGGACCTTGGCCTAGAATAGTGCTTGACGTGGGACAATATTCAGAAGAGGGGGTTTCAAGGCCCATTTTGTGTGCGGGGCAGAGGAGGATTCTTCCCACTTGTTTTTTCGGTGCCCCTTTGTTTTGCATCTTTGGCATATTTGGTGGGAGGCCTGGAGAATCCCGTGTGTTCATGCCTCTTCACTGGTGGAGTTTTGGAACAGTGTTGGTAGACCTCCTTCTGGGACCTCTTTCCTGCAGGAGGTGTGGTATGTAGGTCCTACATTCATTTTGTGGCAGATCTGGCTAGAACGAAATCGAAGAATTTTTCGGGGTGAAAGGTTGATATTCCAACAAGTTTGGCAAAGAGTAAGGGCTATGATTCAGGAGACGGTGGAAGCTAAGTGTGAGGTGGTTTTCCCTTTAGACAAAGGGGACGCTGAGAAGGTGGAGAGACTTGGAATCCAGGGGTTGTCTTCAGCTTCGGCTTGCGTCAAGAGGGGAAGGAGGGGGAAACAAAAGGTCCAAAGGTTGGGCAGGTGGTTGCCCCCTCCGGATGGAATCTTGAAGATCAATACTGATGGTTCTTCAAGAGGCAATCCAGGTCCTGCTGGTATTGGTGGAGTTGGTCGGGATTCTTCGGGCTCTGTGGTTTTCTTCTTCTCTGCTCACGAAGGGGTGCATTCTATCAACCTTATGGAAGGTTTGGCGATTCTCTATGCTCTTGAGAGGGCTTATGATTTGGGTTGGCGCAGGGTTATTTGTGAATCTGATTCTCAGGTTCTGATTGGTTTGATAAATAATCGGACGGTGTCTGATGTTAGCTGGCAGCTGGCTGGAATGGTGCAACAGATTTTACAGATTAGTTCTTTGATGGAGTTTATATCCTTTGTCCATATTCCTCGGGAGTGGAATAGGGCCGCTGATTGTTTGGCTAAGTGGGCTTCTGAGAATCTTCTCGGTTGGAAGATTGATGGGTGGGAGCAAGTTCCCCAGGAGCTCCGCCAGGATTTAGAAGGGATTCTGGTTAAAGATGGGGAGGTCTGAGGGAAGGCTGATGTGTATTTAACTTCCTATTTCTTTTGTTGGGTCTTTGTGGCAGATTTTTTGTAATATTCTCTTGATTTTCAATAAAGGTTTTTACCCTACCTAAATAAAATAAAAATAAAAATAAAAAATAAAAATGCAGACAGGGGATGCGAGGTCAAACCTTCTTGTGGGTGACTACATAGCCTCCCCTGCTGGGAGTCAACACTTGTGGAGGGTGGCGTTTGCCTCCACAGCTGATATAATAGATGATAGGGGTGCATGGCATTTTTTTATCAAAAAAAATTCGATTCAATTTTGCCATCGGTGATTTTCACCAATTTCATATCAAATTTTTTAATAGGAAAAATTTCCCGAATTAAAGCATAAAATAATTAATATATACTATATGTATATATATATATTATCGCATCGATATCTGATATATATATATATAAATACTTCCAACCAACAGTCCAATTGGACAAAATCTTTTTTTTTAATAGACTAATTTATAGAGAAAAGAAAATTTCAAAGCACAATTCAGAAATTTCAATTTCTAAATTAAAATGGAAGATCTCAAATCTAATTATAGAGATTTACAAAAAAAAATTATTGTTTTCTCTTTCAATTTTCTACTGTTAAAATTTATTTCCCTACAAAGGATCTAAGGTTTTCACAATTCTTCTACAAAGGTTTTCAAAACTCACAAGAAGTTTTATAGACATCCTTTCAAAATTAGAAATCAAAGCTTCTAAACAATAAAGCAATAACAGAACCTATTTTCTGAAGCTTGTAGGAATGAAATCTGAAGTTGAGCTTCCTTGCAAAATCCAATCTTCCATAACCTCTTCCAAAATCTCCACTTCGAGACAAATGTAAAAATACAAAGCCAAATCTTTTTTTATTTCCACAACCAATTTCCAAGATATATCTTTCTCAATCACCATAGTTATTTCCTCTTATGCATTAACAATTTATTTTTGCATTTAAATAATTTAAAACACAATTTAATTTCAAAATAAATTTAAATCACTTAATCTATGCACTTTACAAATACAATTAAACTATTCACTTAATAAATTTAATTGATTAATTTATTTACTCAACAAAATAAATTTAATTTATTTATTTATTTACTCAACAAAATAAATTTAATTTATTTATTTATTTACTCAACAAAATAAATTTTATTTATTTATTTATTTACTTAATAAAATAAATTTAACCACAAGGATTAAATTACTTTACCACATAAATTTAATTTAATTAATTAAATTAAATTAAATCTTTTAACAACTTTAATCTAAAATAAATAAATAATCATTTAAACCTTTTAATCATTGATTTCCACAAACAACCTTGCAGATAATTAATTATCAAAACAAACAAGGACAACATGACATTACGACATACTAAACATGAATTGATGACACACTGTGACTAGGATTGTGGTTTGACAAGGGAACCCCTCAGACCTGTGAAGCCAGGTGGAGACAATGCCCTATACCTACAATCTTGTAACCAAGATGAATATCGTACATGTATAAAAATCATAATAGTCACACCATGAAGAGAAATCGTACAATCACAGGGCGCTCGCAAGCGAGTGATGTAATCTCGTCCTCTTCACCAATACAGTCACACCAAGACTGACAAAATTAAAGCATCATTAATCAACAGATGAGCATATATCAATATTAACAACTATGTTAATCAAAAGCATAACATAAAACCATAAGCATCCATATAGTGTATCATCACATCAAAATATAACACCATCATCGCTCCAATGTCAATGATCATAAAACAATAACAAGGTATCAAGGTCTATCATAGTAAAGGTACTATCTAACAGCATAAGCAAATTGAAGGGGTGCTACATTCTTCCCCCTAGGATCAGGCTTACTGCTGGAAGCCTGTGAATAAATAGGGATAAAGCTCCCTCATCCTGGTCACATCCTCCCAAGTAGTCAATGTATCATCTCTCAGATCCCACTAAACCCTAACCTGCTCAATGTCTTGACCCTTGAGGGAAAGTCTCATTTGCTACGTGATGGCCATGAGCTCCAAAGCCAACTTCTCATCCTCTACCTATAAAGAATTTCAATCAAGGACATGAGATATGTCTAGATGATAAGGCCTGAGAACTGCAACATGAAACACATCATGAATACACGAGACACTAGGCAGCAAAGCAAGTTGATAAGCAACTGGTCCAATCTTCTCAAGAACCTCAAATGGCCTAACAAAGCGAGGTGTGAGCTTGGATCCCTTTCCATATCGGATTGGACTCTTTCGTGGATGCACTCACAAAAAGACTCAATCATCTACTACAAACTGACGATCCACTCAACGTGCATCAACATATTTCTTCTACCTATCCTGTGCAACAACCAAATGTTCCCTGATCTGAATCACCTGTTGCTCCATATCCTGAAGCATATTCGGACCCAAAAGAACTCTATCCTCTAACCAATCCCAACTCAAAGGAGTCTGACACATACGCCCATATAATGCCTAGAAAGGAGGCATACCAATCGAACTTTGATAGTTGTTGTTATAAGCAAACTCCACTAAAAGAAGATAGTCCTCCCATCGTGTCTGTTGGTCCATCACATACATGTGCATCATATCCTCAAGGATCTAGTTGACCCTCTTGATATGTCCATCTGTCTCAAAATGATACGTTGAACTAAAGTTCAACTATGTCCCCATCGCATGTTGCAATGATGTCCAAAGAGCTGAGGTAAACACAAGATCCCTATCAGAAATGATCCGATGAGGAATACCATGCAACCTCACAATATCTCCTATGAATACTCTAGAAATGGATGAAGCATTATAGGATGAACGAATAGGTGAGAAGTGTGCTACCTTCATCAACCTATCCACCATCACCATAATAGCATCGTTTCATCGCGAAGAGTTGGGTAACCCAACAATGAAATCCAATGAGATTATATCCCATATCCACTCTAGCACCAAATGTGGCTGCAAAATCCTCACTGGATGTTGGTGTGTAGCCTTCACTCACTGACACTCCAAACACCTCGACACAAAATTAGTGATATCTCACTTCATACCTACCCAAAAATAAAGTTGTCGCAAATTGGCATGCATCTTCTTCACTCCTAGATGAGCTGAATAAAGTGCCTGATGTGCCTCTATCAAAACCAAGGTACAAAAATCTCCATATAATGGAACATAAATGTGTCCCATGTGCCTCAACAAACCATTTAAATCTAGAGAATAATCTAAGAATCTTCCCTAGATAACCCTGCCTGATTCTATCTCTAATCTCACCTCCTGGCACCAACTGTCTGCAGGAAGTGCTAAAAGAATCTGATTCCTCAAATCCACAGCAAGAGTCAACTTAGAAAACTCATGTCTTTGCCTGCTAAGAGCATCAGCAACTATGTTCTCCTTCCCCTGGATGTACTTCACCTCGAATTCATACTCACAAAGGAATTCCATCCATTGCCTCTACCTAGCATTAAGATTAAGCTGCGTGAAGATGAACTATAGACTCTGATGGTCACTGTGCAACTCAAATTTGTTTCCCAACAAGAAATTTCTCCATCTCGTCAAGGTATGCACTACCGCTACCAACTCAAGATCGTGTGTAGGGTAATTCAATTCATGATCCTTGAGTTTGCATGATTTGTACGCAATAACTCGACCATCCTGCATCAAGACTACTCCTAATCCCTCCAAAGATGCATTAGTATAGACAACAAAATCTCCAATAGGATCAGGCATCGCAAGAATCGGTGCACTGGTCAACTTCTCCTTTAGCGTCTAAAATGCTGACTCATACTATTCTGACTAAACAAACATCTTCCCTTTCCTCTAAAGAGAAGTGATAGGATGTCCTATTCTCGAGAAGCCCTCAACAAAAAATTTGTAGTAACTTGATAAACCCATGAAACTACGTATCTTTGCCACATTAGTCAGTGCGGGCCAATTAATGAATGCTTGGATCTTCACAAGATCAACTGCAACACCCTCTCCTGTAATCACATGTCCAAGGTACTTGACCTTAGTCTTAAAGAACTCACATTTGGATAGGTTAGTGTACAATTGATTATCTCTCAAACACTACAATACCTACCTCAAATTCTCCTCATGTTCCTCTATGGTCCTGGAATAGATCAATATATCATCAATGAATACCAATACAAATCTATCTAGATATGTGCCGAAGACTCTATTCATCAAGCTCATGAACACAGATGGTGCATTCGTCAACCCGTATGGTACCATAGTAAACTCGTAGTGACTATAGCGTGTGCAAAACGTCATCTTATGGATATCGACATCAAATATGCATAGTTGATGATACCCTAACTTAAGATCAATCTTTGAAAAGACGGTAACACCCTTGATCTAATCAAACAATTCATCAATTCTAGGTAAGGGATATCAATTCTTGATTGTCACTTTGTTCAACTGACGGTAGTCAATGCATAAACGAAGAGAACCATCCTTCTTCTTCACAAAAATTACTGGTGCTCCCCAAGTTGAAACACTAGGGCAAATGAAACACTTCGCTAATAACTCCTCTAGTTGCAAGCGGAGCTCCTTAAGCTCCTTTGTAGTCATGCGATATGGAGCTTGTGAAATAAGCTCAGAACCAGGTAACAGATCAATCCTGAAATCAATGTCACGCTAAGGTGGCATCCTTGGAATATCATCGGGAAATACATCTGCATACTCCTAGAGTATGGGGTGGCTATCAAGAGTAACCTTCTCCTCACTATCACCCAACTCCAAGTCATCTACTGTCATTGCAAATAACTAACATCCCTGACGTACACATCTCCTCAGCTGCATAGCTGAGATCATCCTCAATGATATGGGTCTCTAAACTCCCACTATCTCAACCTCACTACCAGATGCATCAATACATTGAATCGACTTGCTTTGATAGTCAATCATGGCCTTGTGAGCCTCAAGCCAATCCATCCCTAAGACAATGTCATATGACCCCAATGGTATAATGCAGAGGTCTAATGTAGTGTGAAAAGATCTAATCTCCAATCTACAGTTAGGTACTAGGGATTGAACTGTGACTTTAGCACCAGAGGCCAATTCGACCTACCACTTAACATCTTTCTTTGCTTCCCTCAGTCTATATTGCACCATGACAGATGATGAAATAAGGAATCTAATTCCCCATAATCAAATAAAATGGTAACCCTGTTACCCTATAACATACCATATGTCTACTACTGTGCTCTGATGATCAGCCTAGTAGTTATCAACTGCAGTGAATACTCGATGCTCTCTGCTTGCATCACCAATTGTTGGCTCTAATGTCACTGGCCTCTGAGTGTAACCTGATGTGCCCTTATTGGGACATTGTCATGCTATGTGACCTTGTTGGACACATGCAAAACATCCAATACCTCTACCAAAACCTCTACCTCCAGAAGGTGCACTCAACTGTTGAATGCTACCCCTATAGGTAGACTATGAACTCTATGTTGGCTGCTCATAAGTGTTGTGTTTATTATATCTCCAGTTCCTATCACCACCTAACTGATATCTGTCACCCTATCTCTGTTGGAAACTCTTTCATTTCCCCTGTGAATTATGATACTGTCCACTCTGTGCAGACACCTGCTATGTCCTAGGTGGTCTAGCTCCCTAAGTCTAACCACTATATCCACTCAGTCCTACAGCTGAAGAACTGCCTATCTATACTCTAGTGTGACCACCCAATGCCATTGCCAAGTTCTCCTCCACCAACCTGGCCTTCTCCACCACTGTCTTCATAGTCTTGGGTTCGAAAACCCACACACCACAATTGATCCAGGCATTTAAGCCCCTGATGAAATGTTGAACAACCATGCTCTCATCATCATTGATGCCTACAAACTCCTTGAGCTTGTAAAAATGATGCTCATACTACTCTATGGACATAGCCATCTATCACAAGGCATGGAACTCATCTCCTCGACGCTATCACCAATGGTCAAAAAGAAATCTAGCCTCGAACCTCTCTAAGAACAAATCCCAAGATACAGTATTAATATCAATATAGAGATTTTGCTCCTCCAACCTCCACCAAGTAGATGCAAAATCTCTCAGGTGCATGATCGCACATCTAGATTTGGCATTGCTACCATAGGGGTGCATAGTAAAACACTGATTCAGATCTATCAGCCATGTCTCAGCCTCTAATCCGCTACCTAAACCATCAAAAGTAGGTAGATGAGCTCTAAGCAGGTCTCTCATATGAGCAGCCATGACTACCACTGCCTATGTTGGAACCTCTCTCTCATCCATAATATCTTGATCTTTGTCCTACCTCAGACCCAAATGAGCTAGTGTCTCCTCTAATAAATGATGCAACTGAGCATCCTTGATCCCTGGTGGACCCTAATTCTGATCACATCCCTCAAGAGCATTTTGGGAAGCATGTTGCTCCTCACAATCTGATTCATGGGGAACAATGGGAGGTGAATCCTACTGATTACCTCCGCGACTACTTGCACGACCACTACCTCTACCGTGACCTCTCCTAGGTGGCATGATCCTGCATAGATACACAACATGAAATAAGACAAGGTACGCAAACTTAAATCCTATGCAACTAATAACTTAATGGGTTCAACATTATCCTAGAGCACCCAGTGTTTAAACTTGGGATTTGATACCATTTGTAATTCCCACCACGAAACCCTAGAGAATGTCACACACATAATGGAAGAGAACAATTTTTTTTATAAAAAGAGTAATTAAACAAGTAAACTACACTAACACATACATTCTCTAAGGTAGGTGACGATGCTTACTTACAATACCCATTACTAACAAAAGTTACTAAATATAACTTATATTTATTACTCATGAATTAAATATCATACATCCAATAACATTAAAATACATCACATAAGATATAAAGTACAATAATGATTCATTCACACATTGCATTTATTTAATATTACATTTACAATTATCATTTCCAAATGAGATAGTTTATACAAAAATGCTACAATTACAAATTACAAAGGTTCTCCTTGAATACAATTGAGGAGTGATACAATTACAAGGTATCCAACAGATACAAGTGAGAAACATGAAAGAATTACAAATCCACTAGTACACACGAGCTCTCCAATCAAGAAGTACTTGCCATCACGAACAAGAATTGGGGATCCAACAGTGTAAGGTGCATGTTCCACCCAACCATGTGGTACCCAAAGGCCCACCCCCCGTGCTAGGAGATAGTAAAAGAGTTTCCTAGGAAAAACCTACAACCTCTAGACATAAGCAATAACAATACTAAACTACACAAGTACAATACTAAAAAAATGGTTACAATGCTTCCAGATTATAATGATCAACTACACAATACATCAAACTGACTGGCGGTTGTCATGGGAGGAGTGTCATCACAAAGTTGCATGGGTTACCCTGGCGAATCTTCCTAGGCTTCGTCCCCCATCTTGAGTTACCCTAGTGACCTCTTACGAAACCCAGTCCCACATGCAATCCAATTCAGAATCGATTATCTTTCATAGAGACAAGATAACAATCTTGCCATTCCAGGCCTTCTCGTCTCATCCCAAGTCTATACTAGCCCTTGAGTCCATGAGCGAGGTGCTTACAATAAGTTAAGTGTTTAAACTACCCTTTTCCCCTAACATATTTATTTAGTTTCCACTGATTAAACTAACTCTACATGAGTTACCCTGGTACCACTTTGTGTGTTGGCCCCCATGAAGAGCCACTCCCCTATTAACAACCTAAGGAATCAATTCCACTAAAATTGGGTAGACAAGGTGCACATAAATCAATTACAAATACAAACTCAATAACAATATACAACACAACCTGTTCATAGAACCAGGTGTCCATACTGAATAAATACCATGTGCACTACCCAAGTTATTTCAAAGGCTAAACCAACACAAGTAACAACCCCATCTCAAAGAAAATACATCTGGAAGACTTATAAACCCATTTAACCCAATTTGCTCAACCAATGTGAATAAGAGAAAATACCGCTTAGAAAGCATTTCAGGAAATTAAATAAACTATTGTTAGGATTTCCTAAATCTAATTAACTCAATTACACATCACTTGCAAATACTCAAAGTAAATACAATTACATTTGCAAACATTAAGGAATTAAGAAAACTAATTATTTCATTTCATTTACAATTAAAATAAGGAACTAAACTAATTGGTTTACTTCAATTTTCTCAATTACAACTAATGATAAGACTTTAAAAAAATTAATAAAACCTTTTATAATCATTAATCATATACTTGCGTGCATGCACAAACTAACATATTATTCCCTTAAATAAATATATATTTAAACATAAATTTAATTTCCATTTTTATGTTTAAATATATATTGATTTATCTAAATAGACATTATCCATAATCTACTAAATAAATATACAAATACATATATATATATATATAATATATATTATATATTTAAAATAATATATAAAATATATATATTTATAGAATTATAAAACATATATACATATATATAAATATGTATATATATATATTTATTTATTATATAATATATATATTATATATATTACATATAATATATATATTTATATAACTTATATTATATAAAAAAACATTTTAAAATAAATAAAAATTCCAGACACAGGGGACGCAGGGTCAAACCCTACTGTGGGTGCTGCTACGCAGCCTCCCCCTATGGGAATCGCTGCCTCCATAGTCAGTGCCTCCCATAATGGGGGCAGCTATGGGGATAGCTCCCCTAGCACCCCAAAGAAAATCACTAATTTTTTTTATCAAAAATTCCCAAATTCATCAATTTCGTTGTACGGCGAATTTTCACCAAAATTTCAAATAAATTTTTTTAACAAGTAAAATTTCCTAGAATTTAAAGCATAAAATAATTTATATATACTGTATGTATATATATATATATATTCATCAGTATATATATATATATATAAATACTTCCAACCAACAGTCCAATTGGACAAAACCTTTTTTTCTAACTGAGTAATTTACAGAGAAAAGAAAATTTCAAAGCACAATTCAGAAATTTCAATTTCTAAATTACAATGGAAGATCTCAAATCTAATTACAGAGATTTACAAAATTTTCTATTGTTTTCTCTTTCAATTTTCTAATGTTAAAATTTATTTCCCTACAAAGGATCTAAGGTTTTCACAATTCTTATACAAAGGTTTTCAAAATTCACAGCAAGTTTTACAAACATCCTTTCAAAATTAAAAATCAAAGCTTCTAAACAATAAACCAAAAAAAGAGCTTGTTTTATGAAGCTTGTAGGAATGAAATTTGAAGTTGAGCTTCCCTGCAAAATAGACAATCTTCCAGAACCTCTTCCAAAATCTCCACTTCCAGACAAATATAAAAATATAGAGCCAAATCTTCTTTTTTTTATTTCCACAACCAATTTCCGAAGATAACTCTTTTTCCATCAAATCCCTCAATTAATTCCCTCAACACTGAGTCAAAAAATTTAAAATATCTTTCTCAACCACCATAGTTATTTCCTCTTATGCATTCACAATTTTTTTTTGCATTTAAATAATTTAAAACACAATTTAATTTCAAAATAAATTTAAATCACTTAATCTATGCAGTTTACAAATACAATTAAACTATTCACTTAATAAATTTAATTGATTAATTTATTCACTCAACAAAATAAATTTAATTTATTTATTTATTTACTTAATAAAATAAATTTAACCATAAGGATTAAATTAATTTACCACATAAATTTAATTTAATTAATTAAATTAAATTAAATATTTTAACAACTTTAATCTAAAATAAATAAATAATCATTTAAACCTTTTAATCATTGATTTTCACAAACAACCTTGCAGATAATTAATTGTCAAAACAAACAAGGACATGGCATTATGACATACTAAACATGAACTGACAACACACTACGACTGGGATTGTGGTTTGACAAGGGAACCCCGTTACTATCTCCTAATCAACAACACTGTTGGGATATGGAACGCTTAGACCTATGAAACCAGGTGGAGACAATGCCCTATACCTATAATCCTGCAACCAAGACAAATGTCGTACATGTATAAAAATCATAATAGTCACACCATGAAGAGAAATCGTGGAATCATAGGGCGCTCACAAGCGAGTGATGTAATCTCATCCTCTTCACCAATACAGTCACACCAAGATTGACGAAATTAAAGCATCATTAATCAACAAATGAGCATATATCAATATTAACAACTATGCTAATCAAAAGCATAACATAAAACCATAAGCATCCATATAGTGTATCATCACATCAAAATATAACACCATCATCGCTCCAATGTCAACGATCATAAAACAATAATTAGGTATCAAGGTCTATCATAGTAAAGGTATTGTCTAACATCATAAGCAAATTAGAGGGGTGTTGCATCATCAATGATTACTAGTGTAATCATATTTTAAGGTTTATGGGAAGTTTGATTGGTTCGAGTAGAAATATAAGAATATGAAAGACGAATGTTTTGTTTATCTTTGTATTGTAAGATTTTTGTACTTGGAAGATATGTGCAACATTTATATAAGACTATGATATCATTAGTATTGAGAAAATTAAAACATGAAATGTTATATGACTTATTTTTAGCAATTAACATTTTTACATATACATAATGAGAGGAACTAAATGAATTTCTATGGATTATATTTTGATATTTTTTGAGATACACCTATTACATTTGTGAGATTTTATAAATATTGTTTTCAATGTCTACATATCATTAGAATGATAATTTAAGGGAGATATATAGATTAGATAGTCTTTGAACTCATCACAACATTTTGAAACTAAAAATCACACTTAATATGGAAGTGAGTGTTTATCCTAAATTAGTTCTTGTATTATGTTCTAAAATAAAGAGATAAGTCTATGAGGCCTACCCCTATGATACACCTAGTATTTAGAATATTTTGAGTTGTGGTTATTGATTATGCTTAGAGATACTTTTGATGACATGATACTTAGATATTTGAGTTCTTATGATGATTTGATTATGATATTTAGACATTCGAGTTCTTATGATGATTTGATTATGATGCTACATGATTAGTTAGATGACTATTATGGTTGACCTAAATTATGCTAGTTATTGTGGTTGCTGAATTTAAATTTTGAAATTATGAACAAATGAAATGTGTTGTGAATAAACCATGTTATAATTTGATGAAATTGAAAATTAAGGGAAAAATATCTGAATATGATAGATGATTAGTGATTTTTCCAGTTATGATATGAGATATATATGCTATGTGAAATTATGAAACTTGTGTTTATGAAATGGTGTTTCAATTGTTTTGATATATGAATTATTTGGATGGAAACTTGCGTATATGAAGTGGTGATTCGATTGTTTTGATTCTTGATTTATTATATGGATTAACGTGTGCATCGAGTGTGCAGGTACATTTTCCATGGCCAATGGAAATTGGAGGTAACCTTGGGAACCCTGAGTGAGTTTACCAGTGAAGCCGAGTTATAGTCCATATGAAGGGACTATAGTTCCATTTTCTAATGTATTTTTCTTTGTGATGTATTTGTGCATGTTTGTAAATTGGTTTTAATTCCCATGTCAATCCATTAAGTGGTGAGTTGTCCACCCAAGTGGACAAACTCGGATTTGATCTTTAGGGCACTTTTTGAGGGTTGAAAAGTTGAGTTTTTTAAAGTGTTTTTATTGATTTAAGGTCCCTAGGTCAAGTACCTATGGGTTATGTACCTTTTCAGCCTATAATTTTGAGTTAGTTTCATGATTGGCACCCTTTTTGAGGCCTTAAAAAAGTTTGGGAAAATAAGGTTTTGAGAAGTGGGATGGGGACTAGTCCCTTTCCACTCCCACTTCTCTATGTTGTCTTGGAAGTCCCCCAAGTCCTCACACATGTGAGAGCACACATGGGTGAATGTGCTTGGGAGGGTGAATAGGTGAGTGACAAGTGTCACTTCCCCATTCAAAAGAAATTCAAACTTAAATTCTATAAGAGAAACTAAGAACAAGGGTTTTGGGGGTTCTCTTTTGCATTTTTTTTGGTTTTGGACTTGAATTTTTGGGAGATCTTGGATTTGGCTTGGGGAGATTGGAAAGCAAGCTTGGAGGAGGTGGAGTTGTGCTCATCCTCATCACTTCTTTCCAAAGCTTGGATTAAGGTAGGATCACCAAACCCTTTTGCTTCTTATGTTTCAAATTTGTATGCTATGAACATGTAATTGTGTGTTTGAAATTCTTTCCCTTAAGTGTTGTTTTCTTTTGTTTTATTTTCTTTGTATGAGTGTTGTTGGGGAAAAAGGGTTGTAATGGGATAGGCTCACCCAAATTTGGGAAGAGCATCCCAAGTTTGGGGATGGTTGGAGTAGGAACCTCCATGGGGACATGTTATTCCTCCTTAGAAGGAGAGGTTTCAAATATGGGTATGAGTACCCCTATGTGTTGTGTATGTGAAGGATGGTTGGCTAGATAAGGAGATGTGGAGGAAGGGTTTGAAATGAAGGGTTGAAAATTTTGGTGATTTGTATTCATGGTATTACCTTTGGGTCCCCCAAAATGGAGTGCGTAGTCCACCTCCATTCCCCGTTTTGGGTTCATAATGAACTCTTTGTTATGTGAAAATTTCCCTTGGGTGGGTGTGTATATTTTCTATGTGTATTTGAGTGTTAAATGTATTTGGCTTGCATGAATGTACCTGGTTCCCAAGGTGCCTCCTAGCTCAGGGGTGGTTGGTTTTCCAACCAAAGGTTGGGAGGTGAGCTTCCCATTGGTCCATAGAAGAAGTTTTTGTGCCTTGTTTAGTTTTGCAGGTTTGAGGAGTTACAATTTGAAAGTACATGTGTTACTTGGAGAATGGATTTATTGTTGTCATTTCAAATGGAAACCACCATATTGGGTGCTTGCTATTGTAAATAGGAAAAATGGATTTTCTATCACTGTTCTGCTGTAAATAAACAAATGAGGAATTTTATTAACTGTGTTGTTGTTAACCAGCAAATAAAAATTTGTAACTATATGATGTAGGGAAACAAGTACATCATTTTAACGTTGTTTTGCATAAAATGTTTTAGTAAAGTTCATTGAATGTGGTAGTTAGAAATATTGTCTTTGCTTCCTTTGCAATGTAAGCAAGCTAGGTTTCAAACTTGTGTAAATCAACGAGAAGGAATGGAAAGAAAATGGTGTATTTTATTTTGGAAAGAAAATATTATGTGATGTTCCAGGTTTAATTTTTCGTCTTATAACCCGAGAAATATAGAATACTTCATTATAGAAGCTATGTAATATGATACTTTGAGTTACTACAAAGATCTGAAAGTGCAAATAGTGTGAAAAGTTGTAATCTTTATGTCTTTCTGTCTAAATATATATATAAAAAAGACTACTATTTGTATTCATAAGGTTGCTAAATAAATGTAATATTCTGCCTTCTTTTAAATCTTCATACAAATGTATTTATTTTTCTATTTGGAAGTATTACGATGGCTTCAGCTTAAAGTTTTCCTATCTCTATAAAACAAATGACCAAAAAGAGGGGTTATTGCTGCACTGTCTATATGTCATCTTTTGTTAGCAATAAAAGTAAAAGTCTTATAATAGGAATTTTGAATCATGAAATTAGATGCCAAAAGATGAATGGAAAGGATATGCTGAAATTCTACAAGTTATTTATAAAGTCATCATCATTATAATGATAGAGATGTAGGAAAATTCTACAAGCTTCCTTTCCAAGGTAGAACAAAATAGCTTTAAAAAAAAAATGATAACTAAGGCACCAATATAGGGAATCATGTTTATAAGTTAGAAAGTTCCTTAGGATGGTTCATTTAGTGTTGTTCGAGGATACAAGATTCTTTTAGCATGTCTGTGTATCAGAGTCACTGTAAGTGTGCAGGAAGGGATGGAATCAAGTTTTACATTAGTTATCCTAGGTAGAAAAGCGAAAGTACATTTATTACGTTTATGAAATAGAGAAAGCAAGAATCGATGGGAAATAGATTACTTAGAGTTGCTAAAAAAAAATTTCATAGATTACACATATAGTAGAGCATGGATTTCCCATCTCCTTTCTTACTATTTGTAACCAAATAAGACTTTTTTTTTTTAGTTAATAGTAGGAGGAGGTACAGAATGGTTGCACACAACATTTTAGTAATCACAGGCATCATCTGATACAGGTCTAATTGTTAGTCATCAATAAATATAGTAACAACAGACCCAACATTCATTGCCAACTGAAAGATAAAGACTGAGGCATGGACTATGTGGGTTGGATGTTATTCTCAAAATACTCTTCTATCCACTTTTTGTAGACAACACTTAAATCAAACAAAAAGAGAGAAGAAATAGAATATATTAAAAAAAGAAGAGAGGAACCACAGATAACAGATTGAATGAACCAGGTGATGTATTGTAGCCCTTGGGCGTGGGTTTTTCCGTAGCTCTCACACTATTTTCACGGATCTTCCTTCTCGCCATTAGACTTGTTCACAATGAGAGCCAACCCTAAGCGGTGTTGCCCCAGTCTGTGCCCTACTAAGCGAAGAGAAACAAACTAGGGTTTCTCTGTGTCCGTGCCCTTTTTCATCCAAATTTTTCCCATGGCAGAGTTGAGGCAGTTGAGAATAATATTTTATTTTGGACATCAATCCACATTTAATAGAATTAAACTTGTGAACTGTATCGGAGGGAAAATAAGATTTAAAATGGACGTGAAATAGAATTTGTTTTGGTTCTTTTGGTTTCCGCCTCCTCTTTCCATTGATCGCCCAACTTCTAACGCTATTTTAAGACTTAGAGAACTTAAAATAATTTAATAAATGGTAAAAGTTGTCGAGGCCTCTGTTTAACGAATTTGCATTCCAAAAGAAAATGTAGCATTCGTAATAAGGTAGTTACTCGCTTCAGTTGTCAAAAGTAAATAGGGTTGTTTTGTTTCACGGCAAGCTATATCTTGAATTAAAAATAAATAAACCGTCCATTCGGCATAAAGCCTTAATTTTAACCTTAGACGTTTAGCACTCGTGTCTTCTCATTTTATACTTTCCGTTTACACATAAAAAGTTTAGGCCTTCTAAAATCAAGTCAATTCGCATGAGGGAAAAACAACTAGATTTACATGTTTCTAGTTAATATAGTTTCAAAGTGGGGAATCTTAAAAACAATGTGAAGAAGGGAATATATTCCCACACCTTTAGGAAAGATTCTTTAAATTTTAATAAAGAAATAAGGATTTTTGTACACGTAATATTAGGGATTTTAGAAAAAAATAATATCTCCCACTTTATATCATTTCTTCCTTCCTTTAAGGGATTTAAAAATATGTACATATAAAGGGATTTAGAATGTACTTATTTGTATTATTTATTATGTAATTTAATATCTTTTAATTTATTCTTGTAGTAAATTAATTTATTTTTAATATATTTTTTTAGGTTAAATTAATAGTAATAATTCAATTAATAAAATTAAATAATGTAATACTAATAAATAAATTAAAATGGAAATTTATTAATTAATTTGTAATTTATAAGTTGTCTTCTCCCTCTCGTCTTAGCCTTCAAAATTAGATTTTAATTTTGACTTCATCAATTTTGGTAAGGAGGCTTAATTAGTGTAGAGCGAGTGAGCATAACTATGTGACATCAATTAATCCTTGCTTTTAACCTATAATTACTCTTTCTCAAATGTCAGACCCCGACCCCTCTCATGATCACTTGAAGGTATGTGTGACGGTCTCCACACATACCCACTCATCTAAGTACCCAACCCTCACTCTCGGGTGGTGTGTTGTTGATCTCGTTATAGGGGAAATGTCATCTGATGCATGTAATACATCAACTTAGTGTGTATGGTTAGTATAACGATAGAAAATTTACAAACATGTGTTTAAAAAAAAAATTAGTCATGTTTTTTTGTTTTGGAGTAAATTTTGGGCATTACATTTTTGGTATCAAAGCCTAGGTTCCAACATGGGAACTCTGGGCATATGTGTTCACCATGTTAATATATGTTATGACATTATCATGTAGGATGCCAGCTAGATTGCGAAAGGTTCGCGGGTGTGGACGTGGGCGTGGACGTGGGTGTGGACGTGGTGTAGGGCGGGAGCGAGCCGAGTCACCACCACTAGCTCCACATGTTTCAGAGGTACCACAACATGAGCCTTCATAGAATTTTAATTCCCAAATCCTCCATGCATTAGAGGATTTGATTGGGGTTATTCACGCTCATCTACCAGCGGCAGAGGAGGACCCTAGACCAGACCAGACACAACACTCAACTAAGGTACATAGGTCAGAGCGCAAAGAGCGTAGCAGGAGTCCCCCTCGTATTCTCGAGGAATATAATGATGAGGGAGAGAGGGGATCAGTCCATCTAGATCCTCCACCACAGGTTCACCATCCTAAGGTACCAGATGAGGGTAGAGCATATCGAGATCTAGGCTATCAGATTCATGAGTTGCTACGATTGAAACCACCTAATTTTGAGGGATCCACAGATGGAGTAGAGGTTGAGTCTTGGCTTCTTAGCCTTGAGAGATGCATGGGATTACGTGCTTATGCAAGCAATCTAAAAGCACATGTTGTGATACTATTGCTTCAAGGTTCAGTATCTACGTGGTGGCACCAAGAGGAGCGCAAACACCACCTATCTTTAGATACCCTCACTTGGGAGACATTCTTATAAAGGTTTCGAGCACGCTACTTATCTGAGCATTTCAGACAGCGTCGTATTGATGAGTTTCATGACCTACATCAAAGGGTTTTATCAGTAGCACAGTATGAGAGCCAATTTTTGGAGCTACTACCGTATGTGGATTATTTGCATGATGAGAAGATTCTTGTCAACTGTTTCATCATGGGCCTAAATGCAGGTATATCAAGACCAATTCGCATGGCCGATCTAGAGAACCTTCAGGTTGTTGTGGAGAAGGCCCTTATAGCAAAGGAAATTCAAGGAAAATCTCAGGATGCACGAGAGCAGTTTCAGAACCGCAACCACACTCCACAGTCACATAACTTTCGATGACCTCCCCTTCCTTCGAAGGGAGGATTTAGGCCTCAAGTTGGACCACCTAGACCACAGCAGCAGCAATAGCAAAGTCACAGGCCTAGGCCTCAACGGAGCTCATAGGGTGGCCACTTCAGGCCATGGCAGCCATAGGTCCCTCAACATGATCAGTGTCCACAGACACAGGGTGTCATTCCAGCACATTCACAGCAGTCCTCCCGTGGGGGATTTAGTGGTTCCAATAGGACTAGGGGACAATAGCCTAGCAGGACACAGTCAACTCAGGTGTATACTGGAGGTCCTTGTTATGTATGTGGTGAAATGGGACACCTAGCTAGGGATTTCCCTTAGGGACCTACAGCTAGAGGACAACAAATAGGAGGTTCTAAATAGACAGTGGGAGATGTGGGCAAGTCCCACAGAGTTTTTGCAGCGGTTGAGAACCGCCAAGCTGAGCATCAGGCCACTATCATTGAGACACTAGGTATGATTGGTGATATTCATGTTTTTGTTTTGTTTGATTCTGGAGCATCTGATTCTTTTATTTCCCCATCTATAGTGGAGCGTAGCAGGCTAGTGGCATCTAGGCAGAATGATAGGTGGGAGGTTGAGTTAGCTTCAGGAGCTAAGGTGCCCGTAGATTCAGTGGTAGCTAGGAGATTGGACTACTTCAGTGGATCTTCATGTTACTCCATTAGGCTCCTATGGGGTAGTCTTGGGTATGGATTGGCTTGACGCTCATCGAGCTAAGGTAGACTGTCGTCATAAAGTAGTTGAGTGTATAGATGACCATGGTACATTAGTGGAGATTTTGGGAGTATAGAGGCCCATATCTCTTCGCATGATATCTGCTATGCAGCTTAAGCGGTGTATGCGAAAGGGATGTCAGTTATTCCCCATCACCATCAGTGATAGGACTGAGGAGGAGTCAGAGACATCTTTGGATGATCATCCCATCCTTAGGGAGTTTGCAGATGTGTTCCCTTCAGAATTACCAGGTATGCCACCTCGGTGGGAGATCGATTTTCACATAGACTTGGTACCAGGAGTTGAGCCAATATCACGTGCACCATACAGGATGACCACACATGAGCTTAGTGAACTCAAATTACAGTTGGAGGAGTTGTTAGAGAAGGGTCATATCCGTCCGAGTGTCTCACCTTGGGGCACTCCTATCATCTTCGTTAAGAAGAAGGATGGATCCCTTCAACTTTGTGTGGACTATAGACAGTTAAACAAGGTGGCAATCAAGAATCGTTACCCTCTTCCAAGGATTGATGATCTATTCAACCAACTTCAGGGTGCTAGAGTGTTCTCTAAAATTGACCTCAAGTCTAGATATCATCAGTTGCGTATTTTAGATGCAAATATACATAAGACTACTTTTAGGACTAGGTATGGTCATTATGAGTTTATGCTGGTGCCATTCGGTTTGACGAATGCCCCTGCAGTGTTCATGAGTCTCATGAACGGGGTATTCTATACCTTTCTAGATGAATTTTTGATAGTGTTCCTAGATGACATTTTGGTATATTCACATTCAGAGGAGGAACATGAGGAGCATCTACGACAGGTCCTGCAGTGTTTGAGAGAGCATCAGTTGTATGGCAGCTTGTCTAAGTGTGCCTTCTTTTGTTCAGAGGTTCATTATCTTGGGCACATTATATCAGGCAATGGTATCTCTGTAGATCCATCGAAGATTAGAGGTATCATAGAGTGGCCAATGCCTACTACAATGACAAAGGTCAGGAGTTTCATGGGCTTAGCAGGTTTTTATCGATGCTTTGTTGAGAATTTCTCTAGGATTGCACACCCAATTACTTCTCTTTAATGAAAAGGGAAGGAGTTTGAGTGGACAGAGCAGTGTGAGAGGGCCTTTCAGACCCTCAAGGAGCATATTACTAGTGCTCCTATCCTAGCAGTACCAGATCCATCAGCATATTTCATGGTATGTACCGATGCCTCATTGGATGGTTTAGGTGCAGTGCTTATGCAGGAGGGTAGAGTGATCGCGTATGAGTCACGAAAACTCAAACCCCATGAGTTGAAATACCCTACTCATGACTTAGAGTTGGCATCAGTAGTTCATGCATTAGTCCGTTGGAGACACTTTCTCTTAGGACACCACTTCGAGCTTCATTCAGATCATCAGAGCCTACAGTATATCTTCACACAACCTAATCTAAACGCACGTCAAGGTGTTGGATGGAGTTTCTTTGTGAGTATGAATTTGATGTCCATTACATAAAAGGGAAAGAGAACATGATGGCAGATGCATTGAGCAGGAGGAGACACAAGTTATCGTCCATGTCATTAGGCACAGATTTGAGGGGACACATCCTTCAACACTTAGTAGAGGATGAGTGGTATAGAGAGATACAACAGGAATTACAGTCATAGAGAGCCCTCAAGGGAAAGTTTATAGGGTACACACATTGGAGGCAGATGGGTTGTTGTGACACAAAGGTCATATCTATGTACCTAACATTGGTGATCTTTATATAGTCATCTTATCAGAGGCACACAGGGCACCGTATGCAGCACATCTAGGGGTGAAGAAGATGCATGCCGATCTTCAACAGTTATACCATTAGGAAGGGATGCGACATGACATTGCAGAGTTTGTGAGTCGATGCCTTGAGTGTCAGAGAGTCAAGGCAGAGCACCAACATCCAGCAGGATTATTGAACCCACATGATATTCCCGAGTGGAAACGGGACACCATTTCGATGGATTTTATTGTTGGTCTACCTTTGTCTTCACGTCGTCATGATGCCATCATGGTGACTATTGACAAGTTGACCAAAGTGGCCCATTTCTCACCTGTGCGTATGACATATACAACACCAACAGTTGCGAGGGTATTTCTTGATGATATTGTCAGATTACATGGAGTCCCTCGAAGGATCATTTCAGACAGAGATTCACTTTTCACATCCTTATTTTGAACTTCATTTCAGAAGGCATTGGGCACCCAGCTCAACTTCAGTTTGGCGTATCATCCCGAGACAAATGGGCAGACAGAGAGGGTTAATCAAGTGTTAGAGGACATGTTACGCATGTATGTGATGGATCATCAGTCTCGATGGGAGGAGTACTTGTATTTGGTTGATTCTGCCTATAATAACGAACATCACAGTTCCTTGGATATGCCACCCTATCAGGCCTTGTATGGTAGACCATGCAGGACTCCTTTGAGTTGGGATCGCATAGAGGATAGAGTGGTAATTGGTCTAGAGATGATACAGGATATGGAGCAGCAAGTGGATCTGATTAGGCAGCATCTTCAAGAGTTACAAGATTGACATAAAAAGTATGCCGATGCTAAGAGGGTTGATCGGAGTTTCTCAGTAGGAGATCATGTATTCTTGAGAGTGCATCCGCACAAGAATCCAATCCATTACGGAAAGGGCTCTAAGCTTGCACCTCGATTTGTTGGTCCATTTGAGATCTTGGAGCGGATAGGTCTCGTAGCTTATCGTCTAGCCTTGCCACCTAGCCTATCACGTATCCATGATGTATTTCATGTATCGGTATTGCGACGTTATGTGCACGATGACTCTCATGTTTTGGATTGGGATGCTTTGCAGGTGGAGTCAGACGGACAACTAGCTTTGGAGCCCATTCGCATTTTGGCTCGACGGACATTGGCCCTTCGAGGTCGAGAGCTGGACCAAGTTAGGGTCCAATGGGATCAATATGATGAGGTTGCAGCCACTTGGGAGGATGCCTTATGATTGAGGGCTTTATATCTCCACCTCTTTGAGAACTTCCAGGAGGAAGTTGAATCATAGAGGGGGAGGATGTGAGGCCTACCCCTATCATACACCTAGTATTTAGACTATTTTGAGTTGTGGTTGTTGATTATGCTTAGAGATACTTTTGATGACATGATACTTAGACATTTGAGTTATTATGATGATTTGATTATGGTATTTATACATTCAAGTTCTTATGATGATTTGATTATGATGCTACATGCTTAGTTAGATGACTATTATGGTTGACCTAAATTATGCTAGTTATTGTGGTTGCTTGATTTGAATTTTGAAATTATGAACAAATGAAATATGTGTTGTGAATAAACCATGTTATAATTTGATGAAATTGAAAATTAAGGGAAAAATATCTGAATATAATAGGTGATTAGTGATTTTTTCAGTTATGATATGAGATATATATGCTATGTGAAATTGTGAAACTTGTGTTTATGAAATGGTGTTTCAATTGTTTTGATATATGAATTATTTGGATGGAAACTTGTGTATATGAAGTGGTGATTCAATTGTTTTGATACATGATTTATTATATGGATTAACGTGTGCATCGAGTGTGCAGGTACATTTTCCATGGCCAATGGAAATTGGAGGTAACTTTGGGAACTCTAAGTGAGTTTACCAGTGAAGCCGAGCTATAGTCCATATGAAGGGACTATAGTTCCATTTTCTAATGTATTTTTCTTTGTGATGTATTTGTGCATGTTTGTAAATTGGTTTTAATTCCCATGTCAATCCATTAAGTGGTGAGTTGTCCACCCAAGTGGACAAACTCGGATTTGATCTTTAGGGCACTTTTTGAGGGTTGAAAAGTTGAGTTTTTTAAAGTGTTTTTATTGATTTAAGGTCCCTAGGTCAAGTACCTATGGGTTATGTACCTTTTCAACCTATAATTTTGAGTTAGTTTCATGATTGGGCACCCCTTTTTAGGCCTTAAAGAAGTTTGGCGAAAATAAGGTTTTGAGAAGTGGGATGGGGACTAGTCCCTTTTCACTCCCACTTCTCTATGTTGTCTTGGAACTCCCCCAAGTCCTCACACATGTGAGAGCACACATGGGTGAATGTGCTTGGGAGGGTGAATAGGTGAGTGACAAGTGTCACTTCCCCATTCAAAAGAAATTCAAACTTGAATTCTATAAGAGAAACTAAGAACAAGGATTTTGGGGGTTCCCTTTTGCATTTTTTTTTGGTTTTGGACTTGTATTTTTGGGAGATCTTGGATTTGGCTTGGGGAGATTGGAAAGCAAGCTTGGAGGAGGTGGAGTTGTGCTCATCCTTATCACTTATTTCTAAAGCTTGGATTAAGGTAGGATCACCAAACCCTTTTGCTTCTTATGTTTCAAATTTGTATGCTATGAACATGTAATTGTGTGTTTGAAATTCTTTCCCTTAAGTGTTGTTTTCTTTTGTTTTATTTTCTTTGTATGAGTGTTGTTGGGGAAAAAGGGTTGTAATAGGATAGGCTCACCCAAATTTGGGAAGAGCATCCCAAGTTTGGGGATGGTTGGAGTAGGAACCTCCATGGGGACATGTTATTCCTCCTTAGAAGGAGAGGTTTCAAATATGGGTATGAGTACCCCTATGTATTGTGTATGTGAAGGATGGTTGGCTAGATAAGGAGATGTGGAGGAAGGGTTTGAAATGAAGGGTTGAAAATTTTGGTGATTTGTATTCATGGTATTACCTTTGGGTCCCCCAAAATGGAGTGCGTAGTCCACCTCCATTCCCCGTTTTGGGTTCATAATGAACTCTTTGTTATGTGAAAATTTCCCTTGGGTGGGTGTATATATTTTCTATGTGTATTTGAGTGTTAAATGTATTTGGCTTGCATGAATGGACCTAGTTCCCAAGGTGCTTCCTAGCTCGGGGGTGGTTGGTTTTCCAACCAAAGGTTGGGAGGTGAGCTTCCCATTGGTCCATAGAAGAATTTTTTGTGCCTTGTTTAGTTTTGCAGGTTTGAGGAGTTACAATTTGAAAGTACATGTGTTACTTGGAGAATGGATTTATTGTTGTCATTTCAAATGGAAACCACCATATTGGGTGCTTGTTGTTGTAAATAGGAAAAATGGATTTTTTGTCACTGTTCTGCTATAAATAAACAAATGAGGAATTTTATTAACTGTGTTGTTGTTAACCAGCAAATAGAAATTTGTAACTATATGATGTAGGGAAACACGTACATCATTTTAACGCTATTTTGTATAATATGTTTTAGTAAAGTGTATTTAGAAATATTGTCTTTGCTTCCTTTGCAATGTAAGCAAGCTAGGTTTCAAACTTGTGTAAGTCAACGAGAAAGAATGGAAAGAAAATGGTGTATTTTATTTTGGAAAGAAAATATTATGTGATGTTCCAGGTTTAATCTTTCGTCTTATAGCCCAAGAAATATAGAATACTTCATTATAGAAGCTGTGTAATATGATACTTTGAGTTACTACAAAGATCTGAAAGTGCAAATAGTGTGAAAAGTTGTAATCTTTATGTCTTTCTGTCTAAATATATATATATATAAAAGACTGCTATTTGTAAACTTAGAAAAGAGAAAAGAATATGTATTCATAAGGTTGCTAAATAAATGTAATATTCTGCCTTCTTTTAAATCTTCATACAAATGTATTTATTTTTCTATTTGGAAGTATTACGATGGCTTCAGTTTAAATTTTTCCTATCTCTGTAAAACAAATGACCAAAAAGAGGGGTTATTGTTGCACTGTCTATATGTCATCTTTTGTTAGCACTAAAAATAAAGTCTTATAATAGGAATTTTGAATCATGAAATTAGAAGCAGAAAGATGAATGGAAAGGATATGCTGAAATTCTACAAGTTATTTATAAAGCCATCATCGTTATAATGACAAAGATGTAGGAAACTTCTACAGGCTTCCTTTCCAAGGTAGAACAAAATAGCTTTAAAAAAAAAATGATAACTAAGGCATCAATATAGGGAATCATGTTTATAAGTTAGAAAGTTCCCCAGGATGGTTCATTTAGTGTTGTTCAAGGATACAATATTCTTTTAGCATGTATGTGTTTCGGAGTCACTGTAAGTGTGCAGGAAGGGATGGAATCAAGTTTTGCATTAGTTATCCTAGATAGAAAGGCAAAAGTACATTTATTCTGTTATGAAATAGAGAAAGCAAGAATCGATGGGAAATAGATTACTTAGAGTTGCTAAAAAAAAAATTCATAGATTAAACATATAGTAGAGCATGGATTTCCCATCTCCTTTCTTACTGTTTGTAAACAAATAAGATTTTTTTTTTTGAGTTAATAGTAGGAGGAGGTACAGGATGGTTGCACACAACATTTTAGTAATCACAGGCATCATCTGATACAGGTCTAATTGTTAGTCATCAATAAATATAGTAACAACAGACCCAACATTCATTGCCAACTGAAAGATAAAGACTGAGGCGTGGACTATGTGGGTTGGATGTTATTCTCAAAATACTCTTCTATCCACTTTCTGTAGACAACACTTAAACAAAACAAAAAGAGAGAGAAGAAATAGAATATATTATAAAAAAGAAGAAGAGAGGAACCACAAATAACAAATTGAATTAACCAGGCGATGTATTGCAGCCCTTGGGTGTGGGTTTTTTCGTAGCTCTCACACTGTTGTCACGGATCTTCCTTCTCGCCATTAGACCTGTTCACAATGACAGCCAACCCTAAGCGGTGTTGCCCCAGACTATGCCCTACTAAGCGAAGAGAAATGAACTAGGGTTTCTCTATATTCGTGCCCTTTTTCATCCAAAATTTTCCCACGGCAGAGTTGAGGCGGTTGGGAATAATATTTTATTTTGGATGTGAATCCACATTTAACAGAATTAAACTTGTGAACTGTATCGGAGGGAAAATAAAATTTAAAATGGACATGAAATAGAATTTGTTTTGGTTCTTTTAGTTTTCGCCTCCTCTTTCCATTGATCGCCCGACTTCTAACGCTATTTTAAGACTTAGAGAACTTAAAATAATTTAATAAATGGTCAAAGTTGTCGAGGCCTCTGTTTAACGAATTTGCATTCTGAAAGAAAATGTAGAATTCGCAATAAGGTAGTTACTCGCTTTAGTTGTCAAAAGTAAATAGGGTTGTTTTGTTTCAGGACAAGCTATATCTTGAATTAAAAATAAATAAACCGCCCCTTCTACCTGTGGCAGCATAAAGCCTTAATTTTAACCTTAGACGTTTAGCACTCGCGTCTTCTCATTTTATACTTTCCGTTTACACATAAAAAGTTTAGGCCTTCTAAAATCAAGTCAATTCGCATGAGGGAAAAACAACTAGATTTACATGTTTCTAGTTAATATAGTTTCAAAGTGGGGAATCTTAAAAAAGATGTGAAGAAGGGAATATATTTCCACACCTTTAGGAAAGATTCTTTAAATCTTAATAAAGAAATAAGGATTTTTGTACACGTAATATTAGGGATTTTAGAAAAAAAGTAATATCTCCCACTTTATATCATTTCTTCCTTCCTTTAAGGGAATTAAAAATATGTACATATAAAGGGATTTAGAATGTACTTATTTGTATTGTTTATTATGTAATTTAATATCTTTTAATTTATTCTTGTAGTAAATTAATTTATTTTTAACTTTTTTTGTTAAATTAATAACAATAATTTAATTAATAAAATTAAATAATGTAATACTAATAAATAAATTAAAATGGAAATTTATAATTAATTAATTTGTAATTTATAAGTTGTCTTCTCCCTTTCGTCTTAGTCTTCAAAATTAGATTTTAATTTTGGCTTCATCAATTTTGATAAGGAGGCTTAATTAGTGTAGAGCAAGCGAGCATAACTATGTGACATCAATTAATCCTTACTTTTAATCTATAATTACTCTTTCTCAAATGTCGGACCTTGACCCCTCTCATGATCACTTGAAAGTATGTGTGACGGTCTCCACACATACCCGCTCATCTAAGTACCCAACCCTCACTCTCGGGTGGTGTGTTGTTGATCTCGTTATAGGGGAAATGTCATCTGATGCGTGTAATACATCATCTTAGTGTGTATGGTTAGTATAACGATAGAAAATTTACAAACATGTGTTTAAAAAAAAAAATTAGTCATGTTTTTTTGTTTTGGAGTTAATTTTGGGCATTACAAAGTCAAATAGATAATTGAAACATAGATATTAGCTTCCATTCTACAAATTATTTTTTATCCTATACAATTATCATAAACAATTGAATACAAAGAAGTTGGTATTTTTTGTAAGTACATGTATGGCCTATCATGATCCCTTCAAACTACCTTTTCTTAATACCCTAAAATATGTAAATAATGGAGTAGCCTACAATTTTTATTTTTATTTAGATGGAACACAAGGCGCCTAATGTTTAAACTACCTATACTGAGTAATTCATTATCATTGGGTCCTTTTTTATTACTTATATATAGTGGGACTAGTCCAAATAGGTATTGTTATATGGGGTCTTCTGAGAGTCAAAATTTTATTTCCTAATTTACAATTCAAGGTCATAAAAAATATAAATTACTTTTTATATCTTAGGTAGAGAATGACATGCACTTCACTTATTATTTAAGGGGGATTATTTATTTTCAATATTCTATTTAAATTTAAAATATATATTATAATTTGAGGTATAGTACAAGAGATACAATAAAATAGATACTTAATTAGCCTTTAAATTAAGACTAGGTTAACTATCTATTTTATGTTAAGATAATATAACATAAAATAAATAGCTAGCTTAGCCTTTAAATAAGTATAAATTAACATAAAAATGTGATGTTTAAATGTATAGTATAAGAGACATATAATTAAAATTAAAATTAAAAGTAAAAGTAAAAATGATTTTCTATACAAATTAAAAATATATAAAATATTTAATTTAAAATGCATTTATTCTTAAATAATCATCAAATCCCTTGCACTACTATTATTCACATTTTTCATGCAAATAAAGAAAATACAAGGCAACCCTAGACAAAATTCTATATCATTGATCCTAATATAGGACCTCATGCTTATTATTCATTGCAACAATTAGCTTATCCAAGTTCCCAATAGACATTAGGTAATAAACCAACAACAATTCCCCATCTTCATGACACTAAGCCAAAATCCTCACAAGATTCCTATGCCTAAGTCTACTAATAAACATGACCTCTATAATGAAAAATCTCTCACCCTAATGTGAGTTGTCCAAATCCCTCTTGATTGCAACATGGATTTAGTTTGATAAAATATATATAAACAAGAGCAAACCCCGTATCTCCCAAAATTTGTTTCTTATCAAATTTGTGTAGCTTTATCAAGCCATATCACCTTCAACTTATGAGGTACCCCAATAAAAAAAATTAGGGACCTCTTTAAAAGACACAAAGACTTACCATTCTAGTACCCTCTACATCACACAAACCTTAGAGTCAAAATATCTCGAAGTGATAGCCCCATTGAAAACCCTTTAATAGTATATATATCATCATGATTACCAATATTCTCCACCATGAGGTTCTAAGATTGAATTTGATTGAATTTAGTTTCATTTATTCTCAAAGTTGAAAACCCAAAATAGACATTTATACATATACTTTTTGACAAATTGAATGCAACAAAATGCATGAGATTGATGGATTTAGTACATTAACTACATTCAAATATATGTTTATATTGAATCCATATCATCATAGGGATTTTTTAGTAAAATGATGTGATTTCTAATAAAATTGTAACTCATAAACTTATTTAATGCGTGTCTATTCTAGCATGATTATCATCTAGGTCATCCTTTTCAATGTTCTATATAGTATCAAACTCCACAATAACTACACTAATAAAATTATTGTCATATTTTTATTGATTAAAGAGAACCAAATATTTCCCATAGCTAATGCCAAGTAAATTGGAGTTTGGAATTTTTATAATGAAGGAAAACCTTTTGTTACAATTATTATTGAAAAACTTGCACGAGCAAGTAAAAAAATACAACTTGACAAAGGAAACACTAAATTTAAAAGAAATTTACAAACTATATCAATTTTTTTTATTTTTAATCATGGACATAAGATTAACTTATACAACTAATAAACAAGATCATTTCCATGGTAGATCAACGTTTTTTATAGATTTAAAACTATGAAACTTTTAGTACTATGTATGGAGCTCACTAATTATCAAAGGGGAATACCTATTGACATAATTAACCATAATTATAGAAACTACAAACATTGTTGGGAAAATAAATATAGAAGATGAACCAAAAGAAAATTTCATAACTCTTGTAGTTGTAAAACTATATTTATTAATAACAATGTTAGGAGCAATAGAAAATGAAGTCTCCTTGATCACAAAATTGCTTGAGGAATAACTAGACTAATGAAGTGTCCAAGATATAAGTCAAGGGAGTGATTATCTACATTCTCATGTTATTCTAAAAAATTATAAATTAAAAAGTTTTGAACAAATACCCCAAAATTGTAAAAATTAATCATTAAGAAATATTAATATTTAGGGGACTCTTTGACACTAAGATTTAATGAGTGACCATTATGTTTAATTTTATTCCTTATATTAATGTATATACTATAAAGTTAATTAGTTTTAGTTGAACTATTTTTTGTATGTTAATGAGGTATATAGGCTTTACAAGGTTCAATGATTTAATTGTCATATATTTCATGAGACGTATTGTTTCATGTTTTTATCTACGCTTTGGTCATTTAGTTATTTTTGTATTCAATGTTCGATACATGAAATTAATTAGAGAAAATATAATTAATGTTAGTGAGTTGAGAAAGGACTTAGATTTTAATATCACTTTGATTGTTTCATGATTATAGGTGTCATTCACCTTGTAGTCCTAAAGTCTTATTTTAACTATAGATGATAAATAATGTTTGATATCCAAGAAACATGGAGAGGGTGAAATTTTATTCACCAACATGTGTTGAGATAATTATATTTTATTAATTTATTCTCTTACCTATACTTATAGTTACATTTATTGTAGGAGGGTACAAAATAAGTCAAAATGGGAGTTATGGATCATATTCACCATCATGGGGTACAAATAGGTTAATTTATCCTCATAGACTGCCTTTGATTTGAAAAGTGGGCTTAATGAGAGAAACTAACCATTTTTATCCATAAGTGGTGTAAGTGGAGTTACATTCTATTCTAGGAGGTTCACCAAATGGATATGGGTGTTGTGTTTTTGTGTGGAGTTTATGGGTTCTTGGTGTTGGGTCCATGGTATATTCCCTTTGTTTTATAAACCATTCATCATTTTTTTTATTGTTATATATATTGGAGCTTTGGGATAGTCATTGTAATATAGGTTTTATAGGTACACAAGTATTGACAAAATATTGTTAGATTAGGAAGAAAGGTTTGTTTTAAATGTATTATTGGTTTAACTATTAACACTATCTTAGGTTCTATTAGATGGTGGATTTTTCTATAATTATTTTTTCATGTACATCTAGTTTTATGTATTTTTTATCATTGTTTTTGATTTAATATGAATTTTACATTTCTATTATTTTGGTTAATATATGAATATATCAATACATTTATACTTTTTTTATGTTATTTATATAGTATTTTACTCTATATTTCACATATGATATCAAATATTTGGTTTTGATCAAAGATGAGTGATTTTCTAGAAATGACTTCAATTTTTTTGGTGTGGTAAGAGCATTTTTCTTTGTGTGTTTGTAGATCTATGTGTGCGTTGAAAGTCATGGAAAGTATGTGTCAATCAAAGATTAATAAATTAAATGTTATAAATTAAAATATTTTGAAACTTAAAATGAAGTATCTTCTTGAAGCAAAAGATAAACTTAGAGATATTTTTAAAACAATGAAAAACTAGAAAGTATGTATAATGATGATTGGAAGAAATTGGATGAAAAAGTGTGAGGCACCATTTGGCTATACCTTATATAAATTTTCTAGTAAATGTCTCTAAGGAGGCTATCACATATCTCCTATGGAGAAGGATCCACACAATCAACCAAAAAAAGCACTTGAGTAAATAAAATTTATTTGACAATAAAATTATACTCATTAAAAACAATATGAGACTTCTTTATAGAGAATTTGAATGTATTTAATTTCATTCTAAGCTAGTTAGGGTCCTTTGATGTTAATATTGATGAGGAGGATAAATTAATTTTTGTAATTTTCTATTTTCTAGAATTGTGGGAAAATCAAATAATTCTTGTGATTGCTTCAATGATAGATTCTAGATTGGATTTTCTTCTTGCTTGCTTTCTCATAGAGGAAATGAGGATAAAAATTATGGATGAGGAATAAAAATATGAATTGCATGTTTGGACAAGGCCTAAGGACAATCAAGGGTCTAAAGAGGATTTAAAAATACTACTGAAAGATCTTGGTCTCAAGACTAACTGAAGACCCTAAAAAATATTAGAGTGAACTACTATAACTATAGAAATTGAGATCATCTTAAGGAGCATAGAAACAATAAGACTTATAATACTCCAATTAAAAATCCTTTGATGATAGTGTAGTTTCAAAAATTGCATACCCTTTCAATTTCGCTCTACATTGGGTCCTTACTTCAACTTGTTGAGCTTGATAAATCAACCTCACAGAAGCCAGTGAACACCTACAAGCAAATAACCTGTCATGTAAAAGAGATAATGAAACACAACAATGGTGCTCTATAAGCCTGAAGCAAAAAA
The DNA here is from genome assembly GCA_007258455.2 of Sequoia sempervirens. Taxonomy (NCBI): domain Eukaryota; kingdom Viridiplantae; phylum Streptophyta; class Pinopsida; order Cupressales; family Cupressaceae; genus Sequoia; species Sequoia sempervirens. Next base: position 109,581,535 of record VDFB02047397.1, on the reverse strand, counting down.
TGCATAATCAGTAATTGAATAATTAAAAAGAGATCAATCCTTAAGGAAGGAAATCGAAACCCTAAAGTGAAAACCCTAGGATGAATAATTAATTATTAATATTATTAAAGGGCCTAAGTTTAGCTTAAGTTAAAATAAAGTAAAAGGTGACTTAATTAATTAATTGATATGATTGAATTAATTAATTAATTAACCTTAATACTCTAACACCCCCCCTTAAGATTAACTTAGGGAGAAGCTAAAAACTAAGGAAAAAATGCATGAAAGCAAAGATGGGTCTTGACAACTAGGCCTAATGAGGTACCCATGTACAAATGTAAAATATCTCTCACAACAAGAGAAAAGGAGAAAGCCTCATGGGAAAACCTCCTCTCCAAAAGAGAGAAATACATGTGAAGGACTAAGAAGCCTTCAAACAAGAATGTACCAAAAAGAATAGGAACAAGTGAAGAACTAAAGAATCCTCCAAACAAGAGTGGAGGACTGAAGAGACCTCCAACAAGAGTGAAGGACGAAGAAGCCTCCAACCAAGAAGAAATTGTCCCAAAAGATAGGAACAAATAGATGAACATGAAAAACATCATTGAAGCATGAAGAAGCTGCAAACACTATCGTAGAATGACTACTGAAATTTTGAAAGAAGAACCTCCACTTAAACATATGATGATTAGGATCAAGAAGACAAGAATTTGTATGAGTGCCCCCAACGACACTACTTGAGTTTGTTTGAATATCAAGGCATACATCAAGAACTCAAAGATATAGATGGCACAAGTACCAATAGTTTGAAGAACTGATCAAGTGAAAATGGAAGGTTGCCTCCTAAATGCAAGAGTGTCCATATGGTAAGTGATCCATCTCATCGAAATGCAAGTAACTATCCACTGATATACACTGCATTTGAAAGTACATAGGAACAAATATTGTATACATAGCTCACTCCAACATGAAACCAAAGAAGAATTTGAAACAAAAGTAGAAACCTCCCCATAATGCTAAAAAGGGAGAGGCATAATAGGTACACTAAAACTAAATGCCAGAAAGAAGTACATGAAGAAGAATTAGGAACATCTGAATGTGCAAACATGAAAGTGCCCACATATAAAGGGTGTGAAAACAAAATTCACACTCACATGAGGTTGTTGTCATGGAAGGGACACTCACTTGACAAAGGTGTGATTGCAAACAAAGGAAAAACATCAAAACCCCCAGTGGCACTTTATAGAATAGTGCAAGTACAATAATGGCACAACATGATGTGCAAGAATCCCAATACTACACATACAAAGCTGAGGTACTTTATTTCAGTGCATTTATAGATGATAAATACATGCAATGTGAGCCCATAAGTTCTAATAAGGACCTAATATTGTAAATATATGAATAATAGCCAAAAAAGAAACCATCCCACACAAATGTACAAGAAGTTTCCAGGAGCTAAGATATCCAAGTAATTCACCATAATTTGAAAACACAAAAAACAAAATAAAATGTACCTGATAAATTTTTTGATGAAAAAATCAATAGATCTGGAAAGAGCGCTAGAAGACATTTCCAATTCCTATTTGTTTTAAAAAAATAGAGTCTGTATGCAAAAGTTATACCCCCGGAAGTGCAGAAATAAAGATCTAACTTTGAATGGAAAAAAATGTAGAAAAAAAAGAAAAATCATGAAAAATAACTTACACCACTGGATTGATCTCATAACCAGTTTGCCAGCAATATTTTTTTTTTGAAAATTCAAGTTCGAATGCAAAAGTTATGGCCAAAATACCAAAACTGCTCCAAAAGGGGTTTGGTGGTTAAGCCTAGTGGTTAACTAATGGCGACACCCATTAACACTGTGTCTTTTTTAATTTTTTTTGGGATTGTGTGTCATACTAGGCCATATGGCCCAGAAATGAAAAAAAATTGCCTCCTAGAGTCACTGTGTCCAATTTTGACAATTTTACAATTGATTTTGGGGTTTTTGGGCACTCTAAATGTGATGGTGAGGTCCGTTTGGGCTAAAAACACTCCAAAATTGTAGGTACCCTCTAGATCTAGAAACCCTCTGAAACTTCAAACCCTCATAGATCTGACACTGTGAATCAAAATTTGATGAAACAAAGGTCAATATTGACTAATTCAAGCATTTTGGACACGATGGTGAGGTCCAAATTGGCTCAAAATGCATAGAAACTTCTCTTTAAGGAAGGATCCCTCAAAATACGAACAGGAAGCGACAGATCTAAAGCTCTAATACCATGTTGAAGTTGATAAATCAACCTCACATAACCCAATTAACACCTACAAGCAAATAATTTGTCACGTAGAAGAGATAATGAAACACAACAATGGTGCTTTGCAAGCCTGAAGCAAAAAATGCATAATCAAGAATTGAATAATTACAAAGAGATCAATCCTTAAGGAAGGAAATCGAAACCCTAAATTGAAAATGCTAGGATGAATAATTAATTATTAAAGTAGCTAAGTTTAGCTTAAGTGAAAATAAAGTAAAAGGTGACTTAATAATTAATTGATATGATTGAATTAATTAAGTAATTAACCTTATTACTCCAACACAACTATCTAATATATAGTATCTCAAACACAAATGTAATACTTAGATTCTTCATTTTTTGACATTTTTATGATGATTTAAGATTTTTTAGACAATTTTTTTCTATATGAGAGTGCATTATGTACATCCACATGGCATGCAAGCATCCCACAAGAATTTATCATTCCAATGTCCATATGAGTGTTATTTAACCCTAGTTTCACTGACATTTCATAGAGTAACACCTCTACATGTGATTTTATCTTTTGATCTACCTTATAACTCATCCCTTTGGTCTTCTAACTTAAATTTTTACTTCTCTATTCTCACTTTTTAATTTTTAAAGTAGCTTATCATTTACTAAAAAAAAATCTATATAGTCATACTAGCTCTTTGCATGTGATTTTCTTCAAGATTTTTAAGTGATATCTTCAAGCTATTGTAATGTAAAATATAGAAAAAGGAAAAAAAACACTCTTTTTGGGAGTTTTTATAGCCTCTAGCTAGTTTTGTTCTAGTAGTATTGTTTCCCTTTCTCCTTCTTTATATTTCTTATTTTTATTTACAAATCCTAAGTTTTAGCACATTGTGTTTGTGATTTTATCTATATTTTAGTTACTCTTATTTTTTATTCAAAACATTGTCATTTTCATTTTAAATATTATAAAAAATATAGGTTATTATTGAGGTAAAAGTACTAAAATGGGATTTTGACTTAGGCAAGCCCCTTAATAGCCACAAAAACAGTTTTATTCCTTTGTGTTGTTTGCAAGTTTCTTCCTCAGAGAGGAAGCATTATTTGGTGATATATTTTATCAAATTTTATATTAGTTTGTTAATTTCTTCTTTTTGAATACTTAAATAGTTAGTTTTTATATCATTTTTTAATTCTGAGAACTATACCTACTTTTAAAATTTGTCTTTTATATTTTGTGAATAAGGGAATTTTTCCTACATCTGATAGTACTTTTTATTTCGCATCTTGGACTAGATGATAGAATGATTTGAATATTTTCATATGATGTGCTAGTATCCATGTAGAGGCTTATAGAAAATATCTTCAGGTTCTCAATGATCAATTCTTTCTATTTTTATTCATAAAAAATTATAATAATTTATCTATAAAAACATAATTTGATCATTTCAAAATAAATGAATATTTTGGTTTGAAATTTATAATTTCTGTTAAGCATAAAATGGATAATCATAGTTAGAGTCTTAAGTGAATCTTAAGCTGCTATTTTATCCTAGAATAGATTGTGAAATTGACTCTCAAAGGATATTTTTCTTTGAAGAAACTAATTTTTCACTCCTCTACATTTTGCTTAACTTGTCACTTCAAAAAAAAAAAAACCTTTCCTATTTAAAAAAGATGAAACTAAAGACTTTTTCCTTGTTAACTCTACATGATAGTTGTAGATTAAGTGTTGTAAAACATTTTATGAGTTTTACAACCTGATATCTCTCCTCAAGTAACATAATCTAAAGTATTCTTCACACATACAACATGACACAATCACATACATTTACAAAACCTATCTACACTACACCTAATTTTACACATGAATAATTTTATAACACGACACAATTTTGATCATGAGGTTTCTATTCAAGCCTCTAATTCTTAATTATAAAATTTTGATCAAAATATGCATTGATTTCAAGACTTCTTATCCAAGGAAACCCTCTCTGAAGTGGTTTTTTTCATTAGTGCTAATTGAAACGTGTTAACAAAAAATCTTGAATCATTAGAATTTCTTCGAGGCCTAGTGCACATTATCCAAGACAATATCTTGACCTAGAAATTTATTTTTCAAGAAAACAAATAACTCACCATCATACCACTAGCACACAACTTTCCACGTCAATGCAAATTTTTACCATGCACATGATGACTACTACACCCATGGCCACAGTTTCTCCTCCTCCTTCTATGAGGTTGAAATTTTTCTTCTATGAAAGAATTCTTGGCACCTCACCTCTTGGGTTGGATAATTTCACAATCTCTACTCTACAATCCTCTATCACCTTCACACACATTGTAGACCTATTAATTATCTTATACAAAATATTGGCTAGCTACAGAGCCAAATTGCTTCTATGAAAACCACTTCCACTTAACCTCTTATTCCTTCATACTATAGACATATCCCTCTATCACTAAAAGTGTTGAACATATGTTGTCATTGATGTCAAAGGTGTAATATATCAAATGAGTATTATTATTGATATAAAAGGTGCTTATTGATGTCAAAGGAGTAATGTCAGTAGATCAATTGTTAGAGTCACTCAAGGACTCATGCCTCTAGGATCATCTACAAAAACCAAAAACAACCTTCTATAATAGGGTAAAGCAAGAACATGAAATTGCAACAATGGATGCAAGATATGGCCAATATGAATACTCAATATTGTAGTGATATATTGGACTTACACACTCAACTGTGATACAATATACTAATAAATCCTTGCTTATATAGGCAAGGGTGGTGATGTACCAACATTAAATGGTTGTGTCATGATTAAATGACATGAGCCAATATAAAATAACCTAGGACACAAGCATTAAATAAAAGACAACTAGATAAGATAAGTGACAACTAATGCTTAACTAGAAAGATTCCCCCTAATTAATGCTAACTAGAAAGATTACCTCCTAGGACCTAAGTGGACTTCATAATGTAAATAGGACCTAGATGATACTAGATAATAAAAATACCTATTTACACCAACACCCCCCCCTTAAGTACAACTTAGGGAGCCAATTATTATGCAAATGAAACTAAGATGGGTCCCATCTACAAGGTTTTGTTAGGTACCCATGTAAAAATACAAATGCAATCTCTCACAAATGGAGAAAGGGAAAAAACCTAGTGGGACAAAACTCCTTCCCAAAAGAGATTAAATACAAACTACTCTCAATGATGCATGAGAGGGAAAAAAAACCCCATCCAAGGAAAATGACTCCCTCATAAGAGAGAAGAAGAGAGACCATTCTACCCCCCTCAATAGTGAGTCTCCTACAATGGTAGAAGATCAACATTGAATGATAAATATAATCCAATCTCATTGATCAACATTCTTTTCTTTAGGACGAAACAAAACCAAGATGATATGCAAGATGTCTTCCCATTCTGAAAAGGAACATGAGGGAAGAAGAAATATGTGATGTCTCTGAATGATTCTCAATGTCTCCATGCCAATGCCAAAAGAAAAGAAAAAAAGTCATTCTATGCCATACAACTAAAGATGTCAATCTAGAATCTCCTAGAGATGGATGTAGGACACACTCCAAAGAAAAAAAAAATATCTCCTCTGAAGAAGCATCCTCCAAATTTTATACAAAATTATCCACACTCACATCAAGGTGGAAAGAGTTATCATGTAGAGAATGAACAAGAGGGTCAAAATTCCCTCACAAAAACTAGAGAAGAATTGTCTTCATCAAAGAGAAGATGTATGCAATCAATAGTGTCAACCAAATATGAAATGTGAGACTCAACAAACAACCCACCAATGTTTGTCAAGTATACATCCTAAGTAGATGTAGTTGGAAGACGATGTAGATCCTATTGTACTAAATCACAAGAGACCAAACTTGTGCCAAAATGAGCATCATCAATGAAACAAAAGATGGAGGAGATGAAATACAAGGTTCAAGAATGGGATCGGATATGACAACACCCAAGTTAAAGAGGCCAAATTTCTCCTCCAAATCATGATTCACACTAGAAGTGTAATCAACAACTAAAGGAATAATATCACCATCAAAAGAAAAATCTACAAAGGTATACAACTGAGATGAATGATCAACTATCCCAGTATAAATATTCTATTTACTCTCCAAGTCTCGAATGATGACTAAATTAGGAGTAAGATCCACAATTCTCTCATCTCCATCGTGTGTAATTTGATACATGGAAAGAATATTGTTCATCAAATGAGGAACACACAAAAATTCTTGAAAACTATTTTCCCTAAAACTAATAGACCCCTTCCCAAGTACACTCATGTATGTATTTTTTTCATCAAAATAGGAGACATAGTACAAGGTTCAAAAGAAGAGAATATAGAATGTGAAGATGTCATACGATGAGATGCTCCCAAATCTAGAAGCCATCTCTCTGATCTTGTACTTGAAAAAGCATAAAGAGCATATCCTTTATTTCTTGATGTAGAAACCAAACCAGATTTTCCCTTATTAGACTATTTTGAAGAAGAATTTAAGAAGGTGGTTACTTGAACATTCTAGAAGGAAAATCAATCTGATTCTTTTTGAGAAGATGCTTCAACTCATCAATATCCTTCTTGTAACAAGAATTCTCATCATGCCCAAACTTCTCACAATACAAAAAAGTAGAATTATCCTTCTTAGATGATTTATCTGAGGAATATTTATTCTTCGATTGATCTAAATGTGGATTGTTCTTTGATTTATTTTTCTTCTTATCAGTATTATCTTATTCTTTCACCTAAATAGCCAACAATGCTTGAGATTTAGAAGACTTGATGAAACCCATCACGATAATCTTTTTTTCTCATAAATCAACATCTCATAAAATGATGCAAATGATGGTGTAGTATATGCAGACCCCATAGTCAACCTATGAGTATGAAAGCTAGAAACAAAAGAAAGATAATCAAGAGCAAGTTTTTTCAAGTAGACCAATTGAATTTCATTATTATTAATACCACATGCTTCATATTTTGCCCTTATATCATTAACCCTAGTGATGTAGTCCTAGATTTCAAACTTCTAAGGATCAAGTCTCATTAATTTATTATTAAGTTAATAGCCTCTCACTTCATCTATAGAACCATATAACGTTTTCAATTTTTCCCAAGCCTCATGATAATTCTTTCATGATTCAATTTAGAACAAAAAATATTGAGAAACTAGTTTACAAAGACATATAAGAGCTTCGGTATGTTCAATCATCAATTTAATCATTTTCTTATCATCTGTAGGTTCAAGTACCTTATTTTCAACATATAGAGAGTGATATTCATTCATTAGTATATTACATGCATTTTTATGCCATGTTGAATGGTTATATGATGTCAACAAAAGAACCATAGAATGATCCATAAAAATGAGAGAGCAAAAGCAAATAGATCAAAGAAATGCACCAAGAGACCCCCCAACTAGCTAATCAATAATACCCCCAATAATATGTCTGGCACTTTGTATGTGAAACATAGGGAAAAGGGATCCCTAAGGGTTCTAAATGGGTATAGAAATCAGCAATCTTCAATTTTTGTCTTTCCCCTAAGTGCATTTCATTAGGAAAGAGATCACATGACCTATGAATATTGACTTTCAACCTTAATGGTGAGCTAATCAGACTTGGATCTCGATCCTTAGGACAATAAGAAATATTTGAGATAAAATTGGAATGATTTAAAGTGATTAAACTAAATGAATGATAAGGCCTAACACTCAAAATGCAGATTCCTAAAAATGCAAAATGAAAAAGATAGTTTATAGACAAATCTAAGAAGGGTTTGATAGCATGTACCTATCACCAAAATTTATTTCTAAGGTCTCCTAAGAGAATGTAACTCTTGGATTTTCAAGGATGGGGCATGGGTTTTTGCAATTTGTTTTAACACCTCTTGTTTTGGTTTTCCACTATAGTTTTTCCTCCCACAAGTTCTATAGATTGGAGCCTTGATATGGTAGTATCATCTTGTGTTATTTGCAGGTGTAGAGAAGCATCCAAATTCTAGTAGATCAACAAGGAAGCTTATTTTTGTGTATCTCTTTTGTGAAGATAAATAATATAATTTCCCTCTTTTCTCATGTGGATTTTTTTCTCAAAAGGGTTTCTCCATGTATATTTGGTGTCATTTATTTGTTGATTTTTATAATATGGGAAATGTGTAATCATATACATAATAATCAAATTTCGTAATCTTATTTTTAGATTTGAATATGCACATATAAGTTAATATTGCAACTTATTTTCACCTTGTTTTTAGCATTTGGTGTCAAAGAATAATTTTTTAAGAAGGGGATGCCTTTCTCTTAAATTTTGGAGGTTTTTTGGTTGCAATGGGAGCATTTTTCTATGGTATGTTGCATATTTGTGAATAATATTTTATACCATGGCTTCTACCTCTCACTAGGATATTGAAAAATTCAATGGAATGGGCTATGAGATGTGAAAATTAAAGATGGGGATCTTTTGGTAGAGAGAGATCAATGGTTGTCAATTTATAAGAAAGTAAATTGACTAAGATGAGTGATGAAGATTAGAAAAAGTTATACAAGAAGGCATGAGAAACCATTCAGTTGTGTCTTATGTATTTTTTCCTTTTGAATATCTCCATTGAAGACATTGCATATAAGTTGTAGAAAAAGATAGGTGATATTTATCAAAGTTAGGTTAACAAGTTATATCTCAAAAGATGAATATATTAATTAAAAAATGAAAGATGATGAATCTATAGTGAATCATTTAAATTCTTTTAATCTAATTATAAGTCAACTTACATCTATAGATGTTAAAATAGAATATGAAGATAAATTTGACTTGTTTCTTTTTTCTTCACCCAAATCTTGGGAAAATTTAATTATTGCAATAAGTAGTCATAATGCAGAACCAAAGATGGACACTATAGTCTAAATGCTTATTTCAAAGGAGATGATAAATTCCATGAATGTGGGCTCCTAAACTGTGTGCAAGGTAGGTCTAAAGAGAAAGGTCCTAAAGGGTATTATAAGAGGGATAAGTCTAAAGGAAACTCTAAAGCCCCTAAAAAGAGAAAAGTGTTTGAATTATGGTAAAAGAGGGCATACAAAGAGGGAATATAGGAATAAGAAAAATAATTTTGATTCCTCCATAGAAAATTCATTCGATGATGATTATGATGCTTTGTGTATTTCAACTAATACTATTAGAGATGATGCTTGGATTATTGATTCAGGTTGCTCCTATCACATGACTTCTCACAAGGAGTGGTTTACAAATTTCAAAGAATATGATGGGGGAGAAATTTTCATTAGTGACAACACAAAAAGGATTGTTGGTAAGGGAAAGGTAAACTTATTTTTTAGTGATGGGAAGATTAAAACTCTTGATAATGTTTTGCATATTATAGGTGTAGTAAGGGAAAAAGTATCCTTTTCCCTTGCTTGTTTGATAATTGGCATTAAGACTGAACTAATGATGTCTTGGAGTGGTGTTGTAATGTGTTGTACACATTCACACTATTCTAGGACCTTTATTTAACTAAAACATGCCTTAATTAATCCTTTGCAAGGTTTTGTAAAGTGTTGTAACACACTTTCACACTTTTCTAGGATGTATTTTCTTAATTAAGCCAAATGGGCCCCTTTCTAAATAAAATGCACATAATTTGTACCTTGTTTAAGTGTTGTAAACTATTATAAAACACTTTCAAACTTATCTAGGTGGTCTTAATTAATTGTGGTTAATTGGAGTTATTAATGCCCTTTTAATTCAAATTTAGGGGCCTTAATTTTGACACCTCCCAAAGATCTATCCTGACAATCATAATTTAATTAACAAATTATTTCATTGGGAAAAATTTGGTCCTAGTAAGTTGACCCAAGACCCATTTTCCCTTAATGGTGAATGGGTCCTCCCTTAATAAGACCCCCCTTTTTCAAGTGATCTGGAATGGGTTTTTAACCCTCTTTCAATCTCCTAGGGCCAGGTCTTGGAAAACCTAGTTAGGACCCATTCTCCCAAGGTGGTGAATGAGTCCTCCCTTAATGATACCCCCCTTTTTGAATTTAATTCTAGTGGGAATTTAATTATCTTTCTTTCCAGATCTAGTGTCGACCTTAATTCTTTAAATTTTTGAGTTAATCTCCTAATTTAATATAAATAAGGGGTTAATTCACATTATTTCTCCTAGTAAACTTTCGTGACTTCATGAGATCAAGAGCAAGAGAATTATAGATCATTTCAAGAGCATTCATAAGGAATTTCAAGGCAGATTTCAAGTGTTTATTGCAGAAATTCAAAGTCATATCATCATTACAAGGTTTTGATGCATGCATTCATATTGTTGAGCTAAAGAAGTGGATGTAGGATTGAATATCTACTTGCAACTATTGTTCACATCACATTCAAGGATCCTAGATATACATTCTTCATAGCCACTACATGATAGTTTACAAATTTATTTCACAAGACAACATTCAAGGTGACATCATTTGCATATTTCACATTCCATGCTTCATTTCCTTCTTTCATCATTTGGTTTGATTACCTATGAGGGGTTTGACTAAGGAAAACCCCCATTCACTAAAAAATCAACAAGTTTTTATGCCCTTGAGTGTGTTTTTGCAGATTTACAGGTTGGAGATCAAGTCGAGCAAGATTTGGAGCAAGATTGTCAAAGTTGCAAAGTTGCAAAAAGTTGTCATTCAAAGTGCAAGATCATGGAAAGAGTTCTACAAAATTACATACAAACTTTCAAAACTTGATAACAGGGATTTTAAGAGTGCATACATCAAGGAATAGGATCTTGAAATTAGTTTTTTGAAACCCTAAAAGGACCCATTCACCACTGAAGGCGAATGAGTCCTTCATAGCTCATAAACAACAACTTTTTGGCTAGGTACACAACTTTTTATGCTCTAAAAACATCCCCCATAGTTTCTATAACAGTTAGGTTGCATTTCTAATTGTTATTTGCATCTTATTTTACATAATTTGAGGTGTTTAGGATCTTAGAAAAATAAGTGGCCCATCACTTTGTTGATTCATTTTGGTGGACCCTATTTTTCCCCTACACACTAGGACTTAAAAGAAAATTACTTTTAGTGTCCAATTTGAATGATTCTAGAATGCATGTGACATTCGATAAGTTTGGTTGTAGGTTGGTAAGAGGGAGTTTGGTGATAGCTAAAAGATCTCAGATAGCGATTTTGTTTAGGCTAAATGCCTCTACTTTAAGTAACTTTTTCAATGTAAATAATATTGAAAATACATGTATGTTGTGGCACCATATATTGGATCACATATAGGTGAAAATACCTTAAGACTATCCTAAACAAAAATTTGGTTGATGGTATTTTTTATTATTCTATAGGTAACAATGAGTTTTGTGAAAATTTTATGATTGACAAATAAAATAGATCATCATTTTTTAGTGGAACTAATAAGGCAAATATTTTATTCATTTAGATGTATGTACTGGACCAGTGGATATTGACTCTTTGGGTAAATCTTGATAGTATGTCTCTTTCATTGATGACATCTCAAGATACACTTGTATATTTTAATGCACTCTAAATCTGAAATTTTCACTAAGTTTAAGGAATTTAAGGCCTTAGTTGATAAGAAGATAAATTATAAAATAAAAGTATTATTGGATCTGAAAATGGGGGTGAATATTGTTCCAAAAAAATTGATGAATTTTGTAAGAATGTAGGTATATTGTTAAACAAAAGATAACTCTATATACTCCCCAACAAAATGGGATAGCAAAAAGAATGAACTAAACCTTAATGGAAAGAGGTGGGAGTATGTTAAGTAGTGCTAAGCTTGATAATTTTTTTTGAGAAGAAGTGGTTGGTATTTCTTGTTATTTAATTAATATATCTCCTTGTTTAGCTCTTGTTGATAAAACTTCTTATGAAGTGTGGATAGGTATAAATCCCTATGTTTCACACTTAAGGGTCCTTTTTTGTGAGTCTTTTATGCATGTGACTCAAGAGAAGTGATTTAAACTGGTTCCAAAAGCACATAAATGCATCTTTGTTGGTTATGGTGAGAATGTAAAAGGTTATAAGCTTTGGAATCCTCTAACCTATAAAATGATATTTTTAGAGATGTAATTTTTAAGGAATTTGGAGCTTACTCGGGAGGAGAACAACCAAAGGAGAAATCTATAAGACAAAGAAAGTGCACTTTGAGAAAAATATTGAGAAGCAAGAAGATGCACATGTGGAAGAACAATCACATGGATCTAAGGGTAAAGAATAAGAAGAGGGTTCAAATAGTTTAGAGGATGTGCAAGATGAGGACATAGAAGAAGAATAGGTTGAGCCTATTAATCCTTCCTTGAGGAGGTCCAAAAGGAAACAAAATAAAATTGATAAGTATAGTAGGCATGTGCAAGAATATGGGTCCACAAAGAGGGGAAGATTTAAGAAAAAATATATCAACAGGAATAGGTACTCAATTTGAAAATAACAAGTACCTATTTATGAATAGGATCTTGAGCCTAAAATAAAAATGGGTACCCATTATGCTTTGGGTACTTATTTCCTAAATCTATTTAATTTTTTTAAAATAATGACAAGTCATTTTTTCCCTATACTTTTGTGGATTAAGAATGACCAAGTGAAATGGGTACTCTTTTTTAAGCTATTTGTTGCAAGGTGTGTGCCCTTGGTCTCCTTATGTTGTGCAGTGCAACGCTCGAGTTTGTGACATCGCTTAACCACCTCTTGTGGATTCATTAACTCTGGTGGTTGTATCAGGCATTAGTAGGTTGATCTTTTGGTGCAATGGTAATTGTCTATGCAACAATTAGTATCAAATCCTAAGTCATGGGTTTTAACCCCTTGATTGTGTTGGGGGAATTTTTGCAAGGTATGTGCCCTTGGTCTCCTTGTGTTGTGCATCGCAACGCTCGAGTTTGTGACATTGCTTAACCACCTCTTGTGGATTCATTAACTCTGGTGGTTGTATTAGGCATTAGTAGGTTGATCTTTTGGTGCAATGGTAACTGTCTATGCAACAATTAGTATCAAATCCTGAGTCATGGGTTTTAACCCCTTGCTTGTGTTGGGGGAATTTTTGTAAGGTGTGTGCCCTTGGTCTCCTTGTGTTGTGCATCACAACGCTCGAGTTCATGACATGGCTTAACCGCCTCTGATGGATTCATTAACTCTAGTAGTTGTATCAAGCATTAACAATTTGATCTTTTGGTGCAACGACAACCATCTGTGCAACCCTATTTACAATTTCAAATAGTTCCTACTCCCTCCACCTGTCTATGTAGCAAGTTTTAGCAACCTCCAGGTTAGGATTTATGGGTTTTTTAATATATTTAAGATTTATAGCTTTTAATTTTACATTTTTGGTTATTTTTAACATTTATAATTTAAAATTATGGCTTTTATTTTTGGTTATTTTAATTTCCATAATTAGGATGAATTTTATAGCTTGTAAAACCCATTTCTAAATATAGGACATCAAAATAATGGATATGTAATAAAATTATAAAGAACTATTTCTCATAAAATATATAGAAACCAAAACCTAACTAGATATAGAAACTAAAACCCTAAACCCTTAAACTAACTAGATATAATAAGATGATATAAGGATGTGAGTTTACCTTATGCTAAAATTACACACCTATTGATAGGATTCATAATTTGAAATATATACATAGCTAATAATCACACTAGGTCATGGATAATGAACTTGCATGTGATCATGTTATAACAAATTTAGGCTCTTTTACCCATTCTATGATGTCATTTTTTGATCTAATTTATCACACTTAAATTAAGAAATTTTTATTTAATATTGTTACATTAGATAATGAATGAGCATTTGACTTACATTTATAATTATAGTTATGTCAAATTATAATTCATTAATGTTTAAATTGGTTGGTTTTTCATTCACTTGTTTAATTATGATCCATTATTCATATCCTCCCCCTTGAACATTTGATCCTCATTCTTATACTAATCCCTCTCCTTCTCAACCCTTACTCACTTCCTCCACAATTTTTGCCTCTTGATACCCCTCATAAATATGATCATACACCTCCTTGAACCCCTTCTATATTACACATTGAACATGAAGATTCTAAAGAATATAAAAAATAGAGGTTGTTGAGGCTTTCATATACAACACACTAGACTCAAGTTTATGATGAACATTTAAATAATACTATTCATAATAATTTTTCCATACATAATTTGTCTTAAATTATTCATATATATATATATATATATATGATTTTTTCTAAAAATTCTACACAAATCATTCTAAACTTAATGTGCAATCTTCTATGTATTCATTAAATTGTAATGAACTTATGTCTTTTTTTTCAAATCCTTAAAATAATAATATACTTAGTTAATTTCATTCATATGAATCACTTCTTCATCATTTCTATGAGTTCTTAAATATTTTTCCATTCATTCTTCATCCCTGACCCATTCATTGTATTGGAAAATGAATGGGTGAGGGATGAAGAATGAATGGAAAAATATTTAAGAACTCATAGAAAGGATGAAGAAGTGATTCATATGAATGAAATTAACTAAGTATATTATTATTTTAAGGATTTGAAAAAAAAGACACAAGTTCATTACAATATAATGCATACATAGAAGATTGCACGTTAATTTTAGAATGTTTTGTGTAGAATTTTTAGACAATAGCATATATATATATGTGTGTGTGTGTGTGTGTGTGTGAATAATTTAAGAAAAATTATGTATGAAAAAATTATTATCAATAGTATTATTTAAATGTTCATCATAAACTTGAATCTAGTGTGTTGTATATGAAAGCCTCAACAACCTCTATTTTTTATATTATATATATATATATATATATATATATATATATATATGCTATTGTCTAAAAATTCTACACAAAGCATTCTAAAATTAATGTGCAATCTTCTATGTATGCATTATATTGTAATGAACTTATGTCTTTTTTTCAAATCCTCAAAATAATAATATACTTAGTTAATTCCATTCATATGAATCACTTCTTCATCATTTCTATGAGTTCTTAAATATTTTTCCATTCATTCTTCATCCCTCACCCATTCATTTTCCAATACACTTGGTAATTTTTCTTTTGTTTCCTTTTGTCATCATGCACAAGATATCAAGGATTTTTTAAAGCATCCCAATGCAACATGTCCTAATATATTTAATCCAACTTACACTTCTCCCTTATAAAATTCCTTCCAACATTAATGCAAATACGTATAACATCATGCCTTATCTTACTATTAAAGGTTTGCTTCACTTATTAATCCAATAGTAGTTTGTGGGGTTCCTCTCAAAAAGTATGTAATCCATCTAGGTTTGAAAGATATACATAACTATCCCTCACACCAGGACATGGATGTGTCATATCAAATAATAAAAAAAACTTTTATACCCAATTCCACAATTAAATATAGTAATATTTAAGTAGTGTAGAGTTTAACTTAATAAGTCTACAATCCTAGTTAAAATGAGATATATGGATGGAGATGTGGGATTACATCATCCCTATTACCTTAATTCCTTATCTTTTAACTAATTTATTATTACTAGGTATCTATTCTAGCTAACATATAGATATTTAATCATAAATTATACAATTTAAATTTCATTACCATATTGAATTTATAAATTTTGTTGGAAATTGTTATTATTGATGTC
Source organism: Sequoia sempervirens (assembly GCA_007258455.2). NCBI lineage: Eukaryota > Viridiplantae > Streptophyta > Pinopsida > Cupressales > Cupressaceae > Sequoia > Sequoia sempervirens. Next base: position 109,565,597 of record VDFB02047397.1, on the reverse strand, counting down.
AAAAAGGGTAGAATGTTATCATTGATGTTCAAAGGGATGCATTGATGTCTAAAGGAGATTCAAAATGGAATATGACTTCCATTTGTGTCAAGAGCTTTGAAATGTAGATTGATGTCTTGCTCTAATCTATTCTTGTTCACATGTTTTTTTTTTTATCTGATATGGTTAAGGGTTTTGTTCTCTAAGTAGGTTTTTACCCCTAATTCATGTAAACCTAAGCGTTCCCCTTAGTCATGCACTTTATGTTCTAATCCTTTGTTGACTAGCTATCAATGGTTTTTAGTCGCTTAAGTTATGACTTAAGTCTCTAGGTGTCATTGCTTACCAGCCCCACTTACCACTCCATCGAGTTTTAAATATTTTTTCCTAAGTATAAAGTCTTTACATTAGTGGTGATATTGGATGACATCAATGGAACATTTTGGGCTCATTTTGATAGTGTTGAAATTATGGTGTTGCACAATAGTGACATTTGCCCATGGTGATGTAAGCCTAAAAGTCTTTTTGATGTAGGATCTAGAACTTCGGGAGGACCAAGGTCTCTCAAGACATTTTTTGTTAAAGTTCCGATCAAGAATGATTTTTTTGTGTAGACATTGGAGACTGGAATAAAAATTGGATTTTCGGAAAATATTAAAATGGTCGATTGAGTTTTGAAATACCATGGGGATCATTGGAAAGTCAAGGTTTGGAAATAAAAATGGCCAAATACTTTTCAATGCAGAATATTCACATCCAACTTTAAATGTAAGATGTTTGTTTTGCCATGAAGATTGAAGATCGACATATGAGATTTAAACATGTTCTAATGGCTAGTTCTTGGTTTGAATTCTACTCTACACAGGTCAATAGGGTAGCATTTAGAAATATTTTTATAGTTTGACTTGTATTCAATCAACTGAACTAATTTTTGGTCTAGGAAAACATAGTAGTATCATCTATCACCTCAAATCAGCATTTATGTTAATTGTTGAGGCACTGAGAAGTCAGTGTGTGGGTATGGATTAAAAGTACTTTTTTTTGTGTGCATATGTATCTAATACAAAAATGTCATATTCAAATGGATCAATTCTTGTTGAAACTTCTCATCCCATTTAAATGTGATATTTTTGTGTAAGATATGTGTAAAAGGATGAAACTTGTCTTCTAAATTTTGAGTTATGAAACATCTAATTTCTTGAAGCTTACTTTGAACACTACACAATTGTTTCAAATTGGTTTGTGGATCCATACTAACTATTTCTTTCACTTGAGATAGATTGGATTTGATGCCTCTATGAGAAATAATGTATCCAAGTAGTTTTTTGGAAGTAACACCAAACACGGTTTTTGGGGTTTAACCTAACTTGATAGTCTATCCAAAAAAAAATGAATGACCTCTAGATGACCTTCTCTTATGATAGATAAATACCTATATTACCTAATACATCATCTACATAATATTCCATGATTGTGTGAAAAATGTCATGAAATATTATTGTCATGGCTCTTTGATAGATAGCTCCAATATTCTCTAGACCAAAGGGCATAACATTCCAATAATATGTACTCCAAGTACAAGTGAAGGTTAATTTTTTTTATCACTGGAAGTGATATGTATTTGATTATATCCTAAAAATTTATCCATTAGGGAGGGAATTTCACATATAGTTGTTAATTCCACAATCATGTCTATGTCGGGTAAGGGAAATTCATCCTTAGGACAAGCCTTGCTTAGGTATCTAAAATCAATATATACGTGAATTCCCCTAGTGGGTTTTGCAACTAGAACAAGATTGCATATCCACTCTAGATAATTAATAAGTCTAATGAATCCCACATCTAGAAATGTTGAAGCTCAAATTTGATTGATAAGGCTACTTAGGGATGCATCTTGTGAAGTTTTTGTTTTACCAGTTGTGTATCTAGAAAGATGGAAAAGTGATGAACTACTATTGAAGGTTCTAAACCTAGCATGTATGCATAGGACAAATCAAAGTTACTCTTCTATTTTGAAAGAATATTGTGAAATCTTGATTTTCATGTGGTGATAGGGATGTTGCAAAAAAAATTGATTTTAGGAAATTGTGTTGTACATAGGTTTATTTCTTGTGATTCTTCCACAAATATGGAGGATTTTTCTTGATACTTAGACATGTGGGAAGATCAAACTATCCATATTTAGAAACTTTAGATAATGATGCATTGTGTTTTTCTTTATGGATTATCTCACTATGTTTAAATGTCTATTTTGAGGGAGGAAAATTTTAGCTTTTTCTCCAAAATTTTCTTTATCATCAAGTTATTTAATGAAACCATCTTTATGATCCCCTCATGATATATTTTCTCTATCTCCCATGGATTCAGCAACTGGTTCATCATTTTGGAAAGTTTCTATAACTGGCGATCCTTATTGATCCAATCTATAAGCTCATGATAGACAAGTGGAAGGTATTTGGATTGTGATGAGGAAGTAAATGATAGAACAAACATCATAAAAACTGAATATTCTTGGAATAGTTTAGTGATATGCATGAAGGATTCATCAAAGGTATCTTGATTAGGAGTTTCAATTGCAAGAAGAAATTTAACTACTTCATATTCTAAAGACCTCTTTTCTAGGGACTCATAATGGACTCCTTCATAATTGTGTCTTTTTATTACAAATATAGGCTCTAATATCCATTATTCTTGAAGTACTAGGCCACCTTATCCTTTATAACCCATTTTTCAAATTAGACGAAGGTCCTTAGTATTTCTCAATGGGTACAATAACTAGGTCTTCTTGTTCTTCTTTATAAATCCATTTATAAATGCCTTGTTCTAAAGTTTCTTTGTCCAACTCACCCCAAAGTGAATTTTTTTGTAGATTTATCTTTGATAAAAACTCTTTGTAAATGTATATATTGTTTAGATTTTGGTTTTCCATATAATTTAGGTGAAAGTGGAAGGTAGCCCACATAAAAATATTATTTCCTTATAAATTCTCCACACCTTTTATCATCAACTTGGATCTTGATCTCGGTGATGGTGTTATGTGAATTTGATGATGAGGCTAAAGTGGATGTATCAACATAAGATGTAGGGAATGGAACTTCATGATTATTGGGTACTTGATTCATTTTTAAATGGTATTTTCCTTCTATGTTTTTACAATATTGAAAAGGACGAGGGTCCCCAAAAATAGTGACCTCAGTGCTATTGTGTGGGGATTTAAGACATTGAAAATATGTAGATGGGATAGATTATAAGGCATGTATCCATGGATGGATAAGAAGAATGTGTTGAACAAGACAATTGAGAGGGGGGTGAATCATTTGTATTAATTTTAACCTTTAAAACTTTCACCAAAGGTTACATCAATTATCATTCACAAATCCTTTACTCTGCTAATGTGATTAATCATTAAGTGTAAGAGAAGAAACTAAAAGAAGCAAAAGCATACAAACAATAACACCAAATTTAAGTGGAAAACCCTATGAGGGAAAAACCACGGTGAGGATTAACTCACAATATAGAGATTATCAAAATTGAATACAAAGTCTCAATGCCAGAAAGGCTCAGGACTTACTATTTGGAACAAGACTCACTGTCCAATAAGGGTTAACCACATGGAGGGATCACTACCATATAATTACAAAGAAGTTAGAAGAGATTTATTATAGAGAGAAAACAATCTCAATGCAATGGATATTTCCACCACATTTTTCTCACACACTTGCAGACATGCTTGAATGATAGAGTACACCTTGAACTCACTACTTCTGGAAACTCGGCACTTGAATTTTGTATTGATCTTCTCAAACTCGTATCACACACACACACACACACTATTTCACATCTATCTTTCTCTTTTCCTCTTCTTCTTTCATAAACATCTCAACTTATATTTATACCATCTTCAACCTTGAAACTCATCCAAGGTCAGCCACACATCATTTGCATTTACAAATTCAAATTAGGTCAACACCAAAACATCTACGATGGAGTTAGAATGAGGGCGATCCAAACACACTTAGTATGGACCTAAATAAGTCTCAACATGCCTCAACATGCTTTCATGATCTTCATAAGTAGTATTTAACACTAAGTTGTTCAATACTAGTGTAAAACACATAAATCAATTAAGTACATGCAACCTTAACATGATCTGATCTCTCTGGATAACAAACTTAACATGAACATGATCTTATCAACTTATTCTCAAAACCACAAGTCTTGAAACTACAATTCAAAGAAATTTGAAGCAACTACATTTCTCCCAGACTACAACTAGATACATAGAAAATCATTGTACACATACTGGTGAAAGTATCTCACATTGTACAATGATCCAAAAGCCCAAATTCTAGATATAACATCCATCAATAGCCATGAACAATATATATAAATCACAAAAGCATAGGAACACATCTTGGAGCATATCCCGGAGCATACAAAACACCTGAAAAATTTTCTTTGTTACATTTTTTTCAATATCCTCAACATATATAGCCAATAACTAATATTCATGACATCAATGACAACAACAACCAGTTGACATAAATGGAAACACCTTCATACTTGCAACAATATTCCCCTTTTCATTGATGGTAACACATGATGTGAAAAACCATCAAAGACAACACAGTAGCTCTAAACCATCAAACTCCAGAATGCTTTCTCCTCCTTATTTTTCACATGATACTTTATCCCCCTTTGAAATCAATGGAAAAGGAAAAAGATATTTGACATTGTTTTCCCCTTTGACATCAAAAACATTATCAGTACTAAATACTCCCCCTTAGGAGTACACCCGAACAACTGCACAATGACAACACAAGATACTACCTGCTCCCCCTGAGAGGTAGCCACCAAACATCAGTCCAAAAGAAAGATAGATCCATAGATCCACTAGACTGATGCATCTCCATATGCATCTAGTTCAAGAAAGGAGGGGAAATGACCCCTAACTTCTCTTGGAGATACTCAAAAGTATCTTTAGGAAGAGCCTTCGTAAATATGTCAGCAATATGATCCTTTCTAGGTATATATTCAAGCTTTACTTCATTCTCTATGACCTTTTCTCTCAAGAAGTGATACCTTATTGACATATGCTTTTCCTCATCACTGGATTCTTTGAAATGTTAATTGCACTTGTATTATCACAAAAAATATAAATGGGATCATCATACATTACTCTAATATCCTTTAATGTTTTTCTCATCCACAAAACTTGTGTGCAAAAAGATGCTACAAAAATATACTCAGCCTTTGTAGTGGATAAGGAAACTGAATCTTGTTTTTTACTTAACCATGACACCAATCTGCAACCAAAAAAGAATGCACCACCACTCAAGTAATTTTTTTGTCATCAACACAACCTACCCAATCTACATTTGTGTAAGCACTTAGTGTATAATCAATATCCCTAGTATACCATTAACCATAATCTAGAGTGCCATTCAAATATTTGAATATCCTCTTAATAGCAGCAACATGTGTTTCTTTAGGATCTTCTTGAAATCTAGCCACAAGACAAATTGTATGCATGATATCTAGTCAGGGTGAAATCACAATACTATGTCTCACGTTTTTCCCAAGATGGACATTCACATCAATATTTTTAACTGAATCTTCATCTTCTGAGACTTATAGCAGCTAAACAATTAATAATTTGAAGATGATGTAAAATAGTGATTTGTGGCAATTTTTGTGAAGATTATAATTTTTTATTTTTTTTTAATTCCAAAATAAATCATGAATCTTTCAACATCTCCTTTAATAACTATTTTTAAATAGAAAACAACATTTTTCATAAAGTAATGCTTGTGTCGTACAACATAATTCTTTTCCTATAAAAGATAAAATTCTAATTTTTGAAATATAGATTCTCAACATCAATATTTAGGGAAAGTATATTTTTCCATAATTTTTTGTTGCATATTTTTTTTAAATAATTTTCAAAGTCACTGTAACTATAATTTGGACATACATGTGTGTTGTACAATATAACTTGTGTATATATCAAAATCCATTTTTTCTTTTTTTGGTGAAACAAGGACATCAATACCTAGGGAAAGGGTATTTTTTGAATTTTTTTATAATGGTTTACTATTTTTCCACCTCTACAAAATGAAGAGCTTTATGTTTAAAAAAACCTATGTTCCATAAAAAATGAAAATTAAATACATGATCAAATATAAACATATCAAAGCTATACCTATTGGAAACCTTGTTTCAAGAGCTACAATCTTGTAAAATATAATTTCTAAATATTGTTATTTAATCCCTCTAAAGGTAAAGTAAAAGTATTTTTTTGCCAGCATTTTGATAAGTGCAAAGGAGACACCATTGTGGGTATGATTTAATACTAGAGGGGTTCTATCCAAGGAGGTTTGATCTAAGGGGGTCTTATTTATCCCTCTTCAACTAAAAACTTTTAGATGGAACCTCTCAAGGCTTAAATCATTAGTTTTTTTCTAAAAAAGGTGATTTCAGGAAAAAATCAGCATGTCCCAAAAGTGAGACACACTATTGTGGCATTACCCATTGGGTAGCAGTTAAATACAATAGTCCTCCAATCATGGATCTGTATTTTCTCTAATCGGACTTAGGTGAATCATCATCTTTACTCAATTTGCAACCAGTCACCATAGGAGTGCATACCGGTTTGGAACCATCCATCCCAAACTTCTTCAACATTTCTTTTACATACTTTGACTGTGAAATAAAAATCCCTTTTTCTATTTGATTGATTTGCAGCCCAAGAAAGAAATTCATCTCACCAAACATAGACATCTCAAATTATTTTTACATTTTTTCAGTAAACATTTTGCACATTGTTTCATTTGCTCCAAAGATAATATCATCAACATATACAACCACTATCAAGATTTTGTCATTTTCAATTTTGAAATAAAGATTACTATTTTCCGTACCTTTATTGAACCCTTGTTTAATCAAGTATCTATCCAACCTTGCATACCGAGCTCTAGGATCTTGCTTTAATCCATATAAACCCTTAATCTGCAAACCATATCCAATTGATCTAACAACTAATATCCTTCTGGTTGTTCCATGTAAACTTCTTCCAACTCACCATTAAGAAATGCAGACTTTACGTCCATCTAATAAACTTTGAAATCCTTATAAGCAAAAAAAGCTAAAATACTTTTGATCACTTCCATTCTAGCCACTCAAGCAAAAGTCTCCTAAATATCTATACCTTCTACTTGTGAGTAGCCCTTACAAAAAATCCTTTCCTTATTTCTGATCACTTCTTTATTCTCATTCAACTTGTTTTTGAATAGCCAATTTGATCCAATTGTGTTTTTATCTACCAATCCAGGGACCAATTCCTAGGTTTGATTTTTCTCAATCTACATAAGTTCTTGTATTTCTCTCATCCAATTCTCATCTTTACATGCTTCACTTACTATCTTAGGTTCAACTTCAAAAAGTAAACATAATTTTTTTTTAGTAACAATAGTAACTTTGCTTCTTTTCAATACTCCTTTTCTCTTTTCTCCAATGATTTTATCTTCTGAATGATTCTTTTGCACATATTTAGGTGTCTTTGGGGACAGTGTCAGAGCTTCTTCTTCTTCAATCTACTTTTCCTATTATTCCACAATTTCTTCTACTTCTCTGTAAGCAGGTTCATCTGATACATAGCCATCAACTTCAATTGAATTCTTCAATGCTTCATCCACCATATTTTTGCTCTCTACAATATTTCTTAGCCTTTTATTGAAACATCTATAAGATTTTGTTCTAGTAGAGTATCCAATGAAGATACCATTATCACATCTAGCATCAAACTTCCCTAAGTTTTCTTCATCTCTTCTAATATAAAATTTTCTTTCAAATACCTTGAAATACTTGACAGTAGGAATTCTTCCACACCATAGCTCATAGGGGGTCTTAGTGTTGTATTTTTCTTCAACTCGATTGAAAATGTAAACAGTAGTGTGAATAGCTTATCTATGGTAATTTTTGATAGACCTACCTTTGTTATCATTGATCTAGAAACTTCTTGAATCATTATGTTCTTTCTTTGAACAACTCCATTCTGTTGAGGAGTTTTAAGGGCACACAATTGCCTCTTTATTCCATGAATTTCACAAAACATGTTAAACTCATTAGAGGTGAATTCACCACCTCTGTCAAACCTCAAACATTTTATTCTTAAATTTTCTTCATTCTCAACTATAGCCTTAAATTCTTAATTTAGCTAGTGCATTACATTTCTCTCTAAGAAAAGTAACCCATGTAAATCTAGAGTAATCATCAATTAGAAGCATAAAATACTTGTCACCTTGTAGACTTCTCACTCTTGTAGGACTACAAATATCTATATGAATCAAATTTAGTAGTCCAATAATAGATTGTTCCTTTGACCTAAAGCAGTTTCTAGCTTGCTTTCCAAACTAACAATCCTTGCAAAGAGCATTGACAGGATTTGTAATCCTTGGTAAATCTCTCATATCTTGTGTAGCATAGATTCTCACCATATTATCAAAGTTCATATGACACATCCTCCAATTCCATAACTAGATGTCATTAATCTGAGACATAAAACAATGTCCATTAGCACCTTTAAGTTGATAAATATTTCTTTTTGACTTCTTTCCAATAGTAATCATTGTTCTTGATCCTTTCCTCATTTCACATCTCTCATCCTCAAAAACAAGATTATATCCTTTACTACACATCTACCAATGCTCAAGAGATTATGCCTTAAACCCTTAACATAATAGACATCATCAGTATTATGCTTTCCATCAAAACTAACTAAACCTATTCCACAAATCTTAACACCACTAGCATCTCCAAACTTAACTAAGCCTCCATCATATTTTTCAAGTTTAACAAACTTACTCTTATCATCATTCATGTGATGTGAACAACCACTATCAACAACCCAGTAGTTCTTTTCTTGTTTAGCATGAAGAGCAGAGATTACAATATCTTCAACTTTCTCTAGAGCACTTTCCTTCACATGTCTTTCAGCATTAGCAGCAGTAGATTCATCTTTTATAGCCAAGAACACACATTCATTATCATCAAAATCTCCATAATCATATTCTTCATTAGAAATACTAGCATCTTCATTCACATAATATGCTCTTTTGATCATTTTTCCTTTGTTATCTTTACCTTCTCTTTGTTTATTCTTCTTAGCTCTTTCTGGACATCTCAAAGCTTAATGACCAACTCCTCCACAACTAAAATATTTGAAAGGTAACTTACCTTGGTACTTATTGGAGTCATTTTTCATTCTTTTTACAAAGTTAGCTTCCACTTCATCAAAGTTCTCTTCATCCAGATCTTTAACTTTTGTATCCTTGAAAGCATTTTTTTGTCTTGGATCCATTTCTCAAGCTAGGTTTTCTCATTTTGAATGATGTTAGAGTACCCAACAACTGATCTTTAGTATAATTTTTATAATCTACAAATTCCTCAATAGTAGATACCTTTTCACTATATGCATCAGGGAGAGTTCTGAGAATCTTCTTTACTATCTTGGATTCATCCACTATTGCACCAAGTCCTCACATTCCACTTACTAGCTCATCCACTCTTTTTACATAGGATTTAATGTTCTCATCTTCAAACATATGCAGGATCTTGAATTGTGCCTCCAAGTTCTGCAACTTTGCTTCTTTAACCTTTTCATCTCCTTCATGCATCTTTTCCAATGCATCCCAAACCTCTTTAGCACTCTTCATATTTTCAACTTTTAATTAATATAGAGTGTGTAAGACTATTCTTTATAATGAATTTTTCCTTATTTTTTGCTTCATGCACCTTGATCTCATCAGTTGTACTTGGACCATTAGCAGGAGAAATGTATGCATTCCTATAAGCTTTCAACATCATATCCATAGTATTCTAGATTACCTAAATAAGTCCCAGTACACCTCAACACGCTTCCATGATCTTCATAAGTAGTGTTTAACACAAATTCAGCCAATACTAGTGTAAAGCACATAAATCAATTAAGTACATGCAACCTTAACATGATTCGATCTTTTCGGATAACAAACTTAACATGAACATGATCTTATCAGCTTATTTTTAGAACCACAAGTCCTAAAACCACAGTTCAAAAAATCTTGAGCAACTACATTTCTCCCAGACCACAGCCAGATGCAGAAAAAAGCATAGTACACATACTTGTGAAAGTATCTTGCATTGTACAATGATTTAGAAGCCCAAATTTTGGATATAGAAACCATCAACATCCATGAACAATATATCTAAATCACACAAGCATAGGAACACATCCCAGAGCATATCCCAAAGCATACAGAATACCTACAAACTTTCTTTATTACAATTTTCTCAATATCCTCAACATATACAACCAACAACCAATATCCATGACATCAATGACAACAGCAACTAGTTGACAACCAGTTGACCAATTGACATCAATGATAACACCTTCATACTTGCAACATAATGTTGCATGGGAGATGAAGATCAAAGACTTGAAAAATGGTATCCACTATGGTAGGACCAACTTGTATTAGGAATTTTATGGTTCCTCCAAACTCACGCTCATCATCATCATAATATTTTATAGTGAATCATTTTTTGAATCAATGATTCTATCAGAGTATCTTGAATGTTTTACTAGTTGGAGGTTACAAATTTTTAGTCATACTCCACCATCTATCTAAATCTCTTGATTTTATGTTTTTGGATGAACACTTCTAGGTATAAAGCTCCATTATGAGATAAATCAATGGAAGGAAGATCCTTTTTAGTAAATACCAAATAATGAGGAGATGAAATATATCCTACCATGGCCTAGAATTGATCAATATCTATGTTATTGGGCACAAAAAACTCTTGGAGAACCTTTTATAAAATTTCCCTATGTGTTGGTGATATTTTTATGAGTTTTAGGATAGATATGTGTTGAAGTTATCATTAGATGATCTAAGAGATTATATAATTAGATTTAAAATTAGATGTGACACATTTATGAATTTTATCTTGGATGTTTATAATAGATATTTGAGTGTTAGAATCACTTATGTGGTCTATGGTATACTCATATGGAATGAAAGTATAATTTGCCTCTCTAGAATTATTACCCTTATTGGGGGTGTTCCCTTTTTCCATGGTTAGGGATAGGATCCTTGAATATATTGATATCATCATTGGATGAAGAGGGAGCATATTCTATAGTAATTTCACCTTGGACTACAAGATCCTGAATAATATTTTTTAGTTTTTTTGCATTCGGGACTTTTATGACCCTTGATCCTATGGTATTCGTGAAAATCTTTTTCTTTGAACCACGGGGATTTGACTTGAGGTTCTATAGACATGTAAAAGTGACCTAACACTTATTGCACATCCTAAATGACATTTTCACATCACCGACATCATTATCACTTAATATCACTGCATTTCACATCAAATACATCAAAAACCCTAATTTCCTCTATTAATTAAATAATATTACATAATTTAACTAATTCACTTTTTCATCATTTTTTACTAATTAAATAAATATCATTTATTTAATAAAGTCCTAATCTAACTTTATTCCTCTTGATTAATTAAATAACATCAATTATTTAATTATCTCGTTAATTTACCCTATTCCCCTAAATCCATTAAATTATTAAAAAATAATAGTTTAATTAAATCACTTTCCCCTAAACATGAATAATTGAATAAATTATTCAAAACATCATCCAAAAGGTCAAATCAAACAAATACAACTTTGTTTGCAAAATTCAAACATGATTTGCACGTTCAACTCAAAAACATTAATTAATTAAATCAACTAATTAATTATCCTCACCCACTTTGATGATTGAGAAAATTACGATCCCCCGATTACTCAATCTGATTGGATGATTAGTTCATCTATTCCTAACTGATTCATCTATTCTTCAATCCCACTGAAGGCTCAACATGATTTCTTCAATTCCATATATTATTCAATCTATTTCCCCAATTCCACTAAACACTCCAATTGATTTCTTCAATCACACCAATTACATAATCAAAATCCACTGATTATTCCCATCTAATTCTTCTCAATGGTTTTCAACCATTGATCAAGATATTCTACTACGCAATCTCAAGCGTTCATTTTGAAATGAAAATTCTATATAAAAACCATCTTCTTCTTCAAAATTGATCAAAGAATCAATATCTTTTGCATGATGAAGTAATGCAAAAATCATAATCGACCTTTCGAAGCTTTTACATACATCTTCAATCAAACATCTCACATCTTTGAAGCTTTTTGCTACGCACAATGGAGGCTTCACATTGATACAATGACAATCCAACATCTTTGTGAACATACTTTGACACAAGATGGGTAATGACATTAGTTAAATGAATTATTTGTTTATTCTTTAATCACTTTGTTTGTAGTCCATTAACTTTAGTAGCTTTTATCGTTCATTTCATGAGTAATGGGCATGAATCTTAGTCTAAGTTGTGTAGAATTACATTGTGTTTAATTCGTTAACATAGATTATCTTGCATCCATTGATTCCCCCCTTACACACAATGGCACGCCTGATGGGACCATGGTCCTTAGCACTGACTATTTTATGAGCGAATTTTGAAGTTGCAGGTTTTGAAAATACATTGGAAATTTTTTTACACACAGGTTACAAGAAATTTTTACAGTCGCTCTATCATTTTTACTATGTACTCACATTTTTCCTAGCCACTTTTGTCATTTCAACCGCATATTCTAAAATTACAAGGGCGCACTTGATTTTTTCAGCCACTTCTGCTTGAAAAATAGAAGCTGCTTTTGATTTTTTTAGTCGCATTTGCTTCCAAAAGGGTCGATTTTGTTCAAGAATTTCTCTTTAGCTTTGTTAAGTTTTATCTAAAAGTTGCATGCTAGTTTTCAATTTCTAATGCTAATGGTTCCTTGATTTGAATGTTTGACAGGTGCTAACATTCTTTATGCAGGGTTTACAAGAGCATGGCATGAATTTTTACCCAAGATAAAACTAACAAGTTTATTATAGGGAAGGTGATCGGTTGAAGTTTTAAATTTTCTCAGAAGCTTTCATAGTTAGGAAAATTTTTAATTTGGTGCGTAAAAATGAATCCCACAACTTGCACATTTTCAATTTGGTGCTCTAAAAAGAACATTCAAAAAGCTTTCTAGATTAGAGAAAAAAATTCAAATTGGTGCTTTAAAAAGAACATTTCAAAAGCTTTCATAGTTTAGGAAATTTTCGGTTTGGTGCGTAAAATGAATCCCACAACTTGCACATTTTCAATTTGGTGTTCTAAAAAGAATGTTCAAAAATCTTTCTAGATTAGGATAAGATTTCAATTTGGTGCTCTAAAAGGATTGTTCAAAAGCTTTCTAGTCTAGAACAAGACTTTAAATTGGTGCTTTAAAAAGAATTTCCAAAGCTTTCTAGATTAGAACAAACACCTTTTTTTGGTGCTCTAAAAGAAAATGCTTGTCTTTTTGACCAATGCTTTTAATATGTTGATGAAATGCATGATTTCATTGTTTTGACCAATTAAAATAAGGCTTTCAAAACACTTCAATTGGTGATTAAAATTGGACAAATACTTTTTGATTTTGCATATTGTTTTCTCTTTGATTCAAATCCACAATACTTCACTTTGGTGAACATAAAAAGAACAAATTGCTATCTTGTACACACTTTATTTCATTTTATTTTATTTTACTTTATTTTTTATTTTTATTTTATTTTATTTTTGGGGATTAAAAAGAACATTGCAATGAATTCTACACTGTGTATTCTATGTTTAGCAAACTATGTGTCTATCCTCTCCCCTCGCACCTTTTGGTGACCTTGTGTAAGAAAAAGCATATTGAATTTTACACATTTGTTAACATTTTAAAGCATACCTGTAGAGGGCATGCCTCCCAACTTGTGAGAGGGAATGACCCAAGTGGTACTTTTGTTTTGGTCCACTATATAAATAATTATGGGTGTGACAAAAGTTATCAACCACCTTGTGCGGATGTTCTATGTCAAAAAAATTCTCCCTCAATATCTGTGAAATACATTAAAACCCACAAGGGCTAGGAGACCTCTTAAATGAGTGAATCGCCACATGTATAAACACCAATTTATCCAAAAAATGACTAAGAACTAATATTGTAGAAGCCACCCCTTTTAACCAAAAACATTATTCCAAGTGGTCCATCGAAACTTTGATTTGAATAAGTTACTTACCAAGTTCGACTTATGGTTGAGCTTAAAACACTCTCCATTCATTGCATGTAAAATCATCCCTTCAGGGCAAGGGTAAGCCTACCTAAAAGGAAGTGTCTATCCCTAGGGTATAAATTATCTTCACAAAATTTCCAAAATCTTTCAATTACTTTGAAACATCAAACATTATGCTTGAATTAAAATGAACACATCAAAACAACATTTAACATGGTTCTCAAACTTCAAACCCTTTTGACTTAGTGTGAATCCTTTGAAAAGATCCATATATTTTCACTCCTTAAGGATATCTTAAAACAATATCTTTAAATGTTTATGGATATTTAGGCTCACATTTCAAGTCACATTAAGGACAAAGTAAACATTGGAAACTATGACTTTAGCATTTCAACTTCCACAAACTTTGAGCTTTTGTGGAAAGAAAAGTGCTTAAAGTTGTAGACATTTAGGGTCAAGTAGTTTTGATTGTTATGTTGCATGATATCACTTGCCAAATCTCAAAACAAATCAAACGAAGTTATCCAAAACTACAAAATTCATCCAAACTACTACTAATACATAAAATAAGAAACAAAACTGAACAAAGGCCACTTTTGCTTCTATTTTTGCTGCACTTGACCAAAAATTGGTTGTAGTTGAAAAAAATTTGTCACTTTTTCTCTCTGTGTTATGATAGCTACTAGTGAAAACCTACCACTTTTGAAAAATTGAGCACACCTAATCTAAATATTACCATAGTTGACCCTTTTTGTGCCACACATGAAAAAAAAATCCAACTACACTTGCCAAAAATCAAGTCACTTTTCCCCAAGAAGGTTGCTTCTTCCTGTACAATTCACCAGTTAGAAAAACTGAAATAGAGGCCGCTTTTGAGAAAAATGACCACAGTTTCTTTTTTGATCTAGTCGCACTTGCCCAAAATCTGGTCACTTTTGACAGAATTTACCACTTTTTCTCAAAGCTTACCGCTTTTTCTCTATTTTCTAGTGAAAATCAGAAAACCAATATGAAATTGGTTACAAATCTTTTGGAGAACAAAATAGTTAGACTCTCAAAACAAGTCATAAATTTACATCAATCCATCATCCATTTGCAAAAATCCATTATCCTCATCCTAATTTTAGAAATTCAAAATAAAAACAAACAATTTGGATCATTTCTTAACTCAAACTTCTAAGATATTAACATTTACTTGAACCTCAAGGCTAGTTCAAGTAAATTTCCTGCAACATATCCTCTAGAAAAAGAAGTGAAATATCAATCCAAGTCTTTCAAAATTTTGAGTTTCAAAAATAGCATCATCCTAAAACATTGCTCAAACCTTAAGGTCTTGAGAATCATGAAAAATCATATTAAAACACCAACATTTTCATCATCTCACTTTATGACCATTTGGCGTCCAATTGCTCTAATTCAAAAACCAAACCTTACAGCACCTATCATACAACCAAGTCTTATGCAAATTAAAGGTGAACAAACATACATAATCAATAGTTTGAGGAGCTTTATATTTGAAACAAAAGAAATGCCAACTTAGTGGAGAATTGCAGCAAATATCCTAGACAAACAAGAGTGAAAATTTGATCTTGCAGTCGGAAGGCCCGTATTACCACCTCCCTTGTGGCAATAGAAAATATTGGCTCCCAAAAATACTTGTAAAATAGAAAATCCAAAAAAAAAAAAAAATTATTTCCTTAAAATAGAAAACCCCAAAAACAAAGCATTTTTTTATTCCATAGTTAGAGATCACCAACTTCCACCAAAATCTTGATGCTTGTTTATGACAACCACACATTCACAATACAGAAAAAAGATGGAAGCTAACAAAAATAGCACTATCATGCCCCAAACAAACACTAGAAACAAAGGAAGTGACCCATGGGGTTATAGACCAAGTGACCTTGTGACTCCTCCAAAGGAACCCACATATAAGGCAACATCAAACTAGTCACCTAGTGAGGAAGAGTTTATCCATAGACAACAAGAAGCCATGGATAGATCAAACAAAAATCCCAAGGATATGGTCATAGAAGAAGTAGATAGTGAGGAAGAAATAAATGATGAATTCTTTCAGAATTCTACCAATCCCAAGGTGCTCAAACTGATGGAAAAACTCCTAAGAAAGGATACAAATACTTCTTCAAATTAGCACAAAATGGTGCTAAGTTTCCTATAGACTTTAATGTAGAAGGTCTTAAAGATCCTCACTTCATTCCCTTAGAAGATAACTCAGTTGTGAGAGAAATACCCAAACCCTTGGAGATTCCAAACATGCCACCAATCCTCTCACAAGGAAATGATCAATCAATGGACAACCCTTTGTTTAGGAGATTGTCCCAAATTAAACAAGTGGTGGTGGCCCAAAAATATCAAGGATGTCCATCTTAATACATGTCATAGGGTAACAACCCACCAACAGGACAATACATGCCCCAAAACACTTCATATATTAACCATTCCCAAAATATACAAAATCAATAAGGGAAATTTCCACAACACTACCATCAATAAGGTGGGTCATATGGTCCCCTTCCTAATCAATAGTACCAACAACAAGGTGTGTCACAGGGTACCCTTTCCAATCAACAAGGTGGGTCATATGGTCCCCTTCCCAATCAATAGTACCAACAACAAGGTGTGTCACAGGGTACCCTTTCCAATCAACAAGGTGGGTCACATGGTCCCCTTCCCAATCAATAGTACCAACAAAAAGGTGTGTCACAAGGTACCCTTTCCAATCAACAAGGTGGGTCACATGGCCCCCTTCCCAATCAACAATACCAACAACAAGGTGTGTCATAGGGTACCCTTTCCAATCAACAAGGTGGGTCACTTGCCCCACTTCCCAATCAATAATACCAACAACAAGGTGGGTCACTTGGCCCACTTCCCAATCAATAATACCAACAACAAGGTGTATCATAGGGTACCCTTTCCAATTAACAAGGTGTTCCATACGGTCCCCTTCCCAATCAACAGTACCAATAACAAGGTGTACCATAGGGTACCCTTTCCAATCAACATAAACAAGGAGGGCCACAAGGTCCCTTTCACAATCAATAGTACCAACAACAAGGTGTGCCATATGGTACCCTTTCCAATTCATCTCATCAACAAGGTGTCCTACCAAAGTATTATCAGGGTAACCTTTAAAACATTTTGTCCCAACAACAAGGTGTGCCACATGGTACCCTTCCCTATTCGTCTCATCAATAAGGTATCTTGCCAATGCACCACCAGGGTAACCTTCAATACAATTTTTCCCAACAACAAGGTATACCGCCAACGCACTATCAAGGTACCCCTCCTCAACAACAATAGCAAGTACCTAACCCTCCTTACATTTAATAAGGACTTAACCCTCCTTCCATCTAGCAAGGACCTAACCCTCATTACATTCAACAACAAGGACTTAACCATCCTTTCATCCAACAAGAACCATATCCTCCTTATGTTCAACAAGGACTTAACCCTCCTTCAACCCAACATGGTTACCAAGGTCCTCTAACTCCACAATACCCAACCTATGACCAAACAAACATGGTAGGAAAACAAGGTTACTACGCACAACATCCACAAACAAATGTACCAAACATATAGGTAGGCTTGCAACTACAATCCATGAATCAAAGGATATTAGACATGCAGATAGGAAAACCAAAGAAGACTTATACCCTTCAAGATATATGTCCATTTCTTTTTTACCATTTGATTACTATGCTTGCCCTTCCAAAAAGCTTCAAAATACCAAAGTTTGACAAATACAAAGGAAAGGGAGATCTAGTCAAACACGTGTGGTATTTCTTAGTATCTTGCATGGAAGTACAAAATAATGATTTCTACCTAATGAGGCTCTTTCCACATAGTCTTATTGGTCACACTATGGAATGGTTCTCCATCTACCACAAGGAATTAAATTTTTTGATGAACTAACTACCAAATTTGTAAACCACTTCTCATTCAATATAGAACATGACATCACCATCACATATCTATACAAGATTAAATAGAGTCAAGGAGAATCCTTTACCTCCTACCTACAAAGATGGAGACATAAAGCTAGTACATGCAAGTGGCCTATTCCTGACAAAGAACTGGTAGATATCTTTGTTTCCAATGTCCAAGAAAAAGTCAACTACCAACTCACCATGTTGTGTCCCACCAACTTTGAAGAAACTATTGAAAAGGGACTACACATTGAGAGAGATCTCATATCAAGGGGATTCATTAAACTAAACAATTCAAACAACAACCCTTCTAGGTCAAATTACAAACCTAAGATTTGGTCCAAAAACAAAAATGTCACCAATGATGGGGTAGTGGATGCTATATTTCTATGGAATAGGAAAAATCCTAATGGACCACAAAACAAACCTCAAGTGGAAAAAATGAGCTATTCTCCTAATAATGCACAAAATCATCAACTTAGCTATCCCTAAAAAAATCAAGTGGTTAACCAACAAACAAATCAAGGAGGACAACAAAGGAAATATGATCAACCAAGGAGAAAATTCACTACATTAGGAGAACCCCTTGAGATGGTCATGTGCAAACTAGTGCAACAAAACCTCATCAATGTCAACGATCACCCAAACTATGAAGATCCCAACTTCAAAACACCATGGTACAATGAGAAGGACTTATGTGAGTTCCACAAAATAAAAGGACATAGAACAAATAACTGCATGAGACTTAAGTATTTAATACAAGACTTGATCGACAAGGGAGAAGTGGACATCGAACACTCTTGGAAACAAATACCTCCAAATATACACAAATCAAATTTTGAACCATGCTAAGAAGAATGACAAAGGAAAAGACCACGACTATCATAGTGCTAACTACACCTATGGTGACATGGTTCTAGGTACCCTCTCCCAAGTAGATGACACTAGGTAAATGTGTTGACTATATGAGGTAGGGACCCAGAATGTAACGTAACTACCCATCGAGGGAAAGTCACAATACAAGGTGCCCCACCTAAACCCACAGCTAAGTCATCAAATGACTAGAGTATTCTGGAACAGTTGAATAAGACTCTTTCTTTGATCTCCATCCTAGAACTACTAAAATTATCACTTGCACATTGGGAAATACTAGAAAAAACATTGGAAGCATCAATCCCTAATGACCTCAATCCTGATCAATTTCAAGCCATGGTTGGTAAAATCATGACCAATCATCATTTAGTCTTTTTCGAGAAAGACCTTCCACATAAGTCATTCCATAACCAAGCCCTTTATATAGAGGATGATGTCCACAAACATATGGTCAAAAGGGTATTGATAGATAATGGTGTAGGTCTAAACATTTGTACCTTGAAATTTGTTAAACAACTAGGGTATTATGACAATGTAATCAACAAGGGAAAAATCATCACTATAAGGGCCTATAATGACCTCAAAAGGAATTTTGAAGGAACCATCAAGCTTCTTGTACATATACAACTGGCAACCACAGAAACCACATTTCATGTTTTGGACCTTAAGTTACCATATAACCTCCGTCTAGGATTTCGTTGGATTCATACACTACAAGCGGTTCCTTCAACCTTTCACCAATGTCTAAAGTTTTCTCATGAAGGAAAGGAGGTTACATTATATGTTGATCCTGATCCCTTCCATTATTGTGCAAAATTGGAAGAGAAATATAACAAAATCTAGTGTATACCTAGCAATGACAATCATTCCACTCCTTATATGTTGACCCATCCACACTACTATCAACCTCAACTAAGACCATAGAAATTGAGCAACCAAAACCTAAAACCAAAGTTCAAGTACTTGACAAAGGTAATGGAAATTATCATTTCAATCAAGAATTTTGTATTAGAATTCTTCCACCAACACCTAAGGTTTATGGAGGACCTAAGGAGATCAAATATGTTCAAACAGTAAAAATGATAGCCTAACCCACAATTTTTACGAAATGGGGAGATATGAAGGATGAGGAGATATTCAAAGAAGACTTGTCATCCATGATCTACAAAGATGAACAAGAGAAACCATAACAACCACAACCCCTTCTAATTAATCCTAGTAGTAAAGGCTATCAATTGGAAAAATAAATGGGATGCAGTGGAATAGGTGGCCTTGGACTACACAAACAAGATAGATGGGAGCCCATTATAGTGGAACAAAGAAAAAATAACATGGGACTAGTTTATGGTTTGATAGATTTGTTGACTCCAAAAACTGGACATATCTCTTTCAAGAAAGGAGCCCCTTATACTGGTGTTAATATATTAGATATCTACCATCATATAGACTTCGGCTTACCAATTGAAGACCTATTTGAAAACTTTGACATAGTTATAGTCCCTACCCATCTTAGACAAACTATATCTAAAGACCATACTTATGAAATGGACACCAACGCATGAGTGGGATGCCATTGAATGTGATTCCTTTGCTTCTAGCAATGATGACCTAGATACTTAATGGGAAAATGATGCAACAACTATATTAATCATCTCAATAGTTTTTGTAAGCTTTGCAGACAATGATTATAGCCTACCCCTCTACTACCCATAGTTGATAAATTTGGACCAACAATAGCATACACCTGTTTTGGATCAATTCTAGAATGATGAAGCAATTGTAGAGTTTATGGGACTTCGAATTCATATACTAGCAGGAGATCATAAAGCAAGGTTCATACCGGAACTCGAACAAGAAGTGTACTTCGATGGGGAGATTGTGTCCTCTAGTTGCAAAATTGAAAAGGACAATATCAAAATTAAAATGAGATCCCTACATAAAACCACAATGTGGCTCTATTAAATCTAGAAAAGAAGAAAATAAAGGATGAATCTGAAGGTGAAAGCCTCTCTGAGGCACCCAAAGATGGAGGATTCAATCTCCCTATATCTAAATATCAAGAGAATTCAACACTCCTAGTGGAAGAAGAAAAATCCATCAATGTTGGCACAACAGAGAACCAAAATATCACATACCATGCAGTGTCACTTGATCTTGAAGAGAAAGTAAACTTCACAATGTTCATCAATGAAAGGAAGATAAACTTTACGTGGACATATGTAGACATTTCAGGACTAGATCTAGCATTAGTTGTACACCACTTGGTTGTATTTCCTGGAGATAAACCTATGAATCAGAAACTAAGGAAAATACATCCTCAAATAGCACTGTTGGTAAAGGTAGAACTGAAGAAATTACTAGATGCAGGCTTCACTAGACCAATCGATTATCCTATATGGATATCAAATATAGTACTAGTGTTAAAGCCCACTGGGGTCATAAGGATTTGCACGTACTTTTGAGACCTAAACAAAGCTTTCCAAAAAGATGACTTCCCTCTCCCAAGCACTGATATGATCGTGGATCTAATAGCAGGACATGAGATGCTATCATTAATGGATGGTTTCTCTAGGTATAATCAAATAAAAATATTCCCTAATGATCAGCATAAAACTACATTCCATGTGCTTGGGGGACCTTCTACTAGAAGTTCATGACATTTGGTCTAAAAAATATAGGGGAAACCTATCAACAAGCGATGACTATAATATTCCATAATATGTTGCAAACAACTATGGAAGACTATGTGGATGAAATACTATCAAATTCCATCAAAAGGGAAGATCATTTGATCAACCTTGCAAAAGTGTTTGATAGGCTAGAACAGTACAACTTAAGACTCAACCCAAAAAAGTGTGTATTCGGAGTAACATCTGGAGAGCTACTAGGGTACATCGTATCAAAAGGGGCATTGAAGTAGATCATGCAAAGGAAAAATCCATACAAGAGATGCCTCCACCAAAGAAATTAAAGAAACTAAGAAGTTTACAAGGGAAATTACAATTCATCAAGTGATTCATCGCACAACTAAAGGACAAGTGTCATCCATTCAAAGACATCATATTCAAGTGGGATGGGAGATGTGACCAAGCATTCTAGCAAGTCAAAGAGTAACTACTCACTCCTCTAGTCTTAATGCCACCTATTCTAGACAAAAAAATGATACTATATGTGTCTACAACACAAGCAGCAATAGGAGCTCTACTAGCACAAGTAGATGATAATAACAAAGAAAGAGCGGTCTACTACATCAGTTGAACACTAGTGGGCTACGAGTTGAACTACTCACCCACAGAAAAATCATGTCTCTTTCTCGTATTTTCGACATAGAAGTTGAGACACTATATCTTAAACAGACAAGTAAAGTTGATTTCAAAGGTAGATCCACTAAAGTACCTATTAGAAAAAGCAACTTTAACAGGAAGAATTGCTAAATGGGCAATGATTTTGAGTGACGTTGACATATAGTATGTAGACAAAAAAATATATCAAAGGACATATCATAGCATATTAGCTAGCAGATGCACCGATGGAAGATCACCAACCTCTCACAGTAGACTTCCCAAATGAAAGTATATTGCTGGTAGAATAGACAAGCCATTGGACCTTATACTTTGATGGGTCCCACACTCAACATGGCTCTGGAGCAGGTATCCTATTTCTCACACCACACAGAGATAGTATACCTAAGACATAAATAATCACTTTCCCATGTACAAATAATATCTCAAATTATGAAGCCCTAGTCACAGGACTCAAGATGGCTATTGAATGGACGATAAAAGAACCACAGGTCTACGGAGACTCTCAACTAGTAGTCAAGCAAGTGAATGATGAGTATCAAACAAAAGATGACAAGATGATGCTATATAAAATAATGGTGGATAGTTTTAAAGAATATTTTGTCACCATAACATTTGAACAGATTCCCCAGATCAATAATAGAATAGTTGATGCCATGAAAACAATAGGTTTGCTTCTTGATATTCTACAGAACATTCCTAAGTATGAATTCCTTGTGGAGCAATTGCTCATATCGGGATTTAATATCCTAGAATTAGAACTAGTGTGTGTTGTTGTTGGTCCTAATTCACCATGGTACCAAGACACATTTGATTACATCTAGCATGGTATCATACACTTGACCTAACAACAACCCAAAAGAAGACCTTTACACGTAGGGCTTCCTGATTCACAATCCTAGGAGATACCTCATATCATCAAAGTTTAGATGCTATGTTACTTCGATGTCTTAATGTAGAAGAGTACAAACTGCCTTACAAGAGGTACACAAAGCCTTTGTGGGTCCCACTCTAGTGGACCAAACCTTGTACAAAAATTGTTGAGAATAGGATACTATTGGCCCTCCATGGAAAAAGAGTGTATTCAGTATTCTAAAAAATATCGTCAATGCCAGCAGCATAGTGACCTTGTTCATGCACTAGCATAGGATTTGAGACCTATCACAACACCATGGCATTTTTCATAATGGGGATTATACTTGGTACATAATATCTCTCCTACTTCCTCTAATGGGCATAAGTTTATTATTACCACAACTAAATATTTCACCAAATGGATAGAAGCAATTCCATTAACCTACATCACAAGAAAATAGATATCCAAGTTCATCTTGAATTATTTGATTTGTAGGTGTGGAATTCCCTAGACCATCATAACATACAATGAAACCCCATTCAAGAACCAAGATGTCCAAGATCTTTGTTCCAAGTTCTCTATCCAGCACAGATTCTCCACGCCCTACTACCCCCAAGGAAACAATCGAGATGAAGCATCTAACAAAACTATCCTGAAAATACTAAAGAAGAATATTAATGATGCTAGTTGTGATTGGGATTTGCAACTTAACCCAGCCCTATGGTCCTATCGAACCAGTATCTGAACACCTACAGGTGCCACACCTTTCTCCTTGGTCTATGGATCAGAAGTTGTCTTACCTATCGAAGTAAAAATCCCCTCATTATGAATATCACTAAAATGCATGGTCAACAATGAAGAGTATTGGATATCCATATTAAATAAGTTGTAACTCCTAGATGAAATCTGTTTGAGTCCATTAAACCATCTTCATATTTATTAGAACCGGCTCAAACGAAGCCATGATAAAAGGATTAAGAATGAAAACTTTTAGGTTGGTGACTTGGTACTCAAAGAGAATCAAAAGGTACATCTGAATCAAGATGGTAAAGGTAAGTTTGAACCCAACTGGTTAGGCCTAGTCATTATCACAACAAGTTATAGTTCAGGATCTTATCAGTTGACTACTCCTAAAGGAGAGCCTTTAGTTGAACCTCTGATCAACAACCATCTCAAGAGGTTCTATACATGAAACACATCAGAATACCCTATGCAAAAAGATTAAAAAAAAAAAAGAAAAAAAATCAAAAAGCAAGAAAAATAGTAAAAAGAAATAAAACGTTCTTTAAGTGAAAACCACTTTGTGGTGCTTCTAAGATAGGTATCATAGTGAAAACCTAGCAAACGGGTGCTATGTTTGAATAATACTTACATCATTATTTGTCAATGTTATCTAAAGCATCCACCCATTTGTTCCATAATAAAACATATGTCCAACCATGGCTTGATAACTGATTAAGGAAGGTACTATTGCCTCAAACTAGGAGAAATTCCTTGTGCATCCCATCATGGTCGAAAACAAAACAAAAAAACATCCAAAAAATTAAAAAAATAAAACATCCAAAAACATAAAAATCCCAAAACATGTTATGCTTTGAATCAATACTAGTCAAACTACATGGTCTATATGTATACAACGTAGGCAAGGCTTATTAGACCCCAAGGCCTTAGGTCAATACCCTTAGGTGACATTAATGCTTTCTTTCAACTTAGTGGGTATGTGTAGGATCATCATGGAAAAAACAAACCCTTAAGTGGCAAAAAATTCAGAAAAATCAGAGTTAGGCAACTTGACGTAAAAATTTGAATAAGTTATCTATATAATTTCAAAAATATGTAAGAATAGAATCTATAGAAAATTGAATCTATTTTCTAAACTACTAGGTTTATTTATTTATTTTAAATCTATTTGGTGAAAATGTGAAATTTCAATGCAGTAGTACTTAAATTTCAGGGAAAAAATAAGTTGTAGGTGTATGTCTGACCACCCTAACCACAATAAAATGATTAAATTTTTTTATAATATTTTAGATATAAGTAGAGGACTCATGTCCTGATGTGATGCATATTTTTTTGTAATTTTTTTCTGAGTAAATAATTAATTATGATTTTTTTATTACAACTTTTAAAAAATATAAAACTTGTATGTCTGACCACCTTAACTTGGTCAAAACTTCATGAAATTCAATTTATTTTTTTAATCCTATAGTATGTGAAGCATAGAATGTCACACATGTTTCAAATTCAAAAAATATGATACCGTTTGAAAGCTATAGATTTTTTTCAATCAACCTATCAATCAGGACTTTAGTCATAATTCAAATAGAAAATGAATAAGAATTATTTATTAAATTCAAAGTAAAGCATAATTTATATTGGTGGAAAGTTGAGAATCTCCTTTAAAAACCCTTTTTGTTTCATCAATTTTGGGTGTAAAAAAGTCGTCAACCACATACCCTACACATACCCATCATATCGCTACTTTTTGGCCCATCATGATCCTACACATACCCTAGTCAAAAAATTCAAAATCCAAAAGCATTCACAAAAATAGAAAAGATAAAAAAACATGTTCTTATCAAACCAAGTGAACTACGAGCCTCTACGTGTACAATGTAGGAAAGGCTTATCTTTGATGAGCCCCCGAGGCCCTAGGTTAGTCCCCTAAAAACAACAAAAATAGCATCATAAAACTCAAAAAAATCAAAAGGTCCTAACTCCATCATCACAATCTGAAATAAACTTTTTATCCATAATAAAAAATCATCACATTCACCCTTTGACAAAATAGACAAACAAACAAAGCGAACATCGAAAGCTAGAACTTTCAAGAAAACAATCATAAAGCTTTGAATACAAACAGATGAAAAAAATAACAAAGTATTAACTACCTATCTTTTGAAAATTCACCAACAACATCTTGAGATATGCCTTAACTCTGACCCATTCCTACAATAGACATGATCAACAATGGGTAAATAACCTAAAACCTCAAAATAGATATGGCAAGTGATACTACAACATTGTTTTATCTTTTTGTAGACTTATCTTTCTGATTTATTTTATTGACTCATTCCCAGGATCTTTCGAGGATGTCCATAAGGATTTAGAATGGAGATAATTCAGCATCATTTTGGTTTTATGTTTGTAAGATGTTTTTTTGATAATACCATGATGAATACTTGCTTTATTAAGTGTATGAAAGTTGTTTTGAGACGATTCGTGCAGCATTTCATGTTAGGTATTTTTTTACCTCTTTGTGTAACTATTCTGAAAATTTTTAACACAACCCAACCATATATTTTAAACACAGCTTCCATATGTCTAGTATGAGCAAGAATATTTTGTGTATGTCGAGTCAAAGTCCATGCAATCAATACAAAGAAACCTTGGTTATTAATACCCTAGTGCATTGTATCAGTTTGCTACATCAAAAAGGATTGTTAAAGATACGAAGCCTCTATGCAAAGCAAAATCAACTCATCAAATAACTAACATCAAATTTCTATTCATCATCCAACATTTCTTCTAACTAATAACTCCACCTTTCATCACAATATCATTAGTACCACATACATCCTACATCCACAATTTTGTCAAAACATGTCTTGATGAAAATAAAGTATTAAAAACATCATGTATAATCATGCATCACATACATAGTATATCAACATCGATCATATACATAATAAAATATCATATATCATAACGATATATCAATCATCCATCCATCAACATCATATGCATACATCAGAAAAGTACAAAAGCATGTATAAATCATATATCATCATCCATAATCATCACATAACACATATTGTAGTCGAATTGAAGCATGAATATCTCATATATAGCATCGTAAAAAATGAGAATGCTAGGTACATCATCATAATGAAACATGTGTGATAGGATAATACAAAAAAATACATATATACAAGGCCTCAGCTGCCAGGATGATGAATATATACAAAATAATGTTTACAACAATGTCTCTAAAATAATAAAACATCATAAAGATCAAGGAAAAATGTCCTACTACCCAACTAGAGGAGGAGACCTCTGAGGATCCTAGTTGTGGTGGGGAGAAGGGTGCAACTGATCGAGCTATCTGACTGAGTTCCCACCTGACTCAGCACCCGTAGTAGTGCTAGGCTCTCCAAAACATGGTTATCATTGAACCCTAGGAACAAAGGCCCCGTACAGAGTCTGGTAGTATGTCACCCTCTGTAACAATTTCTCATGCTCAGACTGATGCTAAGTCATAGGAATAGAAGCGGCTAGGGAACTCTCTACAGCCTATCTCTACTAACGCTCAGTCAGTAACTCTTGTCTGGCTACATCCCTCTCTTTCTTAGTTGTATTTCACTCTGTAGTCAGAATGGCAACCTAAGCCTCTGTGGATTTTCATTGCATAATCTCTGCATCTTTGGTAGTCATCAACTGAGCTATCTGTGCTATCATTGTTGCATCTCCAAGTGGTGGAGGAGGACCTGGAACCTGTGCATGATCCTACTGCATAGGAACATCTTGTCCACCCTGCTCACTGTCTTTTCAGGCTCTGTCCAGCTACTCAACAATAATCTGAATATGTTGTCACTCACCACGATGACCAGTAATACCTGCTCTACCTACTATAGGAACACTAGTAGGATCTGTAAACCTCAACAAAATATGTCGTGCCCACCACTAATCAAAATCTAGGGTAGTCTCAAGATCTACTAAACCAATAGGCCATCCCCACCTAAATGGGGCAAGAGCTCTAAACTCCACAACGACAGCATCACGATCAGCCTGTAAACCCCATATATGGACCTCTCTAGTAGTCTAGCCAAAATGAGCCTCATAAGCATCTACAAAATGGCCCTGTCTCTCACCAAACTACTGATAAACCTATCAAGTGCATATTTATCTAGCAAGGAACGAACGTGACCAATAAGCCACTGAGTTTGTTTGTAAAATGGTAACTTCTCTTGGTCATTATGCCATGCCTTGTAATCCAAATATAGCCTCCATACAAAACTTGGCATATCATCTAAAATATGATGCTAGTAAGGAAGCTTTCTAGGCCAAGTGTAATGAAGGAAGTCACCATAACGATAAGAATATGGATCCTTCAGAGTCCGATCCAAAATACCATCAGGCTGAGTAACTAGGATGTGCTCCCAGGCCCATACATGTAGTAGAGAGACACCAGCGTAAATAGATCTACCTCCATAGTAAGTAACCTCATGCATATCTCTATACAAATGTGCAAGGAGACATGGGCCCCATGCATATCTAGTGCCATGCTCAAACATTTGCTCGATGCACACTCCCCAACCAATAGGAAACTACCTGTCTCGCCTATCAAGAATGACAAGCCCCATGACCAAACCATATAGAACCAAGGAAACTAGATTGGCACTGCCCACAAATGGAGACAAGTCTATCTCTACCTCTCAAACCTAAAGATGCCTAATACCAAAAACTTGGCACATGGCACGTGTACCCCAATGTACAGAATAAGTAACAAGATCTCCATGAATAGGCACACAAAGTATCCTCCACACATCCTCCAAGGTGATGGAGGCCTTTTCAGTAGGTAAATAAAAGGATGAGGTCTCTGAGCACCAACTCTCCACAAGAGTGGTCATCATCGCTCTGTGACATCTGATAGTCAACATGTAGAAAATGTGTTGCAACCCAATAGCATATAAAACATCTCACTCCAACTCCTGAAACCCAGCGATCAAATCAAATAGCTCTCATTGTCGTCGCTCTCTCGACATAAGCGGATTAAGAATAGCCTACAACCATTCAACCCATGATGTTAAGAATTCCCTACAAAAATGAAAAATGAACCACAAATCGCAAACACGCTAACTCAAAAGTCTATGCAAATCAAAAGTGACCACTTTTTGTCAAAAGCGGTGACCTTTTTTTACAAGAGAAATAAAAATAGGTGAAAGCGCCGACCTTTTTGTCGAAAGCATCACAAAAAGGAAAAAATGTTTAAAGCAAAAGTGAAAAACTTTCTTAAAAGCGCAACTTTTTGACAAATGTGGACAAAATGTAACAAGAAAATCAAAAGCAAAAATCTCATACAAAGGAAAAAAAAAAGTATTTCAAGAGCAAACAAGTACATCAGGTGCATTAGAAAAACTCAAAAGTGCTAAAAATGACTCAAAAACGAATAAAACATGAAACTAACATTATCGACTACTTTGACTTCATGCATTAATTACACAAAAATAGAAATTCAAAAATGTGAAAGGAAAGGGTACATACCAAGGCACCGACACCTGGAGGCCATTTGAACTCGCAAACCACATCCACATGATGTGGGGCTCCTCAAATACTCACCAAATCTCCTCGACAATCAACAAATCATGAAATCTAGAGGCAAGAATTTTTTATAGGTTCAAAGTGCAAATGAGGAGAATTAAGCCCTAATTACCTATTTTAACCCTCAAAACCCTAATTTTTTACCTAGGAAAGCCTCCTGGGTTAAAATTATGACCTCTCGGGAACATATGAACTATCAATGAAAGTCCTATAGACTTAATTTTAAATCCTCTACACATCGAAACTGAAATAGAACATTGTTGCGAGTTTGACCTACAAAATAATTTTTTCGGCCAACCTCTTGACGGGGCAGCCTAGTATCCTACCATCATTCCGCTGACCACTGAGACATAGTGGGGCATATAAAAAATTTCAAATCTTGATCTAAAACATCAAAATATTTGAAACAAAGCAGCCACTACTTTGTCTCAAAGAGGGGCAAAATGTAGACATGTAAAAATAACCTAACACTTATTGCACATCCTAAATGACATTTTCACATCATTGGCATTGTCATCACTTAATATCACTACATTTCACATCAAATACATCAAAAACCCTAATTTCCTCTATTAGTTGAATAATATATTACATTATTTAATTAATTCACTTTTTCATCATTTTTTACTAATTAAATAAATATCATTTATTTAATAAAGTCCCAATCTAACTTTATTCCTCCTGATTAATTAAATAACATCAATTATTTAATTATCTTGCTAATTTACCCTATTCCCCTGAATCAATTAAATTATAATTAAAACATAATAGTTTAATTAAATCACTTTCCCCTAAACATGAATAATTGAATAAATTATTTAAAACATCATCCAAAAGGTCAAATCAAGCAAATACAACTTTGTTTACAAAATTCAAACATGATTTGCATGTTCAACTCAAAAAGATTAATTAATTAAATCAATTAATTAATTATCCTCACCCACTTTCATGATGGAGAAAATTACGATCCCTGATTGCTCGATTTGATTGGCTGACTGATTCATCTATTCTTCAATTCTACTAAAGGCTCAACATGATTTCTTCAGTTCCATAGATTATTCAATCTATTTCCTCAATTCCACTAAACACTCAAATTAATTTCTTCAATCACACCAATTACGTAATCAAAATCCACTGATTATTCCCATCTAATTCCTCTCAATGGTTTTCAATCGTTGATTAGGATATTCTACTACACGACCTTGAGCATTCATTTTGAAACACAAATTTGATATAACAACCATCTTCTTCTTCAAAAACGATCGGAGAATCAACATCTTTTGCATGACAAAGTAATGCAGAAATCATAATCGACCTTTTGAAGCTTTTACATACATCTTCGATCAAATAACTCACATCTTTGAAGCTTTTTGCTACACACAATGGAGGCTTCGTGTTGATACAATGAACAATCTAACATGTTTGCGAACACACTTTGACATGGGATGGGTAATGACATTAGTTAAATGAATTCTTTGTTTTTTCTTTAATCGCTTTGCTTTTATTCCATTGAATTCAGTAGCTTTTATCATTCATTTTGTGAGTAATGGGCATGAATCTTAGTCTCTATGTAGAATTAGATTGTGTTTAAATCGTTAACATAGATTATCTTGCATCTATTGATTTCCCCCTTACAAAGGTTCATAATTTCTAATTTCTAGTAATGTGATAAGCTTAGCTTGGACCATTCTTTTCAAAATTGATTCAATAGGTTCCCCTAAAGGAGTGTATTTTCTTTTCTAAGAGCATTATTTTTCTTAGGTGGCCTCCTAGGGATAGTGACACCTAATTATTTTATTGTGTGTTTGTTAATAATTATAAGTTGGATGATGATTGTATGTTTTGGATAGTTTTTGTATATATTACACCACCAGTAACAATTTTCTTTTTCTTTTCCCAAAGATAAGGTTTAACATTGGATGTTGAAGGGCTATCTTTTTTTTCCTTTGAAATTTTCACAATACCCTTAGCAATGAGAGCCTTTTCAATAGTTATGATGGAACCCCTCAAAAGTTCTTGTTTCCATTTTTACAATTGTGTAAAATTTAGCTTGGACCCTCGCCTCTAGCTTAGGGTTGTGTTACTTATAAGTGTTTTAGGGTCCTATGATTTAAAACCCTCCAGAATTGACCTATAAGTTTAGAAAAAACATTGGTCATTATATTGTTGCATTGACTTGGTGTTTCTGGTCTCCAGTTGTTTAAGATATCACTTATGCCATTGAAGTTGTTTTTACTAGCCCCCTGATTTTAGGTTTGTTGGTCACATTAGTCCTTTTCAGGGAAAATTTTTCACATGGTCAAGGCTTGATTTTAAAATGACTTAAAACTTTAGCATTCGCCTTTTATGGGTCAAATTCTCATCTGCCTATAGGTGGCCCCCTTTTAAACTAAATTTTGTGGCATGTGAAAAATTAGGATTTCATGTTGGTTGTTCAATCGTTAGGAGTGGATCCCAGTCATTCCCCGTGCACCCGCACTATTTTATTTCTTCTTATTTTATTTGCATAGGCTTATGGGATTTAGACACATGTCTGGTGTATTGGTGGGACCAGTCTCCTTGGCGAAGATAGCTAGCACCATTCAAAGAAGATCAACGATTGTAGACTTGAGACGTGGCCACATCTTGACCACTCCCCGTGCGCCCGTGTTGGTTTTTTTATGTTATTTTAATATACACGGGCTAGGGGGTGATGGCCACATGTTACTGTCAAATGGTGGGATGAGTGTTCCAAAAAGGAAGTGGACATGGTTTTAATAAAGATCAAAGATGAACAATGCAACATGTGTTCTCATTGGGACCGTTCCTCGCACGCCTGTCCATCTAAAGCAATAAGGAAAGATAGTTACATGGGCTAGCGAGCGGGGCAATACCTATCATTTATTGAGAAACCATCCAATCTCTAAAGATGGTGATTGCTTCGTAAGGAAGGAAATTGACGGCCAATGAAAAGTGACGTGGGTCAATCTTGACCATTCCCTGCCATCCTGTGAGGGGCCCACTTGTGTCTTGTATTCTTCAACGGACATGCAGGAAATATGCCATGTAGACTATTGCAAAGGACTTAGAAGGTTTCTAGTAAAGATAGAGGCTACTGGAGATATTGGTCGAGACTGTTCTAAGATAAAAAATGACACTATACTAGAACTGATTCTTGGGCACGCATGTGAAATTTGTAAACATTTTTGTGGCCATCAAATCTTTCAGGAGCTAGTACACTTGGGAAGATGAAATTGAAGTAAGGTAGGGTACGGGTTAATATTTTGAAGATAAATCACAATCACTCACTACTGTCTTACTGTGATCAATTGCAAGAAAATTAATTCCCACAGGCGAGGAGGTAAATGTGACATGACGGGTTTGGTTAAACATTAAGTGTATGGTTAATGTGCAAGTTAAACGGATTCCTATCTCACTTGAGTTTCATGATTAGCGAAAAGTATCAAATGCATGCTTCTACTCTTGTCATAATTAATCATCATGATTAATTATCCATTGATTCACTTCAAGGTAAGATCAACGGTTGAGATTCAAAATTAGGGTAATCGATTGATAGTGCTCTCGCAAAAGCTTTCCTAGAAAATGAATGCAGACATACATTAGTTGCTCTATTTAATGAAGATCACCTGCTTGATTATTCTCACTGTCTAATTGTTTATGACAATTAGGAGTTTGAAAGTAGGCATGATTTTTGGCTTGTTATTTCTAAGTAGGGTGGTATCTTTGTTCTAGGAAACTTTGAAAAGGTGCTAAGTGAGGAAATGGGAAAGGTGAGTGTGAACCTCAGCTTAGTCCGTAGGTAAAAGAGGCTCAACCCTCTTGAATCTCAGGACAATTCTCCGCAAGGTGAACAGGATATGCCAGAAATCTTTCTGACACCAAAAGAGAAAGCAAAAGCTACAAAAAATTTTGCACGGGGTATTCTCAAGCGTGCTTATTAGTGGAACCCTAAATTTTCATTATCCCACTAGTTCCATGGTCAAGCTTGTGACTGCTTCTTCTTCCTTCTCATTAGGGTTTAGGGTTTCTATTTCTCTGATTCACCTATACCCTTATCAACTTATATTTGCTCATTTACCGATTGCATCAGGTCACTGGTTAATTAATTGGAATTTTATGGCCTCCTCTATCATCATCTTAACCGACCCCATTATTTAGGTCACCTGTTGTGCCTAGCATGGCCCTCTTTTAAGAACAACTTTTTTACCACGTGCTTTTAAGCACCACTTAAGTCTGTCATTGGTAGTTCATTTCCCATCGCAAATTCTTTTGAAACTGCCCATGTCCATCCTATGACGAGTGATGCTTATATCTCAAAAACTCCATGTTCATTGCTTGTCGCATGTTATATCCTCACCACTGAAAGGTAACCAACGATGAGTGATGTGGTTAAGTTCTTAACCCATTGTTGGCCCTAACACTCTCACTAGTTGTCCCTCACTCTCCAAAAGGGAACCTGTGACCACCAATGGGTGGAGTTCTCCCCCATCACATGGACTTGGTGCATCGCATGTTGGAGCTTCTTGATGGAGAGGGGATGAGTGATGAGTGATATAAGTAAGAATTTGTGGCTATGGTCCTTCCATGAAAGAAATCAATGGTCAATATCCCCTCGTTGGCTTTACTTCCATCGCTTGATGAGATCCTAGATTAGAACTTGAAGGTGAAATGAGCGATGTGATTTGGTTTGTGGCCAAGAACATCCCACAATCATCAAGATCGACAGTAGCAAGTTGAGGACGATGGAGTAAGGATATGGACGAGTATGTGGCAATTTTAGAGTGCCTCCTCATTGTTTCTAAGTATGGGTAATAAAGCAAGTGGCGATCCTTAATAGGCCTCGTCGATTGAGTTTTAAATCTTGGACAATCGACGACTGAGATTCAACATGCAGTGATTGATTTTTGCTCATGCGAGCGAGCCAGGATGGTCATTAATTACAACTAGCCTCCAATTCCTCTATTTAATGAGGATCTTCTTAAGCTTGTTTGATCATTCATAAATTATCAAGGCGTAGAATTGATTGTTGTGTGGGTACTGGAGGAACAATTTTAGAGTATTGAACAAGGTATTGCAGAGGTGGCCGCATGGTATCTTATGGTACGTAAGTGTGAATTCATGATTGTAGTAGCACTGCTATAGCTCAATATTCTTTTGTGTGATACCTTCTGGTTGTGGCTATTGTTTTTCTTGCAAAATTGGCTATGGTTAATATTGTATTCTAGAAATATGAGTGAGCCAAGTACTCCCATTACACTGGTCTGAAGGTCCAGAAGGTTAAATATGCAGGAACCAGCTGCATATGTGCCTGATGCTAAACCTATTGTGGAAAAAACACCAATTTTCCCAAAAGGAAAGAGGAGTGTATGCAGGAAGGTTGAGAAAATTACTATCAAGAGTACCTACAATCTTAGAAATAGGACTAG
The DNA here is from genome assembly GCA_007258455.2 of Sequoia sempervirens. Taxonomy (NCBI): domain Eukaryota; kingdom Viridiplantae; phylum Streptophyta; class Pinopsida; order Cupressales; family Cupressaceae; genus Sequoia; species Sequoia sempervirens. The sequence goes on along the minus strand of VDFB02047397.1, from coordinate 109,530,692 downwards.
TTCAGAAGAATTAGTCAAGTTTGAAGGAAAAGGACCTATTAATTTTGTGAAATAATTAACAAGGCCAAAAATAGGTCCTAGGGTTTTTTCAAAGAATCCTAGTGCTCCTATTCTAATTTTTTATCATTCTTCAAGCAAGGAGGGAGGAGCTAGCCCTAACTCTGGTTATTTCCTTACTTCGCTTGTGCCTTATACTGACTCAGATGATGAGATAATTATTGCAACTCCACTCTTTGTCAAAAATATTGGTGATGGTGTTTACTCAGTGGTTGATAACATTGGGTAACACCCATATTCTCTTTTTAATGGTGTTTTTTTTTGGGTGTTGTGGCGACTCGACTTCCATGTGGCTGGTTCATTGGTTTGTGTTGTTGATGTTGATGGTGGTTTTCTAGTATTGGTGAATGTGCCTTTTATGGTGACAACTTTTGGAAGGCTTGCATGGCATCTTCGACAAATGGCTTGGCGCTCTTTTCATCTTTTTGCTTTCCCATGGTGGAGGAATGATTGAAAATATAATGGTTCAAGAACTGACCTTAATGAAATGAAATTATTGTGAAATGTAACTGTAATATTGATCCCAATTATTGTTGCTCCCTTAATCTATAAAGGGTATTTTAAGGCTCATTATAGGGGGTCAAAATTTTGAGTCTAGTATGGTCTAGGTAGAAATTGAGTATAGGAAGCAAATGTAAATCCAGAAAGCCTAATGAATATGTTGGGAATTGTCTTGGGTATAGGTTGTATATGTAATAGTCTTAAATAGTTTTACATAAATTACTGATATTGAAACAAATCTAAATTCCAAAGCATGTACTCTCCTTTTGTACATTTTTGTAGATTATAAATGAAATTATCAAGGATCTTTTCATTTTTCATCAATGGTTTAATTGAATGTATGGCTTTGTTTATTTTCTTTAATTCAAAGGGTTAATTAAAATTCTTGAGGAGAGCCATAGGTCTATAAGATTTTGTAAAGGATCTAATAAGAAGTGATGTTTTGAATGTTATGAGTTTTTGTAGTGAATGGCATTACAAATATAGTCCATCTATTTTAGAATTAAATAATTTGTGTATTACTGAGTATTTCATATTTGACTCCATTTACAAAATTGATGAGGCACTGGCTTGTTTGTGAAGAATTCATGCAAACAAATAAATAAGTAATATGCCTAGCCATGGATTCAAAATAAGAACATTACATATTAAAATATTGGCAATTCTGAAGTGTAAGTTTGAAGTACAATTTCGTTCCTAGAAAATAGACAATTATTTACCCAAAGACCTACCAAATTCTTGGTGAATATTGCTTATTTTCCTGTAGTAGGAACCCATCTATGCAGAAGTGTTCTCCATTTTAACAAATTGAAATGAAAACAATTTGGAAATACCCTCCCTAGTCCCATAGAACCTAAAGTGTAGGAGTAAAGACTTTAAAATCGTTTACTCGTTGTGTTGGCCACTAGCCTAGGGATATCTTGAACATAAGGGTTGGCTACCCTTTAGAGAGTTCCAAGGTTCAACTAGAAAAAACACCAACAGAAATGGTGACTCTGTTGGGGACATTGTAATTCTCCAATTGCAAATTGTTGTATTACAAATTCTAATGGTGTGGTAAATCTAAACATCATGTTTAGGTATTGTAGAATTCCTTAACCTAGTGGAAGAATTAGTAGCAGTAAAGCTTGAAGGATTTGAAGGTGACTCTGTTGGTAGAGAAAACCCAAAACGAGATTTATCTTGAAGACACTTCATCTTATTTGAAGTATAATCCTCTGAAGAGAGTTGTCAACTCTGACTCAAAGAACCTGACAAAGAATATAAAAAAGCTTCAAATCTAAAAGTTTCACGATCAAAAGTGGATGGTTGCTTTGAAACTCTAGGTATTCTCATAAATTTGAAGATATATTATAATATCTACATATAATTTGTGCAAATTTTCAAGATATAGGATATGAATAATTCCCAATTTGGTGAAATAGCACTAAGATAGGGAAGGGAATGGTAATCTTTTCATAATCTTAAAGTGAAATTGAAATAGATGTAAAATTTTGTCATATTCACGAATTTCACTTGTTAAAAGATATTATACAAAGTAGAACTAGAAGATTTGCATTATAAGGGCTTAAGATCATAGTTGTAAAGGGAAATTGAATTTTCTTTTGATAAATTTGACAAGGTCTACAAAAGGTAGTACAATATGTCTTGTCAAGTTGTACATTTAGATGCGAACCTTAATGCAATAACATATGATGAGCACCCTTTTTCACATCAAAGGAATTCTAGTACCGAAAGGTATAGAGCCATAAATTTCAGGAATAATTGTGGTTTTCCAAATGTTGTACCACCCAAAATCAAAGATAAGATACCAAAATTCAATGGAGCAAAGTTGAAATTAGCTAGTAGGCATTTGGAAGAGTTTGGGGATATAATGGGGGATTATGAAGTAAATCATGAGGATGTTGTCATGAAGTTATTTGTTCAGTCTCTGAAAGGGGATGCAAGAGACTAGTTCTCTTTTCTACCAATGTCCTCTATACATTCTTGGAATGAACTTAAGGTAGTTTTCATGGAACAATTTGGTGAGAGGGTAAACCCAAGTGTTGTAAGGAAAAACTTTAAGGAAATCCATAAAAATGAAGATGAGTTGATTCCTACTTTTAATCTTAGATTCACGAGAGTTGTAAGGGATATCCCTAAAAATATAAGACCAAATGATGTTGAATGTTTAGTTTTATATCTTGGAATATTTGATAGCAAAATGAGTTACTTGTTAAGGGATAAGGAGCCTACAAAATTACATCAGGCATATCAAAATGCCATGGATATTGAGAACAATTTGAAATACTCAATAATGAAAGGATATATGGCTGCAAATCCCAAACATCCTAAAGCACCTCATGTAAATGGAATTCATGGGTTATACAATAGAAATTATTGTCAATATGTAAATGCTTCTATTGATATGATTTCCCCATCATCACGATATGCAGATCACAGTGAACTCCAAGTCAAGTGTCAACAAAATTTGAGCAATATGGATCAAAAGTCTCTTGTGCAAGAATTGTATGAAATGAAGAGACACAAGGAAGAATCGCCATATGAAAAAAAATTGAGGTTCTTGGATGCTTTGATAGAAGTCCCCAAAAATTTCAAACCTGAATATTTAGTGTGCATTGATTTGTTTTGTGAAATATATGAATCTAGGCTGGGTGATTTTCCTAAGGAATTGAAGCCTCATAGCTTTGGTCAAGTACCTAATTGGATAAGGATTTTGGAATCATCCAAATGTGGGCATTCACAAAATATGGATTCCCAAGGTAGAGACAACATTTTTTCTCTTGAAAAGAATCAAAGGACAGAGCAACATAGCAATGATGAAGAAAAGGACACATGGGATGATAATAAAGTAAATATGTATGAATGCTTTTCTAGTGATATCTAAAATGGAGGAGAAGTAAAAGAGATACAAGGTGTTATTCCATGTCATGTTGTGGTCAATGAAAACAATGCATGTGTTGTTGATATTTCATCACAAACCAATGATCATGACCTTGAAAGTGCAGCCTTAAGCATTCACTTTGAAGATTTTGAACATGGTTTAGAGAGGGATGAATCTTCTTGTGATGAAGATCATGACAAAGTTGTGATTTCTGATTGCTTCTCTGAGGATTGTAACTGCTCTTTTGAGGATGATTTAGAAGTATATCCCTCACATGAAGGATACAATAATGTAAATACTCATGATGTCACTTGTCCACAAGTGAAGGAACAAACTACAGATGATGCTCACTTAGAATGTAACTTGGGTTTGTCATCAGTGGAACATATTAACTATGTGAGTGATGGGGAATTTGAAGAAAAAAATGTATGTGTTCAATATGCTAATACTGAGTATAAAGCTAAATATGATGAACATTTTTATGACCCTATTGATCATGACTGTTTAAATGAAGTAAATATGGAGGGGTCACCTATGTATGAAGAGGATAATGATGTACACATGGATGACAAAAAGGTTTCATTATTGAATGATCAAAATGCACATCATGACAAGCACATGGATCTTGAATCAACATCATTACCTATTGATAATATGGAAAAGCTTGTTGATTTATCTGACAATGAATTTTTAGAATGTAAGTTAAAGGTGCTAACCATTTATGATGTGAATGAAATTGAGAACCTATCTATATACTCTTCTAGTGATGATAATGATTATGAAAATAATGGTGATATGGAAGATTTAGACCTACATACTAAGGATGTAGAGGATTGTATGACAAAAATGAAGGTATGGGAGAACCTCTTATATGATTGACCCCCATCAATATGTGAGATGACAAATGATGATTCCTACTGGTGTAGAAATAATCCACTTTTTTTTGGAAACCTTGATGAGTGCTTGGCAAGTATTACTTGTGAATCTAAGGGAAGTGGTATAGATGGGACATCAAGGAATGGAGATCATCCTTGAATTAAGTCCTTTGACTCTACTCTTGAGGAGGGTAACTTTGGCTTGATAGTTAACTAGTCATATGAAAGATACGGTTGTACGAGTGTTGGTGAGGTGGCTTGCCCACAGATAGATGAGAAAACTGTATTTGACGATTGTCAAGGGTGTAATTCAAATGTGTTGATAGTCAAATATGACAGTTGCTCACATGGTGAAGAATTTGAAGGTGAAGGTGTCATTATCCATGATGGAATTCCTAAATATAGTGCTGGTGAAATAGATGAATATACTCCTTTTCCTATGATACACAGTAATGTGATTGTAATAGAGGATGAATTGTTATCCATACATGATAATATGGATGACATACACATGGGTGAAAGAGGAAGTTTCTCCTTGAACAATCAATTGATGCATCTAGATAGGTACACTAGTTTTGAGTCAATATTGTTACATATTGATGAAGAGAAACAATTTGATGAACCCTCAAATTATGTTGATATTGCAGGATTGTTTGACTTATATGGGGAGTCTAGGGGTGAAAATATCATCAAACATGATGCTAATCAATATGAATATACGCTTCAATTCTTTGCAGAAGCTCCACATCTTATGGAGCTTATCATAGAATTGTTTCCATCTAATGAGGTTGACACTTATGCAAACTAGAATGAAGATCAAGTCTTCAATTTGTATCTTGTTTCTCTAACACCTAAGGAGAAATTGGGTCTAGCATACAACAGAGTGTCTATAAAGGATTTAAATTTGATGAACAAATTGAATGTGATATTACAACCTATGATCAAGTGGAGTATGAGGGTTTTATTTTCTCAACTCACTTGGATGAGGCCATGATGCAACAGGATGATGAGAAGAGCAGTTTCATAGTAAATGAAATTGATGATGTTAATCATGATGATGATGGTTACTCAGAAATGCAAAATGCACATGTTGATCCTTTCCTATTAGAGCAAGATAAAGTATTTGATAGAGGAAAGCGATACCTCTTGATCTTGGGGACCATTGGGCCTCCAATTTGGAGAATTTAACCAATAAAATATAAAGAAGGGCTTCTAGGATTGAAAAAGAGAGTTGCATTTTTATCCCTGCAATCGGTCATCTTGGTTTGTTGTTCTTGTTCCTAGTTTTTGTACTTTTCTACTGATCTGCTTCTACTAGAAAATTTGGATTCTTGCTATGCCCACAAGGGGCATACATCCCTAGTTGGAGCCACTGGTAGAACCCTAAATTTTCATTATCCCATTGGTTCCATGGTCAAGCCTATGACTATTTCTTCTTCGTTGTCATTAGGATTTAGGGTTTTTATTTCTCTGATTCACCTATACCCTTATCGACTTATGCTCGCTCATTTACCGGTTGCATCAGGTCACCAGTTAATTAATTGGCATTTTGTGGCCTCCACTATCATCATCTTAACCGACCCCATTATTCAGGTCACCTGTTGTGCCTAGCATGGCCCTCTTTTAAGAAAAATGTTTTCCCACATGATTTTAAGTGCCACTTAAGTCTGTCGATGGCGGTTCATTGCCCATCGCGCGTTCTTTTGAAACCACCCATGTCCATCCTATGACGAGCGATGCTTATATCTCAAAAACTCCATGTTCATCACCTATCATGTGTTATATCCTCACCACTGAAAGGTAACCAACGATGAGCAATGCGATTAAATTCTTAACCCATCATTAGCCCTAGCACTCCCGTTGGTTATCCCTCGCTCTCCAAAAGGGAACCCTTGACTGCCAATGGGTGGAATTTCCCTCCATCGCATGGACTTGGTGCATTGCGTCTTGGAGCTAATTGATGGAGAGGGGATAAGCGATGAGTGATGTAAGTAAGGATCTATAGCTATGATCCTTCCATGAAAGAAATCAACAGCCAATATCCACTCGTTGGTTTTACTACCATCGCTTGATGAGATCCCAGAGCAGAACTTGAAGGTGTGATGAGCGATGTGATTTGGTTTGTGGCCAAGATCATCCCATGATCATCAGGATCGACGGTAGCAAGATGAGGATGATGGAGTAAGGATATGGACGAGTATGTGGAAATTTTAAATTGCCTCATTATTTCTAAGTATGGGTAATAAAGAAAGTGGCGATCCTTAATGGGCCTCCTTGATCGAGTTTTAAATCTTGGAAAATCGACAACTGAGATTCAACATGCAGTGATTTTTTTTTCTCATGCGAGCGAGCTAGGATAGCCATTAATTACAACTAGCCTCCAATTCCTCTATTTAATGAGGATCTTCTTAAGCTTGTTTGATCATTCGTAAATTATCAAGGCATAGAATTGATTGTTGTGTGGGTACCAAAGGAACAATTTTAGAGTATTGAACAAGGTATTGCAGAGGTGGTTGCATGGTATCTTCTGGTACGTAAGTGTGAATGCATGATTGTATTAGTGTTTCTATAGCTCAATAGTCTTTTGTGTGATACCTTTTGGTTGTGGCTATTGTTTTTCTTGCAAAATTGGCTCTAGTTAGTATTGTATTCTGGAAATATGAGTGAGCCAAGAACTCCCTTTACACTGGTCTAAAGGTCCAGAAGGTTAAATATGTAGGAACCAATTGCATATATGTGCCTGAGGCCAAACCTATTGTGGCAGAAACACCAATTGTCCCAAAAGGCAAGAAGAGTATATGCAGGAAGGTTGAGAAAATTATTGTCTAGAGTACCTACAATCTTAGAAATAGGACTAGTTCAGAAGAATTAGTCAAGTTTGGAGGAAAAGGGCATGGTGAGTTTGTGAAAGAATTCATGAGACTGGGTAAAGGTCCTAGGGTTTTTTCAAAGAAGCCTAGTGCTCCTATTCTAATTTCTGATAATTCTTCAAGTGAGGAGGGAGGAGCCAACCTTGACTTTGGTTATTTCCCTACTTCTCTTGTGCCTTATAGTGACTCAGATGATGAGATAATTATTGCAACTCCACTCTCTATCAAAAATATTGGTGAGGGTGTTTACTCAGCAGCTGATAATGTCGGGTAACGCCCATGTTCTCTTTTTAACAGTGTTTGTTTTTGGGTGTTGTGGTGACTCGACTTCCATGTGGTTGGTTCATTGGTTTGTGTTGTTGATGTTGATGGTGGTTTTCTAGTATTGGTGAACATACCTTTTTTGGTGACAACTTTTGGGAGGCTTGGCATCTTCGACCAATGGCTTGGTGCTCTTTTCATCTTTTTTCTTTCCCATGGTGGAGGAATGATTGAAAATATAATGGTTCGAGAACCAACCTTATTGAAATGAAATTAATTGTGAAATTATTGTGAAATATAATTGTAATGATCCCAATGCTTGTTGCTCCCTTAATATATAAAGGGTATTTTAAGGCTCATTACAAGGGGTCAAAATTTTGAGTCCAGTATGGTCTGGGTAGAAATTGAGTACAAGAAGAAAATGTAAATGTAGAAATCCTTATGAATATGTTGGGAAATTGTCTTGGGTATAGGTTTTATATGTAATAGTCTTAAATAGTTTTACATAAATCACTGATATCGAAACAAATATAAATACCAAAGCATGCACTCTCCTTTTGTACATTTTTGCAGATTATAAATGAAATTATCAAGGATCTTTTCATTTGTCATCAATGGTTTAATTGAATGCATGGCTTTGTTTCTTTGCTTTAATTCAAAGGGTTAATTAAAATGTTTGAGGAGAGCCATAGGTCTGTAAGAATTTGTAAAGGATCTGATAAGAAGTGATGTTTTAGATGTGATTTTTTGTAGTGCAAAGCATTACAAAGATAGTCCATCTATTTTAGAATTAAATAGTTTGTGTATTACTGGGTATTTCATATTTGACTCCATTTACCTAATTGATGGGGCACTAACTTGTTTGTAAAGAATTTTTGCAATAAAATAAATAAGTAATATGCCTAGCCATGGATTCAAAATAAGAACAATACATATTATAATCTTGGCAATTCTGAAGTGTAAGTCTGAAGTACACTTTCATTCCTAGAAAATAGACATTTATTTACTCAAAGACCTATCAAATTCTTAGTGAATCTTGTTTATTTTCCTATAGTAGGAACCCATATATGCAGAAATGTTCTCCATTTTAACAAATTTAAATGAATGCACAAATGGGAAATACCCTCCCTAGTCCCACAAAACCTAAAATGGAGGAGTAAAGACTTTAAAATCCTCTACTCGTTGTGTTGGCCACTAGCCTAGGGATGTCTTGAACATAATCCTTTGCTACCCTTTAGAGAGTTCCAGGGTTCAGTTTCAAAAAACACCAACATTTATCACCTGAGAGGTCGTGTTATCTCAGAGGAATTGGCCAAAGGAAAGGAGAAGAAAATTGAGAGGCCTAAGAGGGAAGCTAGAAGAAGAAATAGGTATCACTGAGGCTACATGGGACATCATCACTCTCCCATCAAGGTCTCATGATTCCTCAGATAGTGGAGATGAGACTGATTCTGGTTATCATCAATAACTCATGGCTATGACCTATTTGGTTGATTCAGAGGATGAGGTGGTGATGCCTACTCTGCTTACAATAAGGACACCAAGTGGGCACACCTACTTTGTTGATGACAAGGCAAAGTAGCACCCTATTCCCTCTCTCAATGGGTGCTTAGTTTTTGGTCCTTTGTGTTATCTTTCTCCCTTTTTCCAGTGTATTTTGATATGGGTCTTTATTTACTTTTCCCTTTGGTGCTAATGGTGACATTTCTCGGATTGGAATGAACTTACATTTTTTTGATACTACAATAGTAACACCTTTTGAAGAATGGTGGGTCTGCTCTGGCTAACGATTTTTGGGGTTTTTTTTGCTCTCCCCTGACATACACATGATTGCTTGCAACCGATTTGGGAATATTCTCACTTTTTGTTGAAATTCATTTTGCAATGAAAGTGAAATGCAAGTGTAATTCAGCCTGGTGCTTTTTGCTCTATTGTCTTATAAAAGGGATTTCAAGGCTGGTTACATAGAGAGGTCGATATGTAGTTCTTTTTTGAAGAAGTTACACACAAAAACAAAATAGATACTGAACTTTCCAATAAGATGTTTTAGGAAGATTCAGTCGATATACAAGTGGTTTTGATAATAACAATGACAATGCATATAGCAGAATAGCATAAAATTTCTATATATTACTCTCCTATGTACAGGTTACACAAACTGTGAATAATATAACCAATGGCTATCTTATTTGTCTCTGTTGGTTTCCAATATATGTGTTGTTTTATTCTTGCTTATCCATTCAATGAATGTATGTAAATTCTTGAACATAATAGTGGGTTTGAAATAAATCTTGTGTGAGGATGCTAGTAAGAAGTAAATTATGGAAATGATTGGTAGTAGTATTGTAATGCAATATTTTCGAAGCTTTGGGGATCATTAAATGCAAGATTTTTATCTAGTCATATGGGTATCTAGTTTGACTCCATTCTAAGAATATGGCACTGGTTTAGCCAAAGTAATCATACTCCAATTGTGGTGACCAATTCAACTATTGATCACAAAATATAATCAAATGATTTATAAAGCTCTTTCTAGGTATGTGGAAATTTAATGAATTATATCTTCTCTTGTTTAGGTTAGTCACTTCTATGAAGGTTAGCCAAATCTTCAAAATATTGTGTCTATCAAACATTTAAAGAGAATTATTTGTTCATCCTGTGTTTGATACTAATACACACTAGTATCTGCAAACACATTGATTAGGATTACCCTCATGGGTTTCACAGAGCCCGAAGTGGAGAAGTGAAGACCTAAAATCCTTTACTTATGTGTTGGCCAATCCTTACCCTTACTGATAATTGTTCCTGGCAAGTTCATAGGTATGTGGTGAGAATAAGTTTGGTTCTAAAAAAATAAACAAGTTATTCCCCTTTATATGAGCTCATCAAATATAGTAGCATATTGGACTTGTAGGTGAAAGGCCATTTCTTGATTTAGATTTTGGGTGAATATGTATATAAGTTGTTTTTCAGGAACATGGTATGGGATTTTTCTTTCCATATTTATCCATCATTGTAAGAAGGTGGAAAAGGATTCTCCATTTATTTGTTTTGTATTACATAGATTGGTCATAGAGATTTCATTCTCCATGTTATATGCAACATAAAAATTTGAGTTAATTCATGAAAATGCTTGATCCCATGTGATAGGTGGGAGAACCATCCAATGGCTTAACCTCCTATACTTTGAGGAAAGAGGTGTATTAAATAAGTCTCATTGTAAGCAACCTCAAGAAAAGTTAGGTAAAATTCCATTATATGTTCATGTGGATCATGTTTTCCTTTATATTTGTCAAACTTAAGCATTTCAAAGTATTAAGGAAAAGTGATCATGGGCATGGATACTATTAAAGAGATAAGGACATATGTCTTCTAATGTATATTTCTTCTTTTCACCAAAACTTGGGCATATGATGTTAAAATTGAGAAAACAAGATATCATCAAAAATTTGGTTTTGCATACTTTCCAATGGTATGGATATCATCATTAGATCTTTCTACTACTGTATTATACATCTTCTTGAAGTCAGGTGCATTGTTTTCACTCTCAAGCTCACAAATTTTGACCATTTTCTCTATTTTTCAAGATTCTTGTGACATTGGAAAGGTCTTTCAAGGCTCTTCACATGATCCATTCATGCACTTTTTCTAGACTTTACTCCACTTGTATATTTTATTAATTTTTTTATGTTTTCAAATTCCAGTGATTTTTTTTTTGCATGGGATGAATTTATTTGGGCTATCTACATATATTTCCAATATTTTTTCTTATTTGGGTATTGTAGACAATATTTTATATTCCTTTCTCTAATAGTAGACATACTAAAATAAAGTTCCACTCTATTGTATCTTTTTTGGGGATTTCACACATCTTGTTGTGTATTTTTTATACTCGTACTATGTTATAAAGTTTCATGGGGGGTTGTGTAGTTCTTTTTTGTTTTTCCATCACACCTATGTTAAGTGAGCATTCCTTCTACAAAAGCATCAAATCCTATTGATTCTTGCCTCATGCGTTTGTTCCTTAGTTTGCACCCTCTTTTTCAATTACAAGTACTTTCATGTGCATGTTCAAATGTTCTTTGTTCTCCTTCACACACTTCTTAATGAAACATAGTTTTAGTGGACCTATCATGGCTCTCTCTTGTCTGCATTATGGGGGGTTTCTATTATTGGTGTTAATGCTTCCTTGGTTTTTTTTGGAGTGAGCTATGTATCTAGTTTGTGATCTTATATACTAGGTGAATGCAGTGATTAGTTGCCCATGAATTTTGATGAGATCGATCACTTACCATAGGGACACTCTTACATTTCTATTTTGTAGAGGCAACCTTCCATTTTCACTTGATTAGTGTTCTTCATACTATTGGTACCTGCATTTTTTACTTGCATCATGCATAGTTGAGTAGTGTTGTTGGGGTCACTCGTGCAGATTCATGTGCCATTTGTATCTTCAATTGTCAAATGTTTTCCTTTCTTTTCTATATGATAATTATTTGAGTAGTGTCATTGGGGTCACTCATGCAAATTATTGTCTTCTTCATCACGATCATCATTTGTTTTTAAAGGGGATTCTTTATTTCAGCACTATAGTAGTCATCTTTTACCAGTTATCTACAACTTCTTCATGCTTTAGTGATGTTCTTCATGTTCCTATTCTTGGTGGGACAGTATTTTGGAGGCTTCTTAGTTTTCCATTTTATTTTCTCTCTTTTGGAGAGGATTTTATTTCATGAGGATTTCTCCTTTTCTCCAATTATGAGAGATTAGATTGTTTATACATGGATACCTAATCAAGCCTTGAAATTAGGGCCCTTTCATGCATTCTTTTCTTTATATGCATTCATTTTTAGATTTTCTTAGCTACTCCCTAACTTACAATTAAGAGGGTTGTCATAGTAATCATTTATTAGCTGGTAATTAATTAATTAATAGTATAATTTTAATTTATACACTTAAGCTAAACTTAGAAGTGTTTTTTTCTTTTATTATTGTAATATAGGAAAAGGGATCCTAGGTCCTAAATGCAAAGAACCTAGGATTGCAATGGTGGCCTTTTGCAAGTTACATTAAATATAGATCAACAAGGTGAATAGATTTACTAACAACCATGGAGGTGAGCCAACCATACCTAGATCTACATCTAGTTGAGGATTATAATGGATTGGAAATATTTTGGAATAATTAACTTAATGATCCTATATGCCCTAATATGAAAATGCGAGATCCTGACAACTAACAAATAGAAACAATCAACTTCTAGCAGTTCTAGAGAGTGCAAAGGATAGTAAACCTACTCATAAAATTGGTATTGTTGTGTCTATGAGGACCAAGTTACCCTTGGGTGAATGGGTCTTTGTAGGGATTTCATGATCAATTTTTGGGATCCTCTGGTGTTGTATCTGAGCTTTGGATTCCCGCCTACAAATTTGTTGGAACATTGTTGGATATTTTTGTAATTGATTTTTATGGCTTGACAAGATGTATGACAACAAATACAATAATGGAGAATTTTTCTTTAATCATTTTCAACCTGAGATCTACACATTCAGAAAGAGAGGAAATGTTGGGACATTTTAGGGGCTTGCCTCATTCAAACTGCATGCACGTGTTTCCACTTCCACAATGTCAAAATGTCAATGATATATGATAATGGAAAGGAATGAATGATGAATGAAAACTATGTTGCAACTCACCACCCTTCAATGGTTTCCTTGAAGGACTGAATTAATACATATCTCTTCAGGGATTTGGATCTTGATTTTCTTGAATGCTTGAATTTTTGGAGACCTACAAAAAGATGTTAGCCTTCACAAAATAATGACAACATAATAACATAAACTCATAAATACTTTGACATGATGCTTGGATCTTGAATTGCTACAATAAATTGTTGAAATATTACTCTTGAATTTCTCTTGAATGCTCTTAATGTTCAACTCTTGGTAGATAGATCTCAAATTATGCAATGACTAGGTATTTATAGGAATTTATTAAATTTCCAAAAAAATAGATCTTGAAAACCAACATTTGAAATTTGAATTCTAAATGTGAAATGGCCACCAAAAACATATTAATTAAAAATGGGTCCTAGCTAAAAAGGGGGACCAAGTCACCCATGGGTCTTGGACCAAATATCTAGGATACTCAAAGTTAGGGACAATTTAATGATTGGATGCATTTATTCAATGCTTTCAATTTATTGAAAAGGGGTACAAATGGGCTCTAGAATACATAATGTTAGAAAATTATGAGGTCAATTAGGCTCAATAATTTAGGGGGGGAACATAATGTGAAATTAAGGTATGCAATTTTCTACACTACAATTACATTGAGCTATTATTGGATCATTATGTCTCATCACAAAGGTTGTTGATACTTCTCATGATCTAATCCATTTCTCATTTAGGTTTTTATCTTATAAGAATTCTCCTTTGTATTATTCAATTCTGTAAGATTTTCTTTTTTAAGGAAATAGAAAATCATTGTTTGCATCTGTAAAGTGTGGAAGGTGTTCTGGTTTGTTGTTTGATCATGTTTTGTGTGTGTTTCATAATTTCAACAATACAAGTGGTCATTGATTAAACGCGTGTTTTGAAATTGGTCGGTATGAGGGTGTTTACAAGCACATCTTTTGAACCTCATGTTGTGTTTATGCATTGAGAAATGCATTCAAATGTACATAGGGAAAATAGATTAGGTGAAGAAAGTGGTGGTAGAAGATAGAGATATCCAAATGTTCATTTCCAACCACCACACTTGACTTTCTCTCTTCAAGGAATTTTTGAAGAAGGAATTCCTCAAACTTTTTGAGACAAGATATGCCAATTAGTTCATTTTGTTAGACAAGATGATTGAGGTGCATGATCTGCTACAATTGATGATGGTGAATTCAAAGTGGATTAGATGGCCTAATTCAAGCTCTATTAAAGGAAAATCCATCAAACTAAGGATCATTTATGAAAATTGTTGATCCACTGTGAGGTGAGACATTGGTGATTTTATTATTAAATTGTTGATTTTTATTTAAATCTTTAATTTCAATATTTTAATTTTATTGTTCAATATTTCAACTTTAAAAGTTTCTAACTTGTCAGTTAATTCTTTTGGTTTTTTAATTTTGTAGATATGTTTTCTCTTTCACCTCACTTGTTGTAGATGTCATTATATATGTTGATACAAACTCTCCTAGACTTGGAGAGATATATGAGACATTTGGCAACATGCTTGGAAAGATAAAGGAAACAATTTTGGCTAAGGATCCTACTATGGGATTTATGAGAAACATATTATTCCCATTGTGATGCAGAGGTGGAATATAATGAGCATCCTACTTCCTATGGAAACCTTTTCTCTAAATCCCAAATGGTATGCACCAAAGGCTGGAAGGTTTCCTCCTTCTGATGACGAAGAGATGAAAGAAGGGCTAATGAAGGCCTTTAGAAAGATGTATTCAGTAGAGGATCTACAATACACACAATGCTTTCCTTCACAAATATTTGTGGTCCAACATTTAAAATAAACTAGAGGTGAAGCTAGATAGAGCTACATTATCTCAAATTGAACCTATTGGATGGTGGAAATGGCATATGAATAATACACCACAATTAAGGATGCTTGTCATTTTCCTCCTTTCACAATTTGCAACTTCTTGTGTTGTAGAGAGGATTGGTCCACATACAGTTTTTTCCACTCCATCAAGAGGAATACCTACTTACCTATAGATGACCAAAGAAGCTATTGGTTGTGTATAGTACTCTTCAACTTCAAGATCGTCGGACTATAGAGTATCAATAGACTTCAACTTTATGGTGGGATGTTGATCTTGAAGACATTTCCTAGGTTGATAAGGAGGTACCAGAGGGATTGGTTAGGTTTCCATTGGGTGAGGTGAACTCTCACACTGGCAGTGACGTAGATGAGGACTCTAATTTTAATGCAATGTTGAAAGATATAGATTAGGGGCAGCAATGTACTTTTTTTTGTATTTTTATATTGTAATTGAAAGTAAAACTTTAGCCTTTGGTCATTTTGTTGTAACTTGTATACTATTTTTTAAGATCATATGCATATTGAAAATCAATTATGAAAGCAATTTGAATTAAGTTTTCACATTTGCTAATTTTTTTGACTTTGACTCTCATGTGAATCTCATTTTAATACAAATGTTATGTATTATGGTTCTATAGTGTATATATGAATGATTTATCAATGTTATCATATGAATACAAATATACCTATATATTAAATTAAATTTTCCCTATTTTTTATATAGTTCCCCCCTGTCATCCCCAAAACTGGCCCAAAAATAAAGGACTCCAAAACACATACCCCCATCCCCTTTTTCCCCCATCCTAAAAAGTTGGGGTAAGATAGACAGTTTCCCTTTCCCCCATCCTATTGGCATGTTGTTCAACGAAGGCTCAAGGTTCAATGATTTAGTGCTTTTTCGAGATGTCAGAGGTGGACATTCCCACATCCTATGTCTGATTAGTGTAACGTCCAAAAAGTGCAGAAAGAAACAGATCAGAGCAAACATGCAATACAAATCTAAATGCAATCTAAGTTATATCAACAAAGTACAAAGGAATTCAAAATGTAAATAAAGAAACAATCACACCCAATCTACATTCTTCCATGATTTATCTTCGTTGTCCTTCTTCATTTCACTTTTAGTAGTATAATTGCCCTCAGATTTTCAAAGGTTCGTGCAAGTATAGCCTATGATAATGATTTAGCAAAACATCGAAGATTCAAGATAGGTGCTCCAAAAATTCATAAGATTTCGAAAGAGATTGGAATGATGAAGACCAGATCAATTTATAGAAAATTGATTATTCGAACGATAGGCCAAGATCGAAAGATCAACAGACGGTTGAGATTGACTGATTATTCATGCATTCTGATAATAGTTAGTAATGACATGAGTGATATAAATTAGAAATAGAATTAAATATTAAATAAATGATTTAATCTTCAAGTTTGGTATTCAAAAATAGAAGAATTATCTTTGCATGACAAAGATAAAGATGGATTAAAGCAACTCTTTGTTTGAATGCACGCACAAGATTTAATTAATTAAATAGGAATATTTAATTAGTCTGCATGTACATGCAAATGAGTTAGAACTAGATGATTGAATGATTTGACAAAGAGATTACTCGAGAACGCCACTCAAACATTAAATCAAGAGTTAACTAAGCGATTTGAATAGATCTTTGAGTTGAGTAAAAGTGAATACTTAGATAACCCACACAATTATCTAAATATAGAGGAATGCGTTAAAATAGAATTCATGAATTAAATAATTCATTTAATTCAAGATTTGATATTTGAAGAATAATTAAATAAATAAGATTTATTTAATTAAGTGATGAAGGGATTTAAATAAATAATTAAATAAATAAAGAATTTATTTAATTATAGTTGAAGTATGATAAAGAGTAAATTAAATAAGAATTTATTTAATTTGACAAGAAGGATAAGGTTAATTAGTAACATAATTAAATAAAAAGCATTTATTTAATTAATCAGATAGAATAAAGAAAAGTGTGAATTAATTAAATAATTAAGATTATTTAATTAATAGAAGAAATAACATACTATAGAGAATAATTAAATAATTGACATTATTTAATCATGACCATGAAGAATACGAATTATGAAGAATATTGAAGTCGTAGGCTTAAACCAAATTACAAAGTCTACAATTAGTATGTGATTCAGTGATAGGTTGATGACCCAATGCTCGAAAATATTTTTTTTAGGGAATTGGTGGTTTCCTTGCTTCTCTCCCAAGTATGATGGTTTGGTGGGTAGGTCGTGGCCTAATACTATGATGGTTTTTCGCTCTGCTTTTTCTAGGGTCCTAGAATGTTAATGCTTCATCAGTCAAGGGTCCTATAAAGCATGGTGTAGTTACTTTAAATGTGGCAATGAATTTATGGTGTGCTTCTCCTCCACTCACTCCACCAACTCACATTAATAGTGATGACTAACCTAGCTACTAGAAGTGAATATATAAATGTCCTCCATCAATCTAAATCGTCCATTCAAGTGGGGTTCACCCCCAACCATGAATTTTGTGGGTGTTACACTGCCACGGGTTAGGGTTTCCACCCATAGGTATATTTTGTGTTATGGGACTTATTTTAGGAGTGAGTCACTATTCTAGCATAAAAGAAGTGTCAAAAATCTCTAGGGTCTCAATCATTGGAAGCTAATTGCAGATGGGAAATGAAAGTCACAAGATATCTAAAAGTACTATAGTAGAGTGTATTGCAAATATAATGTCTCCAAAACCATAGGTACATGTTTAGGGTATTTTTGAACATTTTAATACATTTGGTGTTGTGAATGTAAATCTTGTTAAAAAATGTGACATAATTTTAATATAGTTATAGCATTGTAATGATCATTCAAATTTTACATATTAATTTGTGTAGTTTAATCATGGATAACTAAGTGTGTTTTTCATATAACACTCATTTGATGGATTGTTATGTTTAGAACATAGTTCAACATTTTCCTTTCATTGTGTCTCTTTTGTCAACTTGAATTTTTTAGCCATAAATAGGCACCAGTATGGGATAGTTTGGCTCAACCAATCATTAAATCAATCTTTTTATTTTAGTTTCAGTTCATGCAATTCATGGTTTCACCACTTGATAGGGAATAGCCTTTACATTTTTTGTGAATCATGCATCTTTCTTATGCCTCACACTCATTATGAAGGAATCAATTGTATATATAGAGGTAGTAGGGTAACCAGTTGATATAGTAGGGTAACTAGTTTCTCTCATGCTCAGTGACAAATATTTGGAGTTGTATCAATAATCTGGGTTTAGTTACCAACATCTTTCATTTATTCAAACTTATAGTAACACCCTCTTTAGTTTAAGTTGAGCTCAAAGTGTAGGAGAGAACCCACTCTCATCAAGTTGGATCTTGATCCTCCATAGTTTTTTAGATGAACTAATTTTACTTAGATGATGACAACCCTATCTTTTTGAGTGAGATTCAGTTCTAGGAAGTGTAGTGATTTTCTTGTTCAAGCCCAACTAGGGAATTATATATTCTCCCATGATGGGGCCCCTCAAGAGGTGAACTTTTTTATTGGATTGTGGCTCTTAAATTTCCCTTTAAAGAGCAATGAATAGATTCATCCGTAGCATCCTCCTTCCCATTACCATTTGATATTTTAATGTTGCAATTCATAGAAATTAGTTGTAACACATTGTTGGATATATTATTTCCATTTATCTCATTATTGAGACAAAATTGGTGTTTGCATTGGAAGGAATACCAATATTTCCATTTATTTGAATCCTAAGCGAATTGGGCCAATTAGCCACATATGTAGTATTTTCCTAAATATCTAAGTTGCCAACCTTAATATGGGTTTGAGGTTTGAGTAAACTAGTATGACAATTTTTCCCTTGGGTAGGAGTAGGGGTTCATATATATAAATAATATAAATATATAGTGTTACAATATAATAGTATATAAAAGTATATAAATATAATATATAATAATTATAATTTAATAATATTATATTTTAATATTTCTATTATATAATATTTAATATTATATTTATGATAGTCAATATCTATAAATATACTTGATAAAATAATAATCCATGTTCCATGACATTGCCCAAATGGTATGGGATGTGTTTTAGAATGGAAATTTATCTATCTATGAATGTTTTTAATATATATATATAGAGAGAGAGAGAGAGAAATACTCAAATTTCTACTATATAATAGCAACAATATAACATGACACTATTAAAATGATGTTGATTGTTGTCTACAAAAGCCTTGATGCCAACCACATTAAAAATAAATTGTTTGTCTAAACTTATCACAAAATATCTCATTGTACCATACCATGGCCAATTCACCTTTAATCTCTTTTGCAACTGATAATAATAATTGACTCTAATACCATATCAAAATTTTGAAGTTTGATACTTTTAAGAACAATGAGATCAAAAATCCAAATGATTGTTGTTAGCGTTAAAACTATTATTTAACTTATTTATCGATACTAGAAATTTGTTTTAGTTCTTTGTTCCTTTGTAGTTTTCTTTAGTTCTCCTATTTCCTTTCTTACGGCTTTTGGCCTTTTCTGCACCTTCTTTGCAGTGTGACAGATTTCTATAATGTTTTATTATTTTTCAATAAAGGGAGTGGGCCCCTATCCCCATAGCTTAACAAATTAAAAAATATATTATTTAACTTATATCATTGAAACAAAGAAAAGGAGAACCATAGGATTAATGTATAGAACCTAGGATTCTAATTTTTGTGTGGTATTGTGGGTTCTCTTTCTAATGTTTCATTAAGATGTATATCAACAAGGTGATTAGATTGACTTTCAACCATGAAGGTGAGCCAATCAAACTTAGATCTAAATCTTTTTGAGTCACTTAATGAATTGGAATTGATTTACCTTTATTTTAACCTAATTATACTATGTTCCCTAATATGAAGAATGTAAGCTTTTGACAATTGACAAACTATGATAGAGATTTGCAGGAAGATCTGGGAAGGGTAGAATGTTGTGTACCTATCTTGAAAGTTTGGTGTTGGTCTGAACATGAGCATAGAGTCGCCCAAGGGCATATAGGTCCTTATACACCTTTTTTTGAAACTATTTTTATAGTCCTCTAATGTCATATTTGAAATTCTCACTTTAGCTTTGCAAACTTTTCAAATTATTTTCAAATAGTTTTGTAGGTGAGTTTCCATGAATTGATAAGGTGTAGGGAATTGAATGCAACAATAGATAAATGATAGATTTGATCTTCTTTTAATCCTCTTCAAACCTAAAATCTGCACATTCAAAGAGAGAAGAAATGTTGTGGCATTTAGGGGTTTTCCTTAGTTAAACCCTATGTTAGTGTTTCCACTTCCACAATGGAAATGTAAATGATAAAATAATAAATGATAGGAAGGAATGATGAGTCAACAAATTTTTTAAGCTCACCACCCTTTGATGGCTTCCTTGAAGGACTGAAGACCTACACATCACTTCAAGGTCTTGGGTCTTGCTTGCTT
Source organism: Sequoia sempervirens (assembly GCA_007258455.2). Lineage (NCBI taxonomy): Eukaryota > Viridiplantae > Streptophyta > Pinopsida > Cupressales > Cupressaceae > Sequoia > Sequoia sempervirens. The sequence goes on along the minus strand of VDFB02047397.1, from coordinate 109,510,180 downwards.
GATTGCTTGAATTTCTTGGAGACCTATAACTAGGGTTATCCTTCACAATCAATGTACATGACTCACATAAGATTTGACATGATGCTTGTTTCTTGAATTACTCCAATATAAAGCTCTAAAATGCTACTCTTGACTTATTTAATAGTGCTCTTGATGTTCACCTCTTGCTTGTTAGTGTTAGATAGATTTTAAATGATGCAATAACTAGGAATTTATATGAATTTATGCTAATTTCTCAAAAATTGGATCCTGATAGCTAACATTTGTAACCTAAATTCCAAATGTTAAAATTTTGACGCTGACATATTCAAATTTGGATCCCAACAAGATAGGGGACTTAGAAACCCAAGGGCATCCCAGTCTTGGTCATATTTTCTATGAAGTAGGGTGTTGAGGGAAAAACATTAAATAAATATATTTGTTCCATGCTTGCAATTTCTTGGAAAATGACAAAAATGGGCTTTAGAATGCATAATTTAGAAAATTAGGGGGTCAATTAGGCTCAATAATTTAGGGGGAGCAAAAAATAGTGTGAAATTTTTCAAGGGTGAAAATTTACAATGCTACATTAACCCCCACTTTAGTGTGAGTATGAACTTACACTCGGAATCACACTAAAGTAGAGAATCTATGTCAAGAGGGGTTTGATTGTCCAAATTTTGAAGAGATGGGATGACAAAGGATCAAGGGGGAGTGCGCATGCCCCCAAGATCCAAGATCCTATGACAAGACAACATGAAGAAAAAGGAACACACACATGTATGAAATGCAACAAAACCACATACACAAACATACACAATGTCAAATAAAATGCAAAAAGGTGGGTATGGATAATCATGGGCTAGCAAGTTGTGTTACGCTAGGATCCAAACCAAAGGCGTTCATGACTCACACAATAGAAAATTCTGATATTTTCTAGGTGAATCACAAACAAAAGGTACCATGGGCTAGTGAAGTCTGATATTCACTAGGTGAGCCCCCAAGAAAAATGAGAAACACACAAGGTCTAGTGAAGTCTGTTATTCACTAGGTGTAAGTCTGTTATTCACTAGGTGTGCACCCATTCCAATCATACCAATATTTATACTCCTTGATAACTCTGATAAGGTGCTACAAAAATGATCACAATGTTAATCCAATGCATCACTAAGCCCAATATGTGCCAAAAAAGTGAAGCAAAAATGCCAATGTAAACACACCACTAAGTCCAATACATGTGAACAAAGTGAAGCAAAAATGCTAATGTATGCCCCCACTTTAAAGAAATTGTTGAACACCATATTGTGAGCAATTATTTTAAGGTAGAAAAATGATAAATTTCATGCAATAAAAGACCATGAGAGCTTATTTGGATTCCATATGCCAATTATATGTTTCCAAATAAAGCTCCCTCATGATAAGGGGTTTCCCTACATGTAATACCATAGACAAGATAAAAGATGAATGTGGAAGGGATCCACAGATCCAAGATCAATATGCATCTTTGCTACAGTGATATAATAGAGCTTGGAACTGACAGCATTCCCCAAATACTCATGGAACAATGAACACAATAGAAGAATGACACATAGAGAGAGAGAGAGAACAAACAAAATTTTTGGGTCAACATGGAAGAGACCTAAATCTCTCGATGCCTTGCATCACCCCCAAAAGGAAAATACAAGACAAAAATAAAAGACAGTTTACAATGAGGTAATCCCACAAAGTTGTTGAAATAATGGATGTTGAATCATCCAATGAAGCTGTGCACACTTCAAATGATCTTTCCAAGAGAAATTCAACCACACATAAAGTGTTGCAACTAAGGGCATGCAAATAGTGATTACTATTGATCTAGAAAATAAGATGATTAAAAATGTACAAATTCCTTGAATATATAAGCATGAATGAGATGCAAGATGCAATATGATGTTGCCATGTGTCATGATCTAACAACATGTGACAACATGTGAACCTTAGCTAGGAAATGATGAAAGATTGAGATAAGTTCTAAAAGGACAACTCATCTTCTAGAAGGAATCTTATCCCCTACAAAAATGGAAGGGGGAAATTACCCCATTATTTAATGATATCTAATAATGCAACCTAGGACTTAATTAATTAAATGCAAGACCTAAGTTAACTTATGCTAGTGTAATAAATAATTAATTACACTAACACCCCCCCCCATAAGTGCAACTTAGGGAGGAAATGCAATGATTATGCAATGATGATGAGATGGGTCCCGGCTACAAGGCCATGTTAGGTACCCATTTACATGATGAAAATGAAAATGCAATAAATCTCCCACAAATGGAGAAAAGGGGAAAACTTAGTGGCAACAAAACTCCTCTCCAAAAAGGAGATGAAATGCAGAGAAGTTAGAAAGGATGGGAAGGATGGAGGAATCCCAAATACCCCCCAAGTACACCATCTGTCACATGGATACAATATAATCAATGCCCCCCCCCCATAGGAGAGAAATAGAGAGACTATATAGCCCCCCCAGAACATGAGATCACCTGCAAAAATGGTAAGTGTCTGAAGACAAAACATGATCTAATATGGACAAAAAACTTGTCTCCCTTTCGGAAGAAACAAAACCAAGTGCAATTGCAGAGATGCTTCCCATTCTGGATAGGAATTGAAGGAAAGTAGGATGAAGGTGGATGATGATGATGTCTCTAAACTCTGCTCGTGTGTCTCCTTGCCTGAAGATGAAGATGCCACAATCAATGAAGAGGGTGACAAACCAGGACGATGTGGAAACTGATGTTGAGCAATATCCAAAGACTATGATGCAATGAATGTGATGGAGACTAGATTTCCCTCCCACAAATGAGTGTCTTCAAAACCACTGAAAGAAGTTTGAAGCATCAAAGTGTCCAAACCACATGTCTCCCACTAGGAAGAAGCAAATCCAATGGTAGATGCTGAAGAAACTCCAACTCCTAAATGGAATGAGAGGGAAGAAGTCTCATACATGAAATCTCTAAAGAGAAAAAAAGTGCCTCCAAGATAGTCTCAGGATCCCCAAACAAGGTTGAGACAAAGGGATGTGGAGACTCAAGAAAACTCTCCAAAGTAGGATATGAATAGAGGAGTGATATCCCCTCAAGCATGTCTTCCAAACCTGTAGAAGTAGCTAAGTCAGTGATATTTGAAACAAAGCCATCATGTGATGTCAAGTCTAGAAATTTGAATGTGTCCTGATGAATGATGATGATGGAAGCCTCAATCAATGAATCCAGACAAGGAATCACTAAATGTGAAGGGATACCAACTGTCTCTGATGGAGAAAAATCATTTGAAGAAACCTTGTCAACCTCTTCGGAAGATTCAAGGAAATCAACCTCCTGCATAACAATATCATCATGGGGTACTTGATCTGAGGAATGACATTCTAAATCATGACCATGGGGGAATGGTGGAGTATCTGAATCTCCAAATATCTCCCAAAGATTAGTCCAAAGTATATGAGGACAATCACAATGATCAATAGTACTCGGAACATCACAATCAACTTGCATTTCAATGATCTCCAAGATAGTGTATCTGCAACAACTCCAAGAAAATTCATGAATACCTTCACTCAGATGGGGAACTATACCATATAGATGTGGCAATAAATCAAGTGATTGGAGATGGTTGATGATCCCATCCCGCCATTATTGATAGTTACTCTTGTGCAACCTAACCAAAAGAGTATATGCAAGCCCCATAATGTACTATCAAATTTATCCAAAAAACAAAGACAATGACCTTCAACATCAAATAGAAACTTCCAAAGATGATGTGCAACTAAAGTGATGCCACCCAAATCAAAAAACTTTTCCCAAGCTTCAGGATATCCAAGTTATTGAACAAATGCACTGAAATGAACAAAACCAATGCAAGAGTACCTGGAGCTAAAACTGATCAAAGTGAATGGACTGATGAAAAAATTATGGATTACCTTCCTGATGCTATTGGAATCACCAAAATTCGATAAACAGTTGTGAATATATGAGCCTTTAAGTCCAGAATGAAGGGTTGATTTTAGTTGACTGTATATTTTTATGGCTGCAAAACTCTACATAATGGATATCACCATTGGAAAGTAGAGGAAATTCTCTTTCTGACGATATCTCATTTGTCAAATTTTGATATCGTGGGTGAAAGTTATGAGAAAATGAAAAAAAAGGCCTAGATGAGGCACTTTGTAGGCTAACGGGGTGCAAAAAATTAGCCCCCTCTGAGCTAGCTCCTAGTTGTTGATATGACCGTGGCAGAAAAAGAGGCAAAAAATTGCTCCCTCCTAGAGTGGCATGGGGGTAGAGATCTTGAACGGAGCGGATAGCTCGATGGTGGCACCACTTATATAGTTGGGCCCTCAGTTGTAGATAGAACCATGGCCACAGGCGGTGGCTGATTACAAATATGGCGGGGTGTTTGGTGTGGTCGGTAGCCGGTTGTGAACTTTGGTAGAAATACGTTGGTAGCAGGGGGAGCGGGTTGGCAACGATGGCTAGTGATGTGACTGGCGGGCCCCTCCCTCTGTACAAAGTCGACAATAGAATGCTTGCAGAGTTTGCAATATGATGTTACCATGTGTCATGATCTAACATGTGACATGTGAACCCTACCTAGGAAATGATGAAATATTGAGGTAAGTTCTAGAAGGACAACTCATCTTCTAGAAGGAATCTTATCCCCTACAAACATGGAAGGGGGAAATTACCCCATTATTTAATGATATCTAATCGTGCAACCTAGGACTTAATTAATTAAATGCAAGACCTAAGTTAACTTATGCTAGTGTAATAAATAATTAATTACACTAACACCCCCCATAAGTGCAACTTAGGGAGGAAATGCAGTGATTATGCAGTGATGATGGGATGGGTCCTAGTTGTAAGGCCATGTTAGGTACCCATTTACATGATGAAAATGAAAATTCAATAAATCTCCCACAAATGGAGAAAAGGGGAAAACTTAGTGGGAAAAAAACTCCTCTCCAAAAAGGAGATGAAATGCAGAGAAGTGGGAAAGGATGGGAAGGATGGGGGACTCCCAAATATGGCCATCATGTAGCTGGGACCCATCATCATCACCATCATCTTTGCATAATCATGTCATTTCCTCCCTAAGTTGCACTTATGGGGGGGTGTTAGTGTAATTAATTATTTATTACACTAGCATAAGTTAACTTAGGTCTTGCATTATTTAGTCCTAGGTTGCATAAAGTAGAATATCATAAATAATGGTATAATTTCCCCTTTTAATGTGTAGGGATAAGATTCCTTCTAGAAGATGAGTTGTCCTTCTAGAACTTATCTCAATCATTTCCTAGGTAGGGTTCACATGTTGTCACATGTCATTAGATCAAGACACATGGCAACATCATATTGCATCTTGCATCTCTCTCATGCCTATATATTCAAGGTATTTGTACATTTGTAATCATCTAATATTCTAGATCAATAGCAATCTCCATTTGCATGCCCTTAGTTGCAACACTTTCTGTGTGATTGAATTTCTCTTGGAAAGATCCTTTGAAGTATGTGTAGCTTAATTGGATGATTTAGCATCCATTATTTCAACACAGAAAGTGTTGCAACTAAGGGCATGCAAATAGAGATTACTATTGATCTAGAAAATAAGATGATTACAAATGTACAAATGCTTTGAATATATAGGCATGAATGAGATGCAAGATGTAATATGATGTTGCTATGTTTCATGATCTAACAACATGTGACAACATGTGAACCCTACCTAGGAAATGATGAAAGATTGAGATAAGTTCTAGAAAGACAACTCATCTTCTAGAAGGAATCTTATCCCCTACAAAAATGGAAGGGGGAAATTACCCCATTATTCAATGATATCTAATATTTCAACCTAGGACTTAATTAATTAAATGCAAGACCTAAGTTAACTTATGCTAGTGTAATAAATAATTAATTACACTAACAAAAGTTGGTTTACAATTTCTAAGAGACTCTAGTTTTTGTTGAAATCACATATTTTTAGAAAATATAATGATTTAAGCCTTAAAAAGTTCCATTTAAAGTATTGCAATTGAAGAGGGTTTGATCAAACTACCTTAGATCAAGCCCCTTTGGATAGAACCCCGCTAGTTTTAAACCATACCTATAAGGGAGTCTCATTTACACCTATCAAAATGCTGATAAAAATTTACTTTTGATTTACCTTTTGAGGGATCAAATGAATTCATTTAAAAATTTATTTTTTGTATTTAGTCCTTATTATAAGCTTCCCAAAAAGTATAATTTTAAACAAATTTAATTTTATTATTATATTTATATTTTATTTCTTGTGAATGTAGGTTTTTCACCGAAAATCAAGCTCTTTTTTGCACATGTGGAAAAATAGAAGATTATCATAAAAAAAATTGAAAAATATGAGTGCACTATATATTGAAGTCCTTGATC